>OZ002733.1:32580754-32999841 GCA_963924305.1 Polygonum maritimum | reverse complement strand
AAGTGAGATGCCACCTATGTAAAGTTTTTGAAGGAATATTTGAGCAAGAAGAGGTCGATTGTGGAGATGCAAGATGAGGTGAAGATCTTGGAGCTACCTCAAAAGTTAGGTGATCCCGGAAGATTTGCAATTACCGTGGGGATTGGATCCCAAAACTTCAAGGCTCTTTGTGATTTATGAGCAAGCATATCGGTTATGCCCATGAGCATTTGGAGAAGGGCCAACCTCGGAGATATGAAACCGGTTGACATGAGTCTTACTATGGCGGATGGTTCATCCACAAAAGCCTCCGGAATCTTAGATGACGTCCCGGTTAGAG
The DNA here is from genome assembly GCA_963924305.1 of Polygonum maritimum. Classification (NCBI taxonomy): domain Eukaryota; kingdom Viridiplantae; phylum Streptophyta; class Magnoliopsida; order Caryophyllales; family Polygonaceae; genus Polygonum; species Polygonum maritimum. The sequence goes on along the minus strand of OZ002733.1, from coordinate 32,999,522 downwards.
TTGGGAGGTATTTTGTCCCCGACGATTTTGTGATCCTTGACATGAAAGAGGATCCGTTGGTGCCCATTATTCTTGGAAGGCCGTTCCTAGCCACGGCGGGTGCCAAATTTGATGTAAGAAATGGAAAGGTGACTTTCGAGATTGGCGAGGATAAGGTAGAGTTTCATTTCAACAAAGCTCTTAATGAACCGGATGCTTTGGCAATCTTGAAATTGGAGGAAAGTGCCAAGCGTAAGAGAGAGGAGGTGGAACCCACAAGAGAGGAAGAAGCACCTTTGAGGAATCATGACATGGTCAATGTTCAAGAGCAAGAAAGAGAGTTGTTAAATCCAATTGAGAACCATGAGGAGTCAAGAGGTAGAGATAGCCCGAGAAGCCATGAAGAGTATCCTTCTTCGTATCCTTTTGATGTGGGAGACTCTTATATTTGTTTGAGTGACTTGAAAGAGGATCTAGAGGATAGTTATATATGTTTGTGTGATTTGAAAGAAGACTTGAGCTATAATGTCATTGAATCTCCTAGAAATTCTCTAGATGTTTTTGGTGTAGGGAATGAAGACCAACTTGAGAAGGAGCAAGAAGTGCAAACCTACACTTTGGAGGACAAAGGTGAAGGAGAATTTGGAGGCCACACTTTCATCAATCACAAATGGTGGTTTTATGGCTATGAGGGGCGTGGAGACGGACATGACAACGATGATCAATTCACCATTTTTCATCCTCCGTGAAGGGTAGAGGTTAGAAGTCAAGCAAGTGACTTAAAAGAAGCGCTCCTTGGGAGGCAACCCGAGCTTAGTAGGTTCATTTTCGTAGTTTTTAGTTTGTCTTTCTTGTCTTAGCTTAGATTCTTTCTAATCTCTCCTTAGCATGTGCTTTGTGGAATTGTGTGTTGTGTGAGCTTCATGATTGTGTATGGTAGTGGGGGAAATAATGAAAGGACTTGTGGGTAGAGATTTGCCCAGAAGATGGAATTTTAGGAAGCCAAACCGAGCCGGACCGAGGTACCCAGTACCTCGGGCCCGACGTTGGCAACGTCGGTCCGACTTAGCCGGTCAACCTTGGTCTTGATCATTATACCCCTCTGACCTAACTTTGTCTTCTACCCAATTTAAACCTTCTTTCCCATACCTACCACCCATTACCTTCATAACCACCTTCCCAAAATACCAAGCTCCCCCTCAAAAACCCACAATTCGATCCACACCTCCACCACTCTCGATCCCCAAGCAAACTTCACCACAATCTCGATCCAACACCCTAGCCATCCCCAAACATCGATCCAAAGGCTAAAAATCCCAACAAAGTCCCATTGTTCTTCATCCCTCTTCTAGATCTAGAGGAGAATTTGAGTTTTAAAGATTTTGATTGCTAGAAGTCTTTGTTTCTTCAAATTTTGTATATGAATCTCAATCTCTACTTGATTCCTTGTGAATTTCATGGTTTCATTGCTAAATTTGAGATTTGCCATGATTGAAAGAGCTTAGACCTTGAGCATCCATGGTGATTTGCATGAATAGTGGAATTTGTGCTTAATTGTTGATCATGCATGCTAGAACCTACTTGGAACTTCGATTGATGATGAGAAATGGTTGATTTTGGATTTTAGGAGCATGATAGAGTGATTTTTGGGTGAAATAGGTAGAGAAGTCGATTTTATGTTCGGACCGGGATGCCCAGAATCTCGGGACCCATGTTGCGTAGTCGGTCCAAGACTCGGACCGAGGTTGAGAACCTCGGACCCGACGTCTTATGTTGGTCGGTCCTATGCTATTTGGCTTTCTCTTGTATGAGCTTTAGGATTCATGAGCTTGATTCTTGGTTATGGCTTGTTTATCATGATATATCTTGTAGCTTGACCATGGTGGTATGATCCTTTGTTCATGCATGTTGGATTTTGTGGATTAAGTGTCTAGAAGACAGTATGGGGTCATTTTCTTGTGTGATAAGTTGTAAGTTGTGAAAGCATGTGATCTTGTTGTGGTTGTATAGATCTTATCTTGTAGTTCTTTGCTTTGATTGTGTGTAGGTACCATGACAACCCGAGCATCTTCTTCAAAAATGGAGAAATCAACAAAGAAGTCCAAGAAGTCGTCAAAGAGGGTGCAAAGGATGGATGATGTGGCTCGAGAATATGAGCGACTCATGGGTCTATCTCACCACACTCGGTGGTTAGATTGGGAGTCTATAAGGAAGATGAGTATGGATGAGGCTCTTACTCGGTGCTATTCTCACATTGGGCTTAATGGGATGCTACGGTGGAACAACACTCATTATCCCGCCTTAACGTCCGAGTTTATGGCGTCATTCGAGTGCACCTATGAAGGAGTTGAGAGTGAGGGCATGATCTCCTTCCAAATGGGCAATGAGTTGCAAGAGCTCTCCCTAAGGAATTTGGCCACCTATCTTGGGTTCCCTTTTCCGAGAGACGAAGCTTTTGTGGACAACGAGAAGGTGGACTATCTTTGGAGATATGTAGCCGGAAAGAGTGAGATGAGGAAAGGCGCATCAACAAATGAGATAGCAAGCCCACTCTTCCGAGTCATGATCCGAGCTTTGGGATGTGCCATCTTTGCTAGGCACGAGTTTAGTAAGTCGATGAAGGAAGAAGCCATGTTGCTCTATGAGATGTTGTTCCACAATGATAAGCCAATGAACCTCACATGGGAATGGATGAAGATGGTGAGGGATTTCCAAAGTTCCTCATAGATTTACTTTGGAGGGATGATAGCCCGTTTGGCTCATCGTCTTGAGGTGGATTTGTCCACATACACGCCGGCCCCGAATGGTGTAGAGTTCATGGATCTAAAGTATTTCAAGAAGGCCAACATCATCAAGGAGAAGCAAGTAACCGGTGCACCACCTATCTAGTGCATCATTCCAACTTTGACATGGTGCACATTCCTTTGGGGCCACGCCTCTTTGACCTCACAAGCTAATATAATCGGTTCCAAGTGTGGGCGGGCAAAGAGAATCCTTATGGAGAGCCGGAGGGGACACTTGAGTGTAGAAGACGAGCACAACACATTCGTTTCACTACCCCTCAATATTCCCCGGACACCGAAGATGAAGAGCCCAACCAATTTGAGTTTGCAAGGAGGGAGGCCATGGATGTTGACTCACCTCCCGAAGAAGAAGATGGCGGATACCACAATTTGCTCACCGACCAAGCTCCAACGCTTTTGGACCGAGATGCAAGCTACCTCGGGCCCGACGTCCATCAACGTCGGTCCGACACATACTTACCCGATCCGGTTCCTAGTGGTTATGAGAGAGGAGAGGGAAGTGGAGCAAGGCAAGAGCAACCGAGCTATGGAGGGTATGAAGGGTATGCCCAATGGTATGGGCCCGGAATGGTCTTCGCCGAACCTCAACAGTCGGTAGACATGAACTTCCTAGCCAACCAATTGGCTCACCTTCAACTCCAACAATCAAGCATGCTATAAGAGGCACACCAACTCAACCTTCAACAACAACATCTCAACCAACAACAACAACAACTTTCCCACCAACAAGAAGACTTTCAAACCCAATTTGAAGAAGTGAACCGCAACATTGCTTACACGAGGCGTGATGTGGACGACTTGAGAGCGGTAGAGGACCAAAGATGGAGCGTTCAAGAAAGCTTCAATGAATGGATGACCGGGAACTACTCATCCCGCGAGGACCAATGGACGCGCCCCGCACCTCAACTTCAACCACCAAGTCAAGACCCTTTCCATGCCCATGTGTACGAGAGAGAGAGAGAGGCACGCACGTCTCCAAAGGGGACGCCGCCGAGGACACCCTCCAAACTAAGCCTCAACATGCCATTCAAGAATAAGGAATTGTGAGCTCTCTTGACTCTTCTCCTTTACTTTTGAGTTTTGATTTCTTTGTTTTGATGAGGACATCAAAATTTTAAGTATGGGGTGGGTTAGTAGCTCATAGTTTCATGTGTTGGTCTCTTGTGTTTGTTCTTGTTTTGTTAAGGGATGTTTTCTTTTGGATAGTGGCATGATGTGATGCATGGATGATGATTGAATTTGATGGCATGAATGGATGAGTTTGTTTTGTTTTTGAGAACTTTTTTTTGCCAAAATCCCTAAAAATTCGAAAATTGTATGAAAATGATAAAAAGATTTTGATTTTGGACTAGAAATTCCCATCTTAGATGTCCATATGAAGGCTATTGATGATGTGAGCATGTAAATTCCTTTGCATATTTTTGGATAGTTTAGCCTCTAAATGGATGTTGTTTTTGATGTGATATGGTATCTTGCATGTTTTTATTGAGCACATGAGTTCTTGGATGAGTTTTGATGCAACTAAGCTAAAGTGAACTTTGTGAGATAATTTTTGGCCATTTTAGGGATGATTGTTCATATTGCATATCCCTCATTTTCTTGTGTGAATTAGCTCAAGCATGCTAAGTGTTATTGAGGTGTTTATCTATTTTCCAAGACCAATATGAGATTTGTTCTATGCATTGTCACATTGATTTGAACTTTGTTTCATTTAGTCACAAAATGTTCCATATCCTACCTTGAAGATAAACCGTTGTTTGTAGCCCCGTTTTAGCCTTAGACCATTGTTTGAAACTCCTCAAAAATATGATTCCTAGCCTATATGACTTGACCCTTATGGGAATTGACTTTAGTGAGAGGTTTGGAAGAATATTTGGAGAGTTGAGATTCTCTTTGGTGAAGGGCAAAAAGGGTGTTATAAACCAAGTTGGTAGTGCATCTTTGAAGTGAAAAAGAAAGAAAGAAAAGTTGGAAAACGTAGTGGATTGAAAGCAAAGTGCTTAAGTGAAGAAAAGGGTACCGACCGAATTAAAGTGCATATTGGGCCCGACGTATGTTGCAAGTCGATCCAAAGTGAAAAAATGAGAAAAATCCAACAAAAAGTGTAGTGCAAAGATGAAGTGGAATGTTTAGTGAAAAAGTGGGTTGAAAGAAAGAAAGAAAGAAAAGAGAAGAAGAGAAAAAAAAATCAAAGTCTTTTGGATGAGTGAAGTTCAAAGTGGAATAATTTGGTGAAGTTGGTGAGAGACTAGAAAGTTCAATCCCCATTGTACGCACCACAAGACCAAAATGATTCCCACCTTGAGAAACACCAAAAGCCCCATTACAACCCGGTAGAATGGAACCTCTTTGAGGACCTCCATTGAGCCAAGTTCATATTCTTTGTGTGCATTGTAATAGGCATCTCTAGGTGGAGAAATTGGTGATATTAGCTTCAATGGTAAAGCCTTTACTTGCATGATTGTTGAGTTTGAGTGTTCATTGCTAAGCCTAAACACATGATGAGTGATACACATTTTCACATACCTAAAGTGAGGCTTTGTTGCATTAGACTTTATTCCTTGAACACTTGATCATGTGTGATGATGTATTGTTGCTAGCATGTCTATCACTTGTTCTTGATTGATTTTTCATATGAGGCTTTACTTGAAGCTTGTGCTTCGGTCTTGCTTACATTGTTATTGCTTGAGGACAAGCAAGTTTAAGTATGGGTATTCTGATGTCTCTCATTTTGGTGGTGTTTTAGTGGTTAATTTCCCTTGTAAATATGTGTCTTTTGTTCCTTTCTTTGTTAGTTTTGTCCCTTTTTAGCTTAGATTCCGATTTTCTATGAGATTCGGAGACTATGCGAGTTTGTTGTGTTTTGTAGGTAAAATGACGCATTTGAGGACGTTTTGGAGGAGTTTCTAAGGAGGAGCAAAACTAGGAAGCAAAGGAGCGGAAGAGCCATGCAAAGAACGAAGAGGAACTCAAGGAAATCCAAGGAAAGAAGAGGATCGAGGCCCAGGAACGACGTGCCCAGCATGTCGGGCCCGAGTTGGTGCTTTAGAGGCTCGGACCGACATTGGCAACATCGGGCAAAAGGTCCACCCGTGTCGATCCTAGTCGGCTTAAGTGAGGATTGGGCTCCAAGGCACATTATTGTGATCTTCCACTTTTGCCCTTCTTCTAATTTTGGAATTCCTTGGTCCCCAATCAAAGGAGAGGATAATTAGAGGGAGATTAGAGAGAGAAGACAACTAACAAGGGGGAATCCACATCTAATCACTCTCAAAGGGCTCAAAGGAAGACTTGGAGAGAAAGGAGGAGAAAGGAAGAGGAGAAGAGGAGAGAATCGGTGGAGCTCTAGGAGGATTAGTGAGTTTGAACTTGTTTTGTTTTGGTTTAGTGGATTTGAGACTTGGATATTGTGAACCCCTTTGATTTGGATGCAATTTGGCTTTGATTTGAGTTTGATGATTGAGATTTGCTTGCTTTGCTATTTGATTGCTTTTTACTCTAACTTGATGGAGTAGATTTCATAGTCTTGGGCTATGCGGGAAACCCCTAGTTAGGATTGGGTGTGAACCCCCAATTCCATAGCCTTGAGTGCTTGATCTATGAATCCTCTCTACATTGAGCTTCAATTCTCTTGTGAGAAGAAGGGACCTAGGGCTTGTGGTTGGTAAGAGTAAGCGAAAGCGATCTCGAGCCCATCACTAGACCTAGCATCGAAGGAGAGTGAAAACTCCCTACGGTCGAAGTGTAGAGTGGAGGTATCGAAGGCAAACAACCTCGATCTCATAAGGATCAACACTTATTGGCTGAATTGGAGTGGAATCACCCAAGTCTAGTTAGAAAAGGAACCCAAAAACCCAAGACCGATCTACTATTTTTGCCAAGACCAAGTTACCTAGTACATTAGGCCCGACTTCCCCAGTGTCGGTCCCGGCCAAACTCGCATCGATCCAACCTCGGACCGAAGTGACCAAAGTCGGTCCGGGTTGTTCCCTTTGATTTTCCTTGTTTTTGCCTTTCTTTTACCTCTTTTTAGTCTTCTTGGTACACTCAACGCACGAACTCCCGTGTGTTCGACACCCTACCCTTATACTACAATTGGGGTTCGGTTTATAAATTTAAATTTTGAGACCCTCCGATCCGGAACCCATCAGAATTTTGGCGCCGTTGCTGGGGAGTTCTACTTGTTTGAGGTACCATCTTTTGTTGAGTCTTTGATTTGGTAGTGATTTGGGTGAGGGACTAGCCCGAACCCCTTGTTTGTTTTGATCCGGTTTTTGTTTGTGTCTTTGGTTATAGGTGTATGCGAGCTCATTCCGTCCGAGGAACACTTGAGTTCGACTTTGTGTGTGATCCGGAGAGCATTATCAAACAAGCTCGAAAGAAGGAAAGGATGGAGAACCAAGCACAACGTGATGAGGAGGTTGATAGGATGAGGGCCGACATGGCTCGAATGCAACTTGAGATGGCGAACCGAGATGCCGAAGCTAGGAGAGAGCGCGAGCAAAGGATGAGGAAACAAATCAAACTCAATCATTCAAGTCTTTCATCAATCAAACCACAATCCAAAAGGTAAACATCCCAAAACAAATTAGGAAACAAATCACATGAAACTATGAGCAACTAACCCCCACCCCATAGTTAGAATTTTGATGTCCTCATCAAAACAAAGAAATCAAAACTCAAAAGCAAGAGAAGAGTTTGGAAAGCTCACAATTTCGTATTCTTGATTGGCATGTCTAGATTTAGTCCGCGAATAGGAGAGCCCAAGAGGCTCTAACTTCTTCACTTGGATCAACTTTGTCATAGAACTTCTTCAACCGATGACCATTCACTTGGAAGACTCTTCCATTCTCATCAACCACATCCACCGCACCTTGAGTCTGAATTCGGTGAACCACGAATGGTCCACTCCACCTAGTCCTTAGCTTTCCGGGAAAGAATCTAAGTCTTGCATTGAAGAGGAGAACCTTATCAGCAACTTGGTAGGTCTTTGGGATCAATTTCCTATCATGCCACTTCTTGGTCTTCTCCTTATACAACTTAGCATTCTCATAAGCCTTCAACCTCAATTCTCCAAACCCATGAAGATCCAAAAATCTCTTTTCTCCGGCTAAGTTGACATTGCAATTCATCTCCTTAAGTGCCCACTTAGCCTTGTGCTCTAACTCCACCGGAAGATGACATGCTTTGCCATAAACAAGATTGAAGGGTGTAGTCCCCAAAGGTGTCTTGTAAGCGGTTCTATAAGCCCAAAGTGCATCATCAAGCTTAGATGCCCAATCTTTCCTTGACCTAGACACCGTCTTCTCCAAGATGGCCTTGATTTGGCGGTTAGACACCTCAACTAGCCCACTTGTTTGAGTATGATAAGGAGTAGCAACTCGGTGAGACACCCCATACTTGATCAACACATTCTCGAAGCATCTTTCTATGAAATGAGGTCCACCATCACTAATTAGGACTCTAGGCACACCAAATCTTGCAAAGTTGTTGCTTTTCAAGAACTTCATCATTATTCTTGCATCATTAGTCCTTGTCGGAATGGCTTCCACCCATTTTGAGACATAATCCACGGCTACTAAGATGTACTTGTACGGCCCTGAGGTGGGAAATGGTCCCATGAAGTCGATTCCCCATACATCTAATAGCTCCACTTCTAGAATTCCGGTTTGAGGAGTCTCATTCCTCCTTGACAAGTTCCCCTCTCTTTGGCACTCCTCACATCTCCTCACATACTCATGCACATCCTTAAACATGGTTGGCCAATAGAAACCGCAATGAAGTATCTTTGCCGTGGTTTTAGAACTCTTAGCATGGCCTCCCGTTGGCAAGGAATGACAATGGCGAATTATGCTCTCCACTTCCTCACTTGGAACACACCGTCTATAGATTCGATCACTCCCTTCTTTGTAGAGGTACGGATCATCCCAATAGTATTATCTAGCATCATGTAAGAATTTCTTCCTAGCCGAATAAGACAAAGTTGGTGGGATCACTCCCCCTACGGCAAAGTTAGCAAAATCCGCAAACCAAGGGGTAACCCCTCGTTTTATGGCACCAATAGATAGGAGACAAGTGGGAGAGAAAGAATTAATCAATTGAGAACGAGATGGGATGGATACCGGGTTAAGAACCTTACTTGTCCTCACGGATCGACATTGCAAAGTGCCAAGCCCGACATGATTGGATATCGGTCGAGTTGCGCAGGCGCACAAGTCCCTCGGGCCCGACTCCGTGGACCTCGGTCCCGAGTTATTGGTGTTGGCCTGAACCTCGTTCCGACCTTTGACACCTCGGACCCGATATACCATCTTCGTCGATCCCTCCTTCTTTTTCTTCTTCCCACTCATGAGACCTTCATCCGCCCTTGTGTCATCTATTTCCACGCCATTCTCCATCTCCATCATGTACTCAATGGGCAACCGAGATAGATGGTCAGCAACCACATTCTCCGAACCAGTTTTATCCTTGATCTCATGGTCGAATTCTTGAAGGAGAAGCATCCACCTTAAAAGCCTTGGTTTAGCATCTTTCTTTTTCATGAGGTACTTGATTGCCGCATGGTCCGTATAGACTACCACCTTAGACCCCACGAGGTATGATCGGAATTTCTCAAATGCAAACCCCACCGCAAGGAATTCTTTCTCCGTTGTTGTATACTTGCATTGAGTTTCATCCAAAGTTTTGCTTTCGTAGTAGATGGCATGCAACTTTCCCTCCTTCCTTTGCCCAAGAACGGCTCCCACGGCGAAATCACTTGCATCACACATCACCTCGAAGGGAAGGTTCCAATCGGGTGACGCCATGATCGGGGCCGAAACCAAAGCATCTCTCAACCTACAAAAAGCACTCATGCAATCCTCGGAAAATTCGAAGGGGACATCCTTCATCAAAAGGTTAGACAATGTTTTTGCAATTTTAGAGGAATCTTTAATGAAGCGTCTATAAAAGCCCGCATGACCTAGGAAACCCCTAACATCGCGCACACAAGTAGGTGGGGGAAGTTTTTCAATTATTTCAACTTTGGCTTTATCAACTTCTATTCCCCTACTAGAAATGAGATGTCGTAAAACTATTCCTTCCTTAACCATAAAATGGCATTTCTCCCAATTAAGCACTAGGTTGGTCTCCTCACATCTAACTAGGACCCTTTCCAAATTAGCTAAACAAGCATCAAAAGTGGAACCATAGACCGAAAAATCATCCATGAATACTTCCACTATTTCCTCAACCATGTCGGAGAAGATAGACATCATGCACCTTTGAAACGTTGCCGGGGCATTACACAAACCAAAAGGCATGCGTCTATAGGCAAATGTTCCATAGGGACATGTGAAAGTCGTCTTCTCTTGATCATCGGGGTGAATAGGGATTTGCCAAAATCCTCTATACCCGTCTAGGTAGAAAAAATATTCATGTTGTGCCAATCTTTCAAGAACTTGGTCTATAAAAGGAAGAGGAAAATGATCCTTACGTGACCACTATTTAACTTTCGGTAATCAATGCACATGCGCCATTTTGTAGTGGTTCTTGTAGGAATCATTTCTCCCTTCTCATTTTGCACAACGGTTAGCCCTCCCTTCTTAGGAACTACATGCACGGGACTCACATACTTACTATCCGAAATTGGGAAGATGATTCCTGCATCCAACATCCTAAGTATCTCACTTTTAACCACTTCTTTCATGTTAGGGTTTAATCTTCTTTGTGGTTCAATAGTGGGTTTATGGTTGTCTTCCATGTAAATCCTATGCATGCAAAATGAAGGTGAAATTCCCTTTAGTTCCTCTAATGAATACCCTAAAGCTCCTCTATGCTTCCTTAAGACCTCTAACAACTTAGACTCTTCCTCATTATTCAAATTAGCATTTATGATCACGGGCAATGAAGAGTTAGGGCCAAGGAATGCATACCTCAAGTCCTTTGGAAGCTCCTTGAGCTCATGAGATGGTTCCGGTGGTGCTTGGTCTTCTTCTATTTCGGCCTTGAACACCTCCAAGTAAGACATTCCGTCCTCCACTTTTTCATTCTCCACAATGTTGACGGCTAGCTCCTTGTTTGTCACTTCAACTCCATGAGGTGGTGGGATGGCTTTCAACTTTAGCTTTCTCGCCTTTGGCTTGTTAGATATAGCCTCCCATTGCACTCCACTTGGAAAAGATTGGATCATCTTGGCTTCTCTATGCAAAGCTTCCTTCGATGTTGGCTTAAAGGAGAACTCAAGCTCTACTCCTCCAAGATCTAGAGACAAATGACCCTTCTTGACATCTATGATGGCTCCCACCGTAGCAAGGCAAGGTCTTCCTAGAATGATAGGCTCGCCCGGCACCTCTAGCATGTCAACCACAACAAAGTCCGTCGGGACATAATGCCCCTCTACACACAACGGGTAATCCTCTCCCACTCCAATTGGCTCAATTGATGTTCCATCGGCTATGGTCAATCTCATGTTAACCGGAGCGATGAGTCCCATGGCGGTAGACTTCCATATTGTGTAAGGTATGACACTAGTGCTTGCTTCAAGATCACACAAAGCTTGAAACTTCCGGGACCCAATACCAATGGTTATTGAAAATCTCCCCGGGTAACCCAATTTTTTAGGTAGCTCCAAAATCTTCACCTCATCTTGCATCTCTACTATGGACCTCTTTTTGCTCAAAATTTCTCTCAAAAACTTTGCATATGAAGGCATCTCATTCAAAGCATCGGTGAACGGGATTGTAATGTTCAATCCTTGCAAAAGCTTCAAGAATCTCTTGAACTTGCCCTCTACAACATCCTTGGGTCTCCTTGATGGGTAAGGTAGAGTTGTGCCACCTTAATTCTTATTAGGATCGACCTCCTTGGACCGGTTTGGCTCACTCACATCCTTGCTCGGACCGATGTTGGCTCCATGTCGGGCCTGATGTTCTGGTCCTCGGTCCAGGGGCAGAGCAATGACTTGGGTGTCGGACCGACGTCAGGGCATGTCGGGCCCGATACCCTCTCTTCCTTGGTCCTAGGCAGGGGACCTCCTCTCACTCCTGGCTCGATGTCTTGGCACATCGGGCCCGAGTTGCTGGGTAACTTGGTCCGACTCTCTTCTCTTGGTTTTGACACATGTTGCTCTGGTAGGCTCCGACCACTCCTCAACCTAATAGCTCGGACTTCATTTTGGTGTTGTGGGGCACGGGGGTTCTCCTCGGGTCGGCCCGGGAGTCTCCCATCTTCTCTAGGAAGTCGAGTAAAGATTTGAGCAAATTGATTGTCGGCTTGCCTTCTCCAAACACACAACTCATTGAATTGAGTGCTCATACCATCAACTCGAGCTTTCACATCCTTGAGATCATCCTTTATCTCTCTCGCCCATTGAGGGGTTTGCTCATTGAACCCCAGTGGTCGGTATGGTGGTGGTTGGGCCCTTGGCTCATTTCGGTTGTAGTTGTTGTTGTAGCCATTAGCTTGGCATTGGTTCCACCGTCCATTTCCTCCATTATTGAAGTTGCCTCCATTGTTGAAGTTTTTTCTCCCACCAAAATTCCTTTGAACAAAGTGTGCCTCCTCAATTTGCTCGGCCAAGCGAACTTGGCTCTCGTTGGGACACTCTTGTGCAACATGCTTGAGAGATCCACATTCTTCATGTTGGGACGCTATCAAGGACGCTTGCGTACTTCTTAGTGTACCACACAACCGTCCCTTAGTTTTGATATGACAAACTCACTTTGATTCTAATGAAATTGTCCAAGTGTTCAGGAACGCCAGTGACAAAAGGAGAACAAGTGTGTATGGGCGTCCTTCAGGCTTAGGGACGCTAGCTAACAGGAAGTAAGGACCAGCTAGAGACTACTTGAGCAAGGACGGAGTCCCAAGCAAGTACGAACGCAAGAAAGGAGTCCTTACTCACTAGCCGACAAGATGACATCACTCGACAATATTTGATCATCCAAGGACACGTGGAGACAGATCCTGTAGGGGAGTACGACACTACGTGGCGGACGATCCTGTTGCAGTGTCCATCAACACGTGGCGACCGATCCTGTAGCGGAGTTCATCATACACAGCTGGATACAAGAAGCTTCCTCATCACCGCCCTACTACGTGGAGGAAGATCCTGTAGCCACGTCCACGAAGGGCATGATCGTCCCAGAGAAATGACGCCCTTCTCCAAGTCCTATAAATACCCCAAGGCATTTATTGTGACGTTAACGCTTTCAGAGAATATTCAGAGAGAATCAGAGGAAAGCGACTCACTCAAGAACACGAAGAACTAACTCAAGAACTCAAGAACAGTGCTAGGACTTGTGTTAGATCGAGTGAGATTTTGTACCCAAACCACAAAACAGTTTGTAATCAGAAAAACCAAAAAGAGAGAGAGAGTTCTGCGAAGTACTGCAGAACGTAGGAATAGAGTCCTTTAGTAGATTGAACCAGCTTTAGTTGTAGGCTTAAAGGAGTTCTTTACAAGTGAACTTAGGGAAAAGCTAAGTGTCAGAGAACTGTAAAGACTCGCTAGTACAACTGTAAGAACGTTCAATATAAAGGAAAGAACTATTGAAAAATCCTCCAAGGAGGTAGAGGTTTACACTCAAGGACTACTTGGTCTTGAGTGGTTCCTCTATAATTCACTGCGTTCATTACTTACCTGTTTAGTACTTTTTTCCGCTGCATTACTCAAGGACGCCCCTACTCCTCGTAGGGACGCCTGACCAAAGGACTTTGTTTACTAAAGTAAAGGACGTCCCTCACTAACGATCCAACAATTGGTATCAGAGCCAGGTTCGTGCCTTCATGGGTCTCAATCCTGAAAAGCCCCCGTCCAACGCTCTAAGCTCCCTTCCGGAAGGCGGTTTTGAGACAACTGATGAGGAACTGCCCTTGGTTGAAAAAGTGTTTCAGGGCAAAAGGCCATTCGGACTGGACAGGGTTGCTCATGTGTTGAGCAAGGTAGGCGCCATTGCACATTATTTTATCTGTCGCGCCGTCCTTCCCAGGCAAGAGAAGCGTTCAATCGTTCAGACACATGACATCATTCTGATTGACGCTCTTCTAGAACGCCGCCCCATAAATCTTGCCAGAATTGCTATGCAACATATGGCTAAGTGTGGGAGGAAGCATCACGCCTTGCCGTACCCGGGTCTGGTGAAGCTGATTCTTAAGTCCCAAAATGATTACGATGAAAGCGCTCCTTCTGAAGAGCTTGGACTAAAATGGAACGCTAAGAAGGGACTGGTAGAGATCAGGCACAACGAAGAGTTGCCTTCCGTGCTAAAACAGTTAGAAGCTGAGGCTGAGGAAGACAGAAAGAAGGCTGAGGAAGAACGCATGGCAGCTGAAGCTGAAGAAGCACGTCTCGCTTCAATGTCTCAAGAGTTCGCTCAGGAAGAAGAGCCAGCAGTCGACCTTGCCGCTCTTGATCAGATGCTATTGGCTCCTTCTCCTCCTCCTCCAGTACCTCCAATGGACGCTCCCTCTTCCAGTTCAGGTCCAGTGCCCCGTTCTGCCCCTGCTAATCTTGCCCAGCATCCTCCTGAAGACCTCATGGGTGCTATTATGGACAACCAATGCCTAATCTTCTCCGCCCTCAAAGATTTGTCCTCTGCTTTCTCTAAGTCGGCTGAACTTCATGAAAAACTTCTAAAGTTTTATCAAGACCAGAGCCGTCCTCAGTGATCGCCGTCCTCCAACCCTTTAATCCCTCAATTGTTTTGCTCTTGCTTCTTTTTTGTTTCAAACACTTGGTTCTTGGTTTGTAATAACCGTACTCTACTTTTGTTTGAATGGAAGTTCCACTGTTTGCTTGCATGTGTTTGTTTAAGCGTTCCACTGCTTTTAGTTGTGTGTTTGTGCTAACGTCCTTATCACTTGTTATCCTTTTCGATGATGCCAAAAGGGGGAAGTGTAGTTTTGCAGAGATGCGTTATAAATTAGTTATCTAGAATAAGCAAGTGTTAAGGGGGAACTATTAAGTGAAAGGTCTAAGGAACGCCCATGCCAGAATAAAAGAGGACGCTTAGAAAGCATTTCTAGGACGCGACTCTCTCCTTAAAATCCAAATGTTAGAGAATCAAAGAATGAAAACTTGTGCTTACTGAAATTTTCTCTAAGTATTAGAGGACGCTTCTAAGTTTTCATGCATGCTAAGTTCCAATGTCAAAACTATTTTGCTGAAGAGTTTGTCATCATCAAAAAGTAGGAAATTGTTGGGACGCTATCAAGGACGCTTGCGTACTTGTTAGTGTACCACACAACCGTCCCTTAGTTTTGATATGACAAACTCACTTTGATTCTAATGAAATTGTCCAAGTGTTCAGGAACGCCAGTGACAAAAGGACAACAAGTGTGTATGGGCGTCTCCCAGGCTTAGGGACGCTAGCTAACATGAAGTAAGGACCAGCTAGAGACTACTTGAGCAAGGACGGAGTCCCAAGCAAGTAGGAACGCAAGAAAGGAGTCCTTACTCACTAGCCGACAGGATGACATCACTCGACAATATTTGATCATCCAAGGACACGTGGAGACCGATCCTGTAGCGGAGTACAACACTACGTGGCGGACGATCCTGTTGCAGAGTCCATCAACACGTGGAGACCGATCCTGTAGCGGAGTTCATCATACACAGCTGGATACAGGAAGCTTCCTCATCACCGCCCTACTACGTGGAGGAAGATCCTGTAGCCACGTCCACGAAGGGCATGATCGTCCCAGAGAAATGACGCCCTTCCCCAAGTCCTATAAATACCCCAAGGCATTTATTGTGACGTTAACGCTTTCAGAGAATATTCAGAGAGAATCAGAGGAAAGCGACTCACTCAAGAACACGAAGAACTAACTCAAGAACTCAAGAACAGTGCTAGGACTTGTGTCAGATCGAGTGAGATTTTGTACCCAAACCACAAAACAGTTTGTAATCAGAAAAACCAAAAAGAGAGAGAGAGTTCTGCGAAGTACTGCAGAACGTAGGAATAGAGTCCTTTAGTAGATTGAACCAGCTTTAGTTGTAGGCTTAAAGGAGTTCTTTACAAGTGAACTTAGGGAAAAGCTAAGTGTCAGAGAACTGTAAAGACTCGCCAGTACAACTGTAAGAACGTTCAATATAAAGGAAAGAACTATTCAAAAATCCTCCAAGGAGGTAGAGGTTTACACTCAAGGACTACTTGGTCTTGAGTGGTTCCTCTATAATTCACTGCGTTCATTACTTACCTGTTTAGTACTTTTTTCCGCTACATTACTCAAGGACGCCCCTACTCCTCGTAGGGATGCTTGACCAAAGGACTTCTTTACTAAAGTAAAGGACGTCCCTCAGTACTAACGATCCAACACTTCACATGCTCTTGTGGTTTGCTTGAAATGATTCACTTGCCTCCTCAACTTGGTCACCTCACTCTCAAGGAATTGAAGTCTCACATCCTTGTCAATCTCTTCACTCTTCGGATCATAGAGCCTGTTGGGACGATGTTAAGGACGCCAGTCATTAATATCTAAACCAATAATGATCGTCCGTAGTTTTGATGATGACAAACTCAAAAGTATTTGATAAGTTGTCCAAGTGTTGATCTCAGGTAAGTCCAGTGGACGCACATGAGCGAAAAGGACAACAAGTGAACGGGAGCCCCTAAGCTGTAGGGACGTACTTCATTAGAACTTCCAAAGCTGAACGAAATTGGCGAAGTCCCTGCGAAGATAGGACAATGTCCTCATCAAGAAGGGACGCGCGCCAAAATACGGATGAAGTTCAAATTCAAACTAAGGCCGCCCCAACATGATTACATCACGTTCGGTCGTAGTCCTCAGAAGGAAGCTTCCCTTGTCTGGGCACGTGTGAACAATTCCAAAGATGTTGTTTTCCCAGCAATGGTCCCCTGACCACGCGGAGGCTTCCCAAGCGTCAACAGAGTTGACTTCCTCAAGATGCAAATCGCACCGTTGAAGGAAAACGATAGATCCTGCCCAAGCCTCAGAGGACGCTAGAGGACAAGAACACATACCGCTATAAATACCCTCCAAGGGGTATGCATAGCGGTGTGGACTTTGAAGACTTTCTCTCAAGCTCTCCTAAAGAATTCAAGTTCAAGAACGAAGATCAAAGAAGATCAAGTGAGCTTGAAGCAAGAGAAAGAAAGTCCAACAACATCAAATCCAAATCAAACCACAAAATAGTTAGAGTAGTGTTTGTCTCTCACAACGAACCGTGAGAGACGTGTGTGATAGCTTCCTTATAAGCTAAGAGAGTTAGGTTACTTTGTTAGGCAGAAAGGAGTGTTACTAGTGAGACTAAGGACGGACGCGTAGCTTAGTGAAGTGTAACGACTCGCCTAAGTTGTAAGGACTCTCTCTGAATAAGATAAGGATGGCTATTGAAAATCCTCCAATGGAGGTAGAGGTTTACCCATAAGACTAGTTGGTTTTAGTGGGGTTCCTCTATAAATACTCGTGTCTATTATCTTTCTACGTTTCCTGTTAAGTCTATTTTCCGCTGCACCTAAGGACGCCCTTAACCTAGTTAAGGACGCCCATTCTAACGGACTTACGATCCAACAGAGCCTCCTTGTACCATCTCCTTGGACTCTTGCCTCTTTGTTGACTTGGCTCACCCCATACATGGCCTCATAGTCGGAGATTTTATCAAGTAACTCCCAAGCTTGCTCAAGGGGCAAGTCGATGAACCCACAATCGGTGTGGAGGTTTAACTTGTCCTTGGTGGCGGGGTTGATTCCTTGGAAAAAGATGTCTTGGAGAACATATGGTTGTTGCCCATGGGTTGGACATTGGCGCAACATCTCCTTGAACCGATCCCAAGCCTCAAAGAGTGGCTCGTTTGATCCTTGTTGGAAACTTGCTATCTTCCTCCTAAGCTCCGTTGTTTTCATTGGTAGGAAGAACTTCATCAAGAACGCCTCATTGAGAGCCCGCCATGTTGTGATCGACCTAGGGGCTTGGCTCTCGAGCCAATGTGCCGCCTTGCCCCCAAGCGACCATTTGAAAGCTTTGAGTAACACATACTCTAGCGTCTCTTCATCCGTCGAGATAATCTCACACATATCCTTGAACCTCTTCACATGCTCAATCGGACACTCATGCGGTCGCCCCTCAAATTGGTCCCTCTTGATAAGTGATATGAATTGAGTCTTGATCTCGAAGTTCTTTGAAACCTCCGGTAAGACAATGGCCGGCTCCGGCACCTTCAACTCCGGATGCATGTATTGGCGTGCATTCCGGGGTTGGGTGTTGAGTTGAGCCTCCAACCTCATTCTTTGCTCACGCTCTCTTCTCATTTCGGCATCTCGGTTTTCCATCTCAAGTTGCATACGAGCCATGTCGGCCCTCATTCTAGCAACCTCATCATCATGTTGTACTTGGTTCTCCATTCTCTTCTTCTTTCGGGCTTCTTTGATTATGCTCTCCGGATCACTCACAAAGTCGAACTCAAGTGTTCCTCGGGCGGAACGAGCTCGCATACACCTATAAGAAAAGACACAAACAAAATCACATCAAAACAAACAAGGGGTTTGGGCTAATCCCTCACCCAAATCACTACAAAATCAAAGACTCAACAAAAGAGGTACCTCAAGCAATAAGAACTCCCCGGCAACGGCGCCAAAATTCTGATCTGTCCGGATCGGAGGGTCTCAAAATTCAATTTATAACCGAACCTAGTTGTAGCACAAGGTAGGGTGTCGAACACTCGGGAGTTCGTTCGTTGAGTGCACCAAAAAGACTTAAAAAGGGGAAAGAAAGGCTAAAAACAAGGAAAATCAAAGGAAACCACTCGGGACCGACATGGTCACTTCGGGCCCGAGATGGATCGACGAAGAATTGCACGGGACCGACACAGTTGTAAGTCGGGTCCGAGGTCTAGGGAAGTCGAACTTGGCAAAATAGGAGAGATAGGTCTTGGGTTTTTGGGTTCCTTCCGTAGTAGATGTGGGTAATTCCACCCCAATTCAGCCACTAAGTGTTGATCCTCGTGAGATCGAGGTTGTCCGCCTCGGTCCCGCCACTTCTACACATCGACCCTAGGGGATTTTACCTCCCTTTCGATGCAAGGTGAAGTGATAGGCAATCGATCGCTTCCGTTCACTCTTGCCAATCACAAGCCCTTGATCCCTTGCTTCCACAAGAGATTGTAGCTCTATGTAGAGTGGGTTCCTAGATCAAGCACTTAAGGCTATGTGTTGGATCGTAAGTCTGTTAGAATGGGCGTCCTTAACAGGGTTAAGGGCGTCCTTAAGTGCAGCGGAATAAGACTTAACAGGAAAATAGAATGCGATAATGGACACGAGTATTTATAGAGGAACCCCACTAAGACCAACTAGTCTTATGGGTAAACTTCTACCTCCGCTTGGAGGATTTTCAATAGCCGTCCTTATCTTATTAAGAGAGAGTCCTTACAACTTAGGCGAGTCGTTACACTTCACTGAGCTAAGCGTCCGTCCTTAGTCTCACTAGTAACACTCCTTTCCGCCTAACAAGTAACCTAAAACTCTTAGCTATAAGGAAGCTATCACTCACGTCTCTCACGGTCCGTTGCGAGAGATAAACTACAACTCTAACTATTTTGTGGTTTGATTTGGATTTCATTTGGTTGGACTATCTTTCTCTTGCTTCAAGCTCACTTGTTCTCCTTGTTCTTCGTTCTTGAACTTGAATGCTTCGAGGGAGCTTGAGAGAAAGTCTTCAAAGTCCACACCGCTATGCATACCCCTTGGAGGGTATTTATAGTGGAAGTGGTTCTTGTCCTCTAGCGTCCTCTGAGACTTGGCAGGATCATTGATCTTTGATCAACGGTGCGATGTACATCTTGAGGAAGTCAACTCTGTTGACGCTTGGGAAGCCTCCGCGTGGATAGGGGACCATTGCTGGGAAAGCGACATCTTTGGAATTGTCTACACGTGCCCACACAAGGGAAGCTTCCTTCTGAGGACTACGGCCGAATGTGATGTAATCATGTTGGGGCGGCCCTGATTTGAATTTGAACTTCGTCCGTATTTTGGCGCGTGTCCCTTCTTGATGAGGACTGCGTCCTATCTGCGCAGGGACTTCGCCAATTACATTCATCTTTAGAAGTTCTGATAAAGTGCATCCCTACAGAGTTAGGGACTCTCATTCACTTGTTGTCCTTTTCGCTCATGTGCGTCCATTGGACTTACCTTAGATCAACTCTTGGACAACTTATCAAATTCCTTTGAGTTTGTCATTATCAAAACAAGGGACGATCATTATTGGTTTAGATATTAATGACTGGCGTCCTTAATATCGTCCCAACAATTTCCTCCTTTTTTATGATGACAAACTCTTTTAAATAATGTGCACAGAAGTAAAGCTTTTAGCATGAAGGACTACACTTAGATATTCCTTTCTACTTAGGTTGGCATGCAACACATTCTTTTTAGTGCGTCCTATTTTATTTTCTGCTATCGTCCTTTGGACTTGGCTGAGATTCCCCCTAAACACATGCTTTCTATGACAACTTAAAGACAATCGCATCTCTACAAAACTATACTTCCCCCTTTTGGCATCATCGAAAAGGAGAACAAGTTGAAAAGCATGCACACACATAGTCATAACTAAAGAAAGAACGCTTAGACAAAATGAATCACAGATGTAATGAACGCCATTCAAGAAATGAGAGTACGATCATTACAGACATTCAACAAAAGGTTCCAAAACGGGGACATCGTCCCAAAGTCTTAACACAACAAACACGAAAAGAGTTAAATTGTTTCAGAGGTAGAAGGGGAGGAGTGATCATTTGCGAGGACGCTTGCCAAGGGCTTTGAGATTTTGCTCCTGAAGATAGTTGTTCTGCGCGAGGAGCTCATTGTTGCGTTCCAGAAGTTCAGTGTGTTGATGGAGAGTGTCATGGACCTGTTGGATGAGATCGATCATCATGCATTGGTTCTCGATCATCCCAAGCAGATACTTTTGGGAATGCTTCTCAACCTCATGAGGGACGCTCATGCCATCAAGTTCATCTTCCTCTTCTTCAGCGTCAACGTCCTCAACAGGCGTCCCTACGACTTGCAAGTTTTCCTCAGGCTCGCCTTCCACACTTTTAGCAGCAGCAGCAACAACCTTGGATCTTCGCTCAGCCTCTTTCTTCTCTTTGGCTAGTTGTCTTTTCACTGAGGGGAGCGGCTCATCACACCTTAGTTTTCCAACTGGGGGCAGGGTGATTTGCCTAACTTCCCAGTGAATGCCAAAAGATTTCTCCTCTTTGGGGGCGTAGAGATGTTGTTGCCGGAGAATCTGCTTGACTAAGCCAGGGAAGGGGAGCGAGTGGCGTCCGCCTGTGCATTTGCCCATGTGTTCAAAGATAACCCGCGGCAAGTTGATGAGTTTGCGCTGTAAGAAGGCGTCCAATAATATGTTGTCGGTGATTTGGACGATCGACTTCTTCTCTTGGCGGAGGACGACCATGCGCACTATGAAGTGATGCGCAAGGACGCCTGTCTTGGAAAGGCAGTGGACGACCCTATCCCTAGCAACTGGCTGCCTCCCACTGAATATATTGTTGAAGATCTCTTCTTGGGAGAAGCGGCCAAAGTTTTTGCAGGGAGCAGCTTGGCGAGCTCGTCCACCGTCCCACCAAACGAGTCAGAAATAATACCAGGCCCCATGGGTTGGTATGGTTGGTTTCCTCTAGGCGGGGACGGACGTAGGTGATCATGAAGTAGTGAAGGAGGCGTTGGATTTTTGGAGGATGGTCATGGGTGGACGCCCTTAGGCAAATGTTGGCCAGCGACCTTGGCTCTTTTTCAAGCCAGTCCTCAATGAGTGGGTCGAGAGGAGGACGGCGTTTGGGTTGAGCGGGGAGGGCCCTGACTTGGGACTTTGTGGGGCTCCCCTGTTCTTTTTCGGGGACAAAGGGCTTTTCCAGAAATGAGAAGCGAGGAGTTTGAGAGGGTTTGGATTGAGATCGAGAAGAGTGGGGTTTTTGTGGAGGAGGTTGGGAGCCTTGTGGCTTGGGAGGGGTGGTGGAAGGGCGGCGCTGGGAGGAAGACTGGTGGCGAGGAGGTTCTAGACACCCAGCGTGTCTCCCGCGAGAATCCATGAGAGACCGACCTTTCACCGGAGGAGTGGATCTCGACGAACTAGGGTTTCTCGCCGCTGAGGAAGATGGCGGAGAGGGCTGTGGGTTTCTAGTGGATCTTGTGTTGGCCATTTGAGAAGTTTGGGTTTAAATAGAAGAGGATTAGGGTGGAGAGAAGGAGATTTCGAGATCTGGGATTTGAAGATTTGGCAAGATCTTTGAGAGATTTCTGGATTTAAGCAAACAACAGGGAGGCAAAGAAGAGATTTCAGAATGCACAGGGGTGTATTTATAGGAAGAAGACGAAGGCGAACGCTCAAGGGTAATAGGGACTTTTCATTCGGCGTCCTCCACCCGCGTTCCCACACGTGGCATTCTTCTTCGCTAAGTAACCAGCTGTTTTGCACCCGTTACACACATCCCGAGATCTGCGTTCAACTTCTCTGAAATGGTTCACCTTCCCATTTTCAAAAATCACAACTACAAAGGACTCTGTCTTGACATCTTTCAGCTTTTAACAAACGTCCCTTTGATCACTTAGCACCAGTTTTGAAAATCAAGCAAGTATGTCCCGTAAAGATAAAACAAAGAACGCTCATAGGACGCGTTTGCAAGATTCTCGGCTTAGGTAAGCTTAGAGTTCCCATCATTTCGGCTTGTAATGAGGGTAGGGTGATAAGGGATACTCTTGAGATGAAAAGCGAAATGAATAGCATTCAAAACATAAGCAAAACACATGTCTTAGACTAGCGTCCTTTAAAGATGACTTCAATGAATGACATACTTTAAAACAAGTTCTCAACAAAACATAGCCAATCGTAGAGGGAATAATAGAACGGGACTTGATCATTTAAAAGTTATCAACCCTAAAAGCAACCTGAGGTGCTCATAGGGACGTCTATCAAGTGTTTTTGTGAAAATATCGGCCACTTGGTCCTCAGTCCTAACGTGATCCACTCTAATTAATCCAAGTTCAACATTATCACGAAGAAAATGATGTCTTATATGAATATGCTTCGTCCTAGAATGATGAACAGGATTCTTGGCAATACTTATAGCATTGGTGTTATCACACAAGATAGGTACTGTGTTGAGGAACGTACCATAGTCTTCAAGTTGGTACTTGATCCATAGAACTTGTGAGCAGCACGAAGCAGCAGCAATGTACTCAGCTTCCGCAGTTGAGAGCGCCACGGAGTTTTGCTTTTTGGATCCCCAAGATACAAGGCAAGAGCCTAGGAATTGAGCCATTCCTGAGGTGCTCTTCCTATCCACCACATGGCCAGCGTAATCTGCGTCAGAGTACGCTACCAGGTTCAGGGACGTCCTTTTGGGATACCATAGGCGTAGGTCATCCCGTCCCTTGAGGTATTTGAAGATTCTTTTGGCCTCTTGCATGTGGGACTACTTTGGATTTGCTTGGTAGCGGGCGCACAAGCACACAGCGAACATGATGTCGTGACGACTTGCCGTTAGATATAGCAAGGACCCTATCATTCCTCTGTAGAGTTTTTGACCTACACTCTTGCCTTCTTCATCAGCATAAAGGCGAGTGTTGGGAGAGATGGGAGTATCAATGGACTTTGAAGAGTTCATCCCATACTTCTCGAGCATTTCACGAATGTACTTCTGTTGGTGAATGCGCGTCCCATCATTGAGCCGAGTGATTTGGAGTCCTAGGAAGAAGTTGAGTTCTCCTATGAGGGACATCTCAAACTCACTACTCATCAAGTTCTTGAATTCCTCTACAAGTTTCATGTTAGTGCTTCCAAAGACTATGTCATCGACATAGACTTGGACAATTAGAACATCTTTAAGGACTTTCTTTAAGAACAAGGTTTTGTCAATCTTACCTCGTGTGTACCCATTGGACAAAAGAAAGGACAAAAACCTATCGTACCAGGCACGAGGGGCTTGCTTGAGTCCATAGAGTGCTTTTTCTAAGAAGTACACATGATCAGGATGATCAGCGTCCTCAAATCCTGGAGGTTGAGCGACATACACCTCTTCTTTAAGCTTACCATTGAGGAAGGCAGTCTTGACATCGATTTGAAAGAGCTTGAATACTTTGTGAGCGGCGCAGGCAATGAGAAGGCGAATAGCTTCAATTCTAGCGACAGGAGCGAAGGTCTCATCGTAATCGATCCCTTCCTCTTGCCTATAGCCTTGAGCCACAAGCCTTGCTTTGTTCCATGAGACTCTGCCACTCTCATCAAGCTTGTTCCTATAGACCCACTGATTCGGCCTATTTTGTATAGGTTAACTCTTGTATTTTACGGCTATATTAAGTGTGTTTAGGTTAGAGTTTGTGCGTAATTGTAATATCTAGGCCGAAGACGCAAGAATGCAAGAATCAAGAGTTTTAAGGCGTTTTGAGCTGTGTGCGCTACACCACTTTCTTGCGAAGGCTATATCTTGAGCTACAGAGGTCGGATTGAGCTGATTCCGGTGCCATTGGAAAGCTACCTTCAAGGGCTTCAATTCATCTTATTACACCGAAGTCAGATTCCAAGCCGAAGATGGTCAAAACAGCCTCCGAAGTGACACCAGCGATCCTGTCGAGATTCCGCGACCGCGGCCTGGCCGACGCGCCCGCGGTGGCTGCCGAGACGAGAAGTTTTTCTCTGTTGTGAAAGCGCGGGCGCGGTGATGGCGACGCGACCGCGGTGATGCCGAATCCGAAGCGGGCCGATATCTTTCTATCTTGTTTCCTTTTCTATCTTTTGCCTCTTTCCTTATCTATCTCGTGGAGCTTGTTCCTTGGGCTATATAAGGAGGAGTCCTCCCTAGGTTTTATTCATTCACATTCACATTCTACCTTCTTCCTTCTTTCACAAGTTAGGTTTTTAGTTTAGTTATGGAGAGCTAGTCTCCTTGGGTTTGTTCAAGGGAGAAGCTCTGATGTATGAACTCGTGAGATTTTGGTAATTGATTTCTATCCTTTGGTTAATATTGATTCTCTTGTGCTTCATCTTATGATTGTTGATTGTTTCTCTAGGATTCGCGACCCTATTGAATTGATTAGCTTTCTACTGTTTGATTAGGTTTGGACCGTGGACAAAACTAATCTGTGAAAACAACTTAACCTAGACCTGTTGTCTATGCAACTAGGATTAAGAAGAGAATTGATTGTTTTATCTTACAATTGACTCGTAGCTTGATTGTTTGATATTATATCCTGCGTATCCTTGTTCTCTATGCTAATTCTAGGTTAAGCGTCCTTGCCTAGGGTTATAGAATTGCTTGGACCGTGGACTTGCGATTGTTAATGATCAGGATAGGAATTAACCATAGGTGTGAATGAAATCAATGGATGAATCTATGATCGAGGGATTATATCATGAGTGGATCTTTTGAATAAACCTGCTTTCCCTTATTTGTTTGTTTGTTTGTTATTTGTTTCTTAGATTAGTTTAGTTAGATTTCCCTCCTAAACCCCCCTTTTCTATAGTTGATAAATATATTAATACTAGAAGCCATAGTTCTCTTGGGTTCGACCCCTTACTTACTCACTATACTAGTTTGTTTGTTTGGGTTATTTATCTTTGACTTTGGATATAACGATTTTGCCCGAGTCAAATTTTGGCGCCGTTGCCGGGGAACTTTGGTTTCTTTCTAGTATTAGTATTTTTATTGACTTTGTGTGGACCTATCTTACGGTCCACACTTGTATATTCTAATGTCTTCTTTCAAGTTTACACAGTTTCAGGGTGAACCATTCTGTGAGTATTTCAACAGAGTTCTAGATGAGTCAACTAACCTGATTGCTCGTGGCGTTCTCACGTCTCATGAGCATATATGTCAAGCAATCACCTATGGAATGACAATCAAGACGTTGGTTCAGTTGAGCAATGAGGTTGGGGAAAAGTTTTGGAGTATGACACCTCAGGAACAATTGAAGGTTTTCCGTACCATGGCCGTGTGGAGTCAGTTGAAGCAGGACGAGTTAAAGGCCGAAACACTTTCTGCCAAAGAACCGCGCCCGCGGGATGCATACCGCGACCGCGGTTCCGACGCAGAACCGGAGGAACTACGCCTGGAGGAGAACCGCGACCGCGGCTCCCACACCGCGCCCGCGGCTCCTGAAGAAGTTGTCCCCCCGCCTTCCAGCCTCGAGGATTGTGTCGATGATGTCCCAAATTCCAACATTCAAGGTGTCGACTCTGAGATTCCGGAAATCAATTTGGATGATCCTTATATCCTTTACTCCACCTCTTCTCTCTCTCTTGATCCTTGTTTTGTTCTTTCATGTCAATCTTTTGTCAAGGATTCCATGTTCGAGCATGATAGGGTAGTTGATGACTTCTCGTTCTTTTTATTTGATGAGAGTGAAAATTCAAATAGGAGATTTGCATGCTTTGATAAATACTTTGAAAAATTACATAAATCACCTAATTGGTTTCACTCTAGAAAATCTCACCCTAATTGCTCAAGCATGTTTGATAGGTTAAAAAGGAGTTTGAATTATTTCTTATTTCTTGATAATTTGTCAATATGCTATGAGTCCTGTTGTAAGATAGCTGTGCAGGACTTTGATTTGATGCTCAGGGCATTGACGATGTCCGATCCTGAAGACGTCGATGGCTCGTTAAATAAAGGCGCTGCTTGGGAGGCAACCCAAGGATTAGATAGATTGTTTTTTCCATTCCTAGCTTAGGTTTTTATTCGTTTTCGAGCTAACGTGTAGGTACTAGGTCCGAAAGGACATTCTGGTGCAAAACCGCGCTCGCGGCAGCCATACCGCACCCACGGTGGAGCACCAGAACCAACCCCGACGTACAGGTACTGCGGCGCGGTACTCGTACCGCGCCCGCGGTTATCATGTAGTGGATTCCGAAAAAAAAAAAAAAATTTACCGCGCCCGCGCCTTGGGAACCGCGCCCGCGGTGAGGCCGGGTCTGGCAAAAAAAAAAAAAATCGGAAAAAAAAAAAAAAGTTTCGGGCATTTATCTTCTACTTTCCATATATCTTTTCCATCCATCTATCTATCTTCTATTTTCCATATCTCTTTCCATCACCTTCTATATTTCTTTTCATTCATCTTTGGAATTATTTTTGTATTGACTATGTGCAAAAGCCTAAGTATGGGGGAGCTTTGTTTCCCCACATGTCATCACGGCTCGAGTTCAAGTACTTATCCATCTTCCAAGAGACGAGCCAAGATACGAAGGTTCCTTGTACATCATCCGGTTCGAGAGAAGTCAAGAGTTCACGACTACACGAAGACCGCGCCCGCGCCACACCGGCCGCGCCCGCGGTTTCCTCCAGAAGTCGACTTTCCTCGCTGTGTTGATTCCGCGACCGCGGCTTGATCAACCGCGCCCGCGGTATGCCTGCAGAACGGGATTCCAAAGTCTTTTCTTCCATTCTTCTACCACCTTTGAAGAGTTCTTCCATTCCACCTCTCTTCATCGATTGTGAGTCTTCTGATATACCTTTCTCCTTGCTTCTATCCTTTCTCTTTGCTTCATTGAGGACAATGAAGGATTTAAGTATGGGGGAAGGAGTACTCGCATTCGCTTATCCTAGTTAGCTTAGTTAGCTATTTGCTTCAGATTTTTGATTTTCTTCTTTTCATGAAGCACTTGCACCATACTTTTTGCATAATAAAGAAAGAAAGAAAAAGAAAAAAGATAGAAAGAGCCATAAAAATTGAAAAAAGGCATATAAAATCCTGGGATGAGTCGAAAACCCGAAAGGGCGGCTCAGGTAATAAGTAGGTAACCCGGACCAGCATTTGGCTGGGGTAATATGAGGTTCAAGAGAGATGTGAGTATTTGTGAGCACACCTTATTGAAAAATGAAAAGAGCGGTTAGGTGAAAACCCGAAAGGGCGCCTAAGCAGAATTGAGCGGTAAAATTCGAGCGTTTTAGGATCATTCTTGCTTGGGGACTTTGGGGCGTACATGTTAGATTTGGGTAGATCCTAGGTTGCTCTACACTTTTTAGAGCTTGAGTGTTATATCATGTTATGAGGTGTGTGTTTGAGCTTCATTGTTTTATGCTCATGATTTCTCTATATTTTTGGGTTTGGGTTGTGAGCTGAGTGTTTTGTTTTCCCTTGTATTTCCTGAGATCTTAGATGTGCTACCTTGTTATATTTGTTTTGAGTTTACTCGAGGACGAGCAAGATCTAAGTACGGGGGAATTTGATTCGGCCTGTTTTGTATAGGTTAACTCTTGTATTTTAGGGCTATATTAAGTGTGTTTAGGTTAGAGTTTGTGCGTAATTGTAATATATAGGCCGAAGACACAAGAATGCAAGAATCAAGAGTTTTAAGGCGTTTTGATCTGTCTGCGCGACACCACTTGCTTGCGAAGGCTATATCTTGAGCTACAGAGGTCGGATTGAGCTGATTCTGGTGCCATTGGAAAGTTAACTTCAAGGGCTTGAATTCATCTTTTTACACCGAAGTCAGATTCCAAGCCGAAGATGGTCAAAACAGCCTCCGAAGTGACACCAGCGATCCTGTCGAGATTCCGCGACCGCGGCCTGGACGACGCGCCCGCAGTGGCTGCCGAGACGAGAAGTTTTTCTCTGTTGTGAAAGCGTGGGCGCGGTGATGGCGACCCGACCGCGGTGATGCCGAATCCGAAGCGGGCCGAAATCTTTCTATCTTGTTTCCTTTTCTATCTTTTGCCTCTTTCCTTATCTATCTCGTGGAGCTTGTTCCTTGGGCTATATAAGGAGGAGTCCTCCCTAGGTTTTATTCATTCACATTCACATTCTACCTTCTTCCTTCTTTCACAAGTTAGGTTTTTAGTTTAGTTATGGAGAGCTAGTCTCCTTGGGTTTGTTCAAGGGAGAAGCTCTGATGTATGAACTCGTGAGATTTTGGTAATTGATTTCTATCCTTTGGTTAATATTGATTCTCTTGTGCTTCATCTTATGATTGTTGATTGTTTCTCTAGGATTCGCGACCCTATTGAATTGATTAGCTTTCTACTGTTTGATTAGGTTTGGACCATGGACAAAACTAATCTGTGAAAACAACTTAACCTAGACCTGTTGTCTATGCAACTAGGATTAAGAAGAGAATTGATTGTTTTATCTTACAATTGACTCGTAGCTTGATTGTTTGATATTATATCCTGCGTATCCTTGTTCTCTATGCTAATTCTAGGTTAAGCGTCCTTGCTTAGGGTTATAGAATTGCTTGGACCGTGGACTTGCGATTGTTAATGATCAGGATAGGAATTAACCATAGGTGTGAATGAAATCAATGGATGAATCTATGATCGAGGGATTATATCATGAGTGGATCTTTTGAATAAACCTGCTTTCCCTTATTTGTTTGTATGTTTGTTATTTGTTTCTTAGATTAGTTTAGTTAGATTTCCCTCCTAAACCCCCCTTTTCTGTAGTTGATAAATATATTAATACTAGAAGCCATAGTTCTCTTGGGTTCGACCCCTTACTTACTCACTATACTAGTTTGTTTGTTTGGGTTATTTATCTTTGACTTTGGATACAACGATTTTGCCCGAGTCACCCACCTCGTCCCTATTATGTTTTTGTTTTTCGGACGAGGGACGAGGGTCCAAACTTTATTTCTCTCAAATTGATTGAGTTCTTCTTGCATGGCTTGAATCCAATCAGCGTCCTGAAGAGCCTCCTTTATGTTCTTAGGTTCAATTAAGGACACAAAGGCGTTGAATGCACAGAACGCTATGTTGGCGTTATGGGGCTGATTCACAGCTGATCTTGTTTGGACTCCTTTTGAGATGTCTGAGATGATTTGATCTGTTGAGTGAAGTCTAGAAAGGTTGGATCCCCTATGAGTAGCGTCCCTTGCAGGAGTACACCTAGGGTCCATCCAATCAGAATCATCGGAGTCAAAGCCATCGTCTTCATTGATAGGCTCAGTGTGTTCCCCCTCAGAAGGAGCGTCCACACTATGCCTTTCTTCTCCTTGTTGACTTGATTCACCGGCATCCACTTGGTTGAGCGACCAAGTTTGAGAGGGCTCTTGTTGTTCGCTAGGGACTCCCATTGAAACCTCATCGCGAGTTTCAGGGGCGTTCCTAGGAACGTAGTATTTGTCGGAGGAGCCTTTGGGTTCTTCTTCATCATCTTCATCATCGTCCTTTGGGGAGGAACGGCGTTCTTTCTTACTCGGTTCTTTCTTGTGAGAAGCATTTTCTTTGAACACCACATGGATACTTTCCTCAAGCTTAAGAGTCCGTTTGTTGAAGACTCTATAGGATTTGCTTGTGAGGGAGTATCCAAGGAATATTCTTTCATCACTCCTAGCATCAAATTTGCCAATGTTGTCTTTGCCGTTGTTGTGAATGAAACATTTACACCCAAAGACTTTGAGGTGCAAAATGTTTGGCTTTCTTCCATTGAGCAGCTCATAGGACGTCTTTTTGAGCAAAGGACGAATCATGGCTCGGTTTATGATGTAGGTAGCTGTGGCCACGGCTTCTGCCCAAAAGTGTTTGGGGACGCCGCTTGCCAGGAGCATCGTCCTTGCCATATCTTCCAGCGTCCTATTCTTTCTTTCAACAACGTCATTTTGCTGAGGAGTTCGAGGACAAGAACAGTTGTGGGAGACTCCTTGTTTGTCAGAGAAGTCAAGGAACTCTGAGTTTTTGAACTCCTTTCCATGATCTGACCTTAATGCTTTTAAGTTTGTCCCAAGAGCAACTTCTACTTGCTTGATGAAGATTTTGAACATCTGGAAGGCTTCTGCTTTTGACACCAAGAAGAGAACCCATGTGAATCTTGAAAAATCATCTACAATAACATACATGTACCTCTTTCCACCATAGCTTTGGGTCTGTATAGGTCCCCACAAATCCATGTGAAGGAGTTCTAAAGGCTTCTTTGTGCTCACTTCATTTTTGGATTTGAAGGACGATCTTGTCTGCTTCCCTTTGATGCAGGCTTCACATTGCTCAATTTGCTCAGGATCAATTCGGGGAAGTCCTCTTACAAGTTCTTTTTGATGAAGCTTGAAGATTATGCTCGGTCCAGCATGTCCAAGACGTCGATGCCAGAGATTGGAGTCCACAGCAGAGGCGGATAAGCACAACTTGGATGCAGGCTTGAAAACAAAATGAATAACTGTTGGTACCATCGTTATTGGTATTGAGTAAAATAACTATATATATAAAAAAAATACACTCGTCGTTATTTCGATTAAAGATAACCGCGGGTTTGTTCTAAAGGGCGAATTTCGCTGAATTCTAAATTGTACGCCAAAGCTTTCCAATTTCACGCTAAAATCTTTCCGCCACCAGCCACCCCTGGAGCACATCAACTCCTTCTTGCGAGCAGTGGGCTGTCAGATCCGATTTATGGACTGGCCATTCGACGAACAGGTGAACCCAGATCTGCGAGGAAGGGTTGCAGATCTAGGGTTTGCATTTCGACGAACAGGGCGGCAGCGGCTGACACGAGCTAGGACAGGCAGCGGCCGAATGAGGGAAGAACACGATGGCGTAGACCCGGCGTGCGAAGGGCAGATCCGGTGCCGGGGAGGACGGATCGACAATGGTGTCGTTGATGTTGGCTGATTTGCGCAGTGATGGAAGGCGCCCAGATCCGGTGTCGGGTAGCCCAGATCCGGCGATGGGGAACTAAGATCTGTGGTCGTGAGTGACGGAGATGGCCGCTGTTGGTGCGAGCGAGAGGAGGACGGCCGAATCTACGACGACGGCTTCCGGTGGAATGCGAGGGCACTGGACTGCGACTGGGATGGCGGCGACTGTTGGAGGCAGCAATAAGAGGCGGCTGGTCGTGGTGGTGGAGCGCAGATCTGCGGTGGCAGTGGCTGGGGTGGTGTTTGAATTTTTTTGGAGGATGGTGGCGGAAATGGGCCGTTGTGTGGTGGATGGTGGAGGCCGGTGGTGGCTACGGTCTCGGGACGAGCGGAACGGGGAGGCTCTAGTGGCTACGGTCTCGTCGTTACTTCTCTTTGACGAAAACCTAATCAGATCAAAACCGAGTTTGTGCGCCGCTATCTAGCCATTGTTCTTCGTTTGATTCACATAAGTTATTTGTTTTTTAGAGTGATTTTTCAAATTGGCCGTGAACACCTCTTAAACCGCTAATCTATCCATAGTTGTACTGTTTTTTGTTTGTAGGCGAGTCCGACCTCCAATGACTATGAAGATCTTAATCACATTTTTCTTTCTTGGGCTAACAAGGTGTGTATGATGTATTAGTTCTCACTTCCTATTGATTTTTTTTCACTTAAAGGATACTTGTATTAATATAACCAGGATTGATTTTCAAAACTGACGCTTGTGTAATCTTAGCCTCTAGGGAGTTCGGAACATCTTTCGGTTAAAGTCCGAGACGAGGCGGGCAATTGAGACTTCCTCTCCGTTTGGATCGGGTGATTCATTAGTCTGGCCAAGATTCAAAGAAAGGTTTCGAGGTCACCGTTCAAGGCAGTGTATTAAATGTCGACGCTATGGCGCGCAATGCAGTCCTTAACGCCATAAAAGGGCATGGCGAGACAACATCGATGTGGCGACCCATGTCGACCATGGCGACCGTTGCGACCGTGGCGAGCCATATGTATTAAAAGTTTTTTTTTTGGTTAAGAGATATTCTGTATTGATATTCTTTGTTTTTTTGTTAAGATATATATTTATTTCCTTTTTAGTGAATCAAAGATCTTTTTAATATGGCAAAACAGATTTACATGTTTTTTTTAGTTAAGAGATATTCTGTATTGATATTCTCTGTTTTTTTGTTAAGATATATATTTATTTCCTTTTTATTGAACCAAAGATCTTTTTAATATGGCAAAACTGATTCAAAATATACCAAAGTGATTCTCATATCTGTTTTTTACCCACTCCAACGTGTTTAAACTGATTCAAAATAGAATAGTGTTAATAGTAACATCTGCCCCAAAAGGATTTGCTAATAATAAAAATGCCTTTATTTTTCCTAATTTGCACAAATGCCCTAATAAATGAAGGTAATGCCCAATTTAATCGGATAATTATCCAACTATATCTCTTTTCATTCTTATAGAGGAAAAAACGTAAATAAAAAAAGATGAAAATTTTCAACCAAAAAAAAAGATGAAATATCAAACTCAATATGAAAAATGCCAAAAAATAAATCAGTTTGCATAATTTTAAACGTAAATTAAAGGATAAATCTATGTGAAATTTAAATTAAAAAATCGAAACCTAATCCCCTCTTAATTCTCTTCCCCTACCTCTGTTTGTACGTTGGGGGGAAAATCTCCCCAATTTCAACCATTTGTATTTTCGAAGGAAATCTTAACAAATTCCTAAAAAATAGCATCTTGATTAGACACACAATCATCTTCTTCCCATTCCTCTTCTTATCTCCATCATGTTCTCAATATCTATACAGGCATCGACATCTAAACTCTAATCTTGATTGTGTTGATATTTTGTTGGATACTTCTTGAGGACTTTAAAAAAACGTATTAATCTAAATTTGATTTCTAGTTTCTTATCTCGAATGATGTTTTTGTCGTTTTCAAGTTCGTTGTTTTGATATTTTCTTTTTGATATTTTTTATTAAAAAAGATGAAAAATATTGCATACAAGTTTTTATATTAAAAATGCCTAAAAGGGCATCCTTGCTATTTAACCTAAAAATGGATATTTTTTACTTTTCCAACTTATTGTAGGTCATTTATGCAAATTAGCCTTCAAAATACTCCCAGAACTTAGTTTCAGCTCAAATATCCCCTTTTAAAATTCAAGTTTAAAGTTCAAACTATTTCATTCTATTCTGTTGGTTAAGTAAACTTCAGTTTGAGTTTTTATATGTTTTAAGACATAGAACTTCTTTATGTTTGATGATTTTTCAGTTTTATTGCTTTAAAATATAACTTCTACAACCTAATTTTTCAATAAATCAATTTTAGAGTAAAATTATAGACTAATTAACATCAACATTGATGTGGCGAGTGATGGATCGTAAGTCAGTTAATGAGGGCGTCCTTAACTGGGTTAAGGGCGTCCTTTAGTGCAGCGGAAAATAGACTTAACAGAATACAAGATAAGTGGACACGAGTATTTATAGAGGAACCCCACTAAGACCAACTAGTCTTATGGGTAAACCTCTACCTCCGTTGGAGGATTTTCAATAGCCGTCCCTTATCTTATTAAGAGCGAGTCTTTACAACTTAGGCGAGTCGTTACACTTCTCTGAGCTAAGCATCCATCCTTAGCCTCACTAGTAACACTCCTTTCAACCTAACAAGTAACCTAACACTCTTAGCTCTAAGGAAGCTATCACTCACGTCTCTCACGGTTCGTTGTGAGAGACAAACTACAACTTTAATTGATTTGTGGTTTGTTTTGGATTTGATGTGGTTGGACTTTCTTTCTCTTGCTTCAAGCTCACTTGATCTTCTTGATCTTCGTTCGTGTTCTTGAATGCTTCGGGAGAGCTTGAGAGAAAGTCTTCAAAGTCCACTCTTGCACCCACATACCGCTATGCATACTCCTTGGAGAGTATTTATAGCAGAAGTGATTCTTGTCCTCTAGCGTCCTCTGAGACTTGGCAGGATCCTCGATCTTTGATCAACGGTGCGATGAGCGTCTTGAGGAGGTCAACTCTGTTGACGCTTGGGAAGCCTCCGCGTGGGTAGGGGACCATTGCTGGGAAAGCGACGTCTTTGGCATTGTCTACACGTGCCCAGACAAAGGAAGCTTCCTTCTGAGGACTAAGGCCGGACGATGATGTAATCATGTTGGGGCGGCCTTGATTTGAATTTGAACTTCGTCCGTATTTTGGCGCGCGTCCCTTCTTGATGAGGACTCCGTCCTATCTTGCGCAGGGACTCCGCCAATTACGTTTAGCTTTGGAAGTTCTGGTAACATGCGTCCCTACAGCATAGGGACTGTTGTTCACTTGTTGTCCTTTTCGCTCATGTGCGTCCACTGGACTTACTAGAGATCAAAACTTGGACAACTTATCAAATACATTTGAGTTTGTCATTATCAAAACAAGGGACGATTATTATTGGTTTAGATATTAACGACTGACGTCCTTAATATCGTCCCAACAATTTCCCCCTTTTTGATGATGACAAACTCTTTCAAATAATGCACACAGAAGTAAAGCTTTTAGCATGAGGAACTACACTTTGATTTTCTTTTCAGCTTAGATTGGCATGCAACACATTCTTTTAAGTGCGTTCTATTTTATTCCTAACTAACGACCTTTTGACTTGGCCGAAATTCCCCCTGAACACATGCTTTCTATGATAACTTAAGGACAATCGCATCTCTGCAAAACTATACTTCCCCCTTTTGGCATCATCGAAAAGGAGAACAAGTCGAAAAGCATGCAAGCACAAAGTCATAACTAAAGAAAGGTACGCTTAGACAAAATGAAGCACAAATGTAGTGAATGGCATTCAGAATGAGAAACGAGAACGTTCATTACAGACATTCACAACAAGTGTTCAAAACGGGGACAGCGTCCCATTGTCTTAACAAAAACTCAAGAAATGATAAATTGTTTCAGGGTTAGAGAAGGGGGAGGTGATCATTTTCTGTGACGCTTGCCAAGGGCTTTGAGGTGTTGCTCCTGAAGATGGTTGTTCTGGGCAAGGAGCTCGTTGTTGCACTCAAGAAGGTCTGTGTGGACGTGAAGTGTGTCGTGAACCTGCTGAATTAGATCAATCATTATGCACTGGTTCTCGATCATCATGCCCATCAGATACTTCGTAGAGTGCCTCTCAGCCTCATCAGGGACGCTCATACCATCGAGCTCGTCCTCGTCATCAGCAGCGTCCTCAGCTGGCGTCCCAACTACTTGGACATTTTCAGCTTCGTGATCTCCTTCTCCAGGTTCAGCAGCAGCAGCAGCTTGAGCTCTCCTCTCAGCTTTGGCTTTCCTTTCAGCCTCTTTCCGTTCCTTTTCCAGTTGGCGCTTAACGGACGGAAGGGGTAACAGGGTCTTTACACACAGCTTCCTCCACCCGCCTTCCCACACGTGGCTTTCTTCTTTGCTAAAGAATACAGCTGTTGAGCACTGTTTGCGCATATCCCGAGATTTTCGCTGACGATTCCCTAAAACGGTTTACCTTCCCAATTTCAACCATTCAAACTTCTCACAACTGCAAAGGACTCTGACCTGACGTCCTTTCAACACACAACACTACACAACACAGAACTGAACCACGGCGTCCCATTCACTGATCTCAACCTCTGTAATTAGAACTCTGTACAGACAACTCTCAGCTCTTAGCACGCGTCCCTTTGATCACTTAGAACCATTTTTGAAAATCAAGCAAGTACGTCCCGTAAAGGTGAAACAAGGAATGCTCATAGGACGCGTTTGCAAGATTCTCGGCTTGGGTAAGCTTAGAGTTCCCATCATTTCGGCTTATGATGAGGGTAGGGTGATCAGGGATACTCTTGATATGAAAAGCGAAATGAATACCATTCAAGGACACAAGCGAATACACATATCTTAGACTAGCGTCCTTTAAAGATGACTTTAATGCATGACACACCTTAAAACAAGTTCTCAACAAGACATAGCCAATCATGGAGGGAATAATAGAACGGGACTTGATCATTTAAAAGTTATCATCCCCAAGAGCAACCGGAGGTGCTCGTAGGGACGTCTATCAAGTGCTTTTGTGAAAATATCGGTCACTTGGTCCTCAGTCTTAACATGATCCACTCTAATTAATCCAAGTTCAACATTATCACGAAGAAAGTGATGCCTTATGTGAATATGCTTCGTCCTAGAATGATGAACGGGATTTTTGGCAATACTTATAGCACTGGTGTTGTCACACAAGATAGGGACTGTGTTGAGGGACGTACCATAATCTTCAAGTTGGTACTTGATCCATAGGACTTGTGAGCAGCACGAAGCAGCAGCAACGTACTCAGCTTCCGCGGTTGATAGTGCCACGGAGTTTTGCTTTTTGGATCCCCAAGATACAAGGCATGAGCCAAGGAATTGTGTCATTCCTGAGGTGCTCTTCCTATCCACTACATGGCCAGCGTAATCTGCGTCAGAGTAAGCTACCAGGTTCAGGGACGTCCTTCTGGGATACCATAGACATAGGTCATCCCGTCCCTTGAGATATCTGAAGATTCTTTTGACCTCTTGCATATGGGACTCCTTTGGATTTGCTTGGAATCGAGCGCACAAGCATACAGCGAACATGATGTCGGGACGACTTGCCGTAAGATATAGCAAGGACCCTATCATTCCTCTGTAGAGCTTTTGATCTACACTCTTGCCTTCTTCATCAGCATAGAGGCGAGTGTTTGGGGAGATGGGAGTATCAATGGGTT
Organism: Polygonum maritimum; assembly: GCA_963924305.1. NCBI lineage: Eukaryota > Viridiplantae > Streptophyta > Magnoliopsida > Caryophyllales > Polygonaceae > Polygonum > Polygonum maritimum. The sequence goes on along the minus strand of OZ002733.1, from coordinate 32,962,457 downwards.
TTGAAGAGTTCATCCCATACTTCTCAAGCATTTCACGGATGTACTTTTGTTGATGAATCCGCGTCCCATCTTTGAGCTGAGTGATTTGGAGTCCCAAGAAGAAGTTGAGTTCTCCTATGAGGGACATCTCAAACTCACTACTCATCAAGTTCTTGAATTCCTCTACAAATTTCATGTTAGTGCTTCCAAAGACTATGTCATCGACACAGACTTGGACAATTAAGACATCTTTAAGAACTTTCTTTAAGAACAGGGTTTTATCAATGTTACCTCGTGTGTACCCGTTGGACAAGAGGAAGGACGCAAACCTATCGTACCATGCACGAGGGGCTTGCTTGAGTCCATAGAGTGCCTTGTCCAAGAAGTACACATGATCTGGGTGATCAGCGTCCTCAAATCCTGGAGGTTGAGCGACGTACACTTCTTCTTTGAGCTTGCCGTTGAGAAAGGATGTCTTGACGTCCATTTGAAAAAGCTTGAACCCTTTGTGAGCGGCAAAGGCGATGAGGAGGCGAATGGCTTCAATCCTGGCGACAAGAGCGAAGGTTTCATCATAATCAATCCCTTCCTCTTGCCTATAGCCTTGAGCCACAAGCCTTGCTTTGTTTCTTGACACGCGACCATTCTCATCAAGCTTGTTCCTGTAGACCCATCTCGTCCCTATTATGTTTTTGTTTCTCGGACGAAGGACGAGGGTCCAAACCTTATTTCTTTCGAATTGATTAAGTTCCTCTTGCATGGCCTGAATCCAATCAGCGTCCTGGAGTGCTTCCTTTATGTTCTTAGGTTCAACCAAGGACACAAAGGCGTTGAAGGCACAGAACGCTATGTTAGCATTAAGGGACTGATTCACGGCTGATCTTGTTTGAACTCCTTTTGACATATCTGAGATGATTTGATCCGTTGAATGAAGTCTCGAAAGATGGGATCCCTTATGAGTATCGTCCCTTACAGGAGTACATCTAGGGTCCGTCCAATCAGATTCATCTGAGTCAAACCCGTCGTCTTCATTGAGAGTTTCATAGAGTCCCCCTGAGCGTCCTCTTCTTGACGCTGTTCTCCTTGTAGGCTTGATTCAGCGACCTCATGTTGAGCTGGAGATTCACTTTGAGATGGAACTTCCTGAACAACACTGGGAACTTCTACTGAGACTTCTTCAGGATTTTGAGTAGCGTCCTTAGGAACATAGTATTTTCCAGAGGACCCGAAATCAACTTCATCATCAGAGTCATCCTGCTGCAGAGGAGATGAGCGTTCTTTCTTACTTGGTTTATCTTTGTGAGAAGAACTTTCTTTGAACACAACATGAATGCTCTCCTCAAGCTTTAGAGTTCGTTTATTGAAAACTCTATACGCTTTACTGGTGAGGGAGTATCCTAGGAATATGGCTTCGTCACTTCTTGCGTCAAACTTTCCAAGTCTTTCTTTATCATTGTTGTGAACAAAGCACTTGCATCCAAAGACTCTGAGATAGTCGATGCGAGGCTTTCTTCCATTCAGCAACTCATAGGACGTCTTCTTCAGCAAAGGACGGATCATGGCTCGATTGATAATGTAGCACGCTGTAGCAATAGCTTCAGCCCAGAAGTACTTGGGGACGCTATTGGCTAAGAGCATAGTCCTTTCCATATCCTCCAGCGTCCTATTCTTTCTTTCCACCACTCCATTTTGTTGAGGAGTCCTTGGAGCTGAGAAGTTGTGAGAGACTCCATGTTGATCACAGTAGGCCACGAACTCTGAGTTTTGAAACTCCGTCCCATGGTCTGATCTTATGGATTTGAGAGGCGTCTCAAGCGCAACTTCCACTTGTTTGATGAAGACTTTGAATGCGTTGAAGCAATCTGTTTTTGAAGCTAAGAAAAGAACCCAGGTGAATCGAGAAAAGTCATCTACAAGGACATAGATATACCTCTTTCCACCATAGCTTAACGTCTTCATTGGTCCACAAAGATCCATATGGAGAAGTTCCAAAGGTTTCTTTGTGCTGACATCGTTCTTTGACTTAAAGGACGTTCTTGTCTGCTTCCCTTTGATACATGCTTCACACTGTTCAATTTTCTCAAGATCAATTTGGGGAAGACCTTTCACAAGATTTCTTTGATGAAGCTTGAGGATTGTGCTTGGTCCAGCATGGCCAAGTCGGCGATGCCAGAGGTCAGCGTCCTCCTTTGACACAGATAAGCACAACTCAGATTTTGGCTTGAACTCCTGATTGAAGATGTAGACATTGTTCTTTCGGACTCCTTTGAGGACGACTTTGTTGGATTTCTTGTTGATGACGAGGCACTCCTTTGAGTCAAATGTGACTAAGTTTTCACCTTGATCACACATTTGGGAGACGCTTAGGAGGTTGAAGCCAAGTCCTTCAACAAGGCTAACATTTGTCGCTTTGATAGACGGATTGAGAATAGCAGTTCCCGTCCCTTTGATCTTTCCTTTGCCCTTGTTGCCAAACGAGACAGTTCCTCCCGTGGCGCTACTTTGGATAGAAGTGAGATGGATCTGGCTTCCTGTCATATGGTTTGAGGCGCCACTATCAATGATCCATGGGCATCCCCTCACTTCCACCTGCCAAAACAAGGTTAGTGTATGGCGACCCAGGCAAGGTGTTCCTTACCTGGTTCGTTACAGAAATAGAACTCTGGTTCTGGCATGTAGTCACTTGTATTCACATCATTTGAAATAGCATGCTTTCTGAAAGAACTCTTAGATCGTCTAGGACGTCTAGGGTTAGCCTTAGGGACGGACTTATCATTTTCAGTGTTATTCCTAGCAGCTTTGCCACTTTCAATGTCGTTCTTCAGTTTCAGGCAATCATATTTGAAGTGATCTCCTTTTCCACAGTACCAACACGTCCTATAGTAAGTACCAAGGTAGTACTTCTTGTTGGGACGTTGGATTTTGTTCTTTTTCATCTTTTGAGGGTTACAAACTTTTGAACCTTCCCCCTTAGCAATCTTCTTATAGATCCTATGACTAGTGGAGTTAGTGTAATAGTCCCTTTGACCTTTCTCTCCACTCTCTAGGACTCGAATTCTTTCAAGAAGGTTCTTGGTCTTTTCCCTTTCTAATTCAAGTTCTGAGGTTTTGCTAGCCTCAAAGTCACTAGGGAGAGAGTTCCTAGTGTCAGACTCGTATCCTAGTCCTCTTTTGGCTGGGACAAACACCATTGGTTGAACTACCTCAGTTACCGGGCTCTTCCCTAACACTTTCACCTCTTCCCTAAGCTTAGCGTTCTCTAGCTTAAGGCACATCACTTCAGTTTTCAGGGATTTAACTTCGACATACGAGGACTCTAGTTGTAACGAAACTGTAGCACAGTTCTCACATTCAACTAGCCTATTTTCACTTTCAAGTTCAAGTTCATCCATTCTATGTTGCATAACAACACTTTCTTCCATGATTCTTTTAATGAGCTTAATAAGTTTGGTTTTGGAACAATTCTCTAAGGAGTTCGTCATGGATTCACGAGTTACCTCTTGTTCCTTTTCAGAAGCGTCCTCTTCAAGGACTGGGGCGTCCTCCACAGCCATGTACGCCACTTGCTCATCATCTGAGGCGTCCTCTACGGCTATGTACGCCACTGGTCCTTCTGGTTCTTCATCATCAGAACTCACATTATCCCATGCGGCTTCGCACGCTCCCAAGAGAGCTTTCATCTTCATTTCTTTTGAGTTTAGTCCCGTAGTACACCTTTTAGCAAAGTGTCCTTTCTTGTTACATTTGTAGCAAGTAAGTTCCTTCATCTCTGCCTCTGTATACTTGGGACTCTCCTTTTTGTAAGGCATCTTGTGTTTCTTGGAATCTCTGGCCTTTTTACCCTATAAGCGAGCAACTTTGTGTAGAAGGGCAATCTCTTCCTCTTCTTCCAGCTGTTCCTTAGTCTTGCTTTCCTTTTCTTTCAAAGCTTGAGCACGCATCCTTTCACGATTCTCATTTTTATTTGCTTCCACCATTAGGGCAATATCTCTTTGGTGGCGCAGATACTCAGCGTACTCTGGAGTTGACGTCATCAAAGCAAGATCTGTCTGGGGGTTTCTAGCCAATTCAGCCATATCAGCTTCCCTTCTCGCTTCATAGCCTCTCAGTTTCCCATAGATCTCTTCCATATCCAGGGTTTTGTTGGCTGTGTTCTCCTTGAACGTAGTCCTATCAAAATTCCATTTTCCTGTAAGCCCATCAATGACTACTCCGACTCTGTTTCTCATTGAGACTTCAGCTTCTGGGATGCCTAAATTTCGCATCTTGGTCACAAGAGCTTCAAAGCGGTATGAGTAGTCCTTGACAGATTCGTTAGGAAGCATTCTGAAGGCATAGAACTCTCGTTTGATTTCAAGCTTGACGTCTTCCTTCATCTCTGCCGTACCCACATGGTACTTCTCAAGAGCTTCCCATTGTAGTTTGGCTGTTGCCAAATTGCTAACTCGGGTGGCGTCCCTTTCGCAGAGGGACGCTTGAAGGAAGCATATAGCCTTAGCGTTTGTTTCCAAAAGCTTGAATTCGTCAGGACCCCACTCGTCCTCTTTGTCTTTCTTGTCATCAGGGATGGTAAGGTCACCCTTCATGATCACTCTCCAGCATTGATAATTCTGACTTCTGCAAAAGTTCTCGAAGCGGATCTTCCAGCGGTTGAAGTTGCCGTCCGTCAGACGAGGAGGCTTTACAAAAGAGATTCCAATAGGTTCCATGTCCATCTTGTACCTGCAACTCAACAAAAATCTAGAGCGCCTGCTCTGATACCAATTGATGGATCGTAAGTCAGTTAATGAGGGCGTCCTTAACTGGGTTAAGGGCGTCCTTTAGTGCAGCGGAAAATAGACTTAACAGAATACAAGATAAGTGGACAAGAGTATTTATAGAGGAACCCCACTAAGACCAACTAGTCTTATGGGTAAACCTCTACCTCCGTTGGAGGATTTTCAATAGCCGTCCCTTATCTTATTAAGAGCGAGTCCTTACAACTTAGGCGAGTCGTTACACTTCTCTGAGCTAAGCGTCCGTCCTTAGCCTCACTAGTAACACTCCTTTCAACCTAACAAGTAACCTAACACTCTTAGCTATAAGGAAGCTATCACTCACGTCTCTCACGGTTCGTTGTGAGAGACAAACTACAACTCTAATTGATTTGTGGTTTGTTTTGGATTTGATGTGGTTGGACTTTCTTTCTCTTGCTTCAAGCTCACTTGATCTTCTTGATCTTCGTTCGTGTTCTTGAATGCTTCGGGAGAGCTTGAGAGAAAGTCTTCAAAGTCCACTCTTGCACACACATACCGCTATGCATACTCCTTAGAGAGTATTTATAGCGGAAGTGATTCTTGTCCTCTAGCGTCCTCTGAGACTTGGCAGGATCCTCGATCTTTGATCAACGGTGCGATGAGCGTCTTGAGGAGGTCAACTCTGTTGACGCTTGGGAAGCCTCCGCGTGGGTAGGGGACCATTGCTGGGAAAGCGACGTCTTTGGCATTGTCTACACGTGCCCAGACAAAGGAAGCTTCCTTCTGAGGACTAAGGCCGGACGATGATGTAATCATGTTGGGGCGGCCTTGATTTGAATTTGAACTTCGTCCGTATTTTGGCGCGCGTCCCTTCTTGATGAGGACTCCGTCCTATCTTGCGCAGGGACTCCGCCAATTACGTTTAGCTTTGGAAGTTCTGGTAACATGCGTCCCTACAGCATAGGGACTGCTGTTCACTTGTTGTCCTTTTCGCTCATGTGCGTCCACTGGACTTACCTGAGATCAAAACTTGGACAACTTATCAAATACATTTGAGTTTGTCATTATCAAAACAAGGGACGATTATTATTGGTTTAGATATTAACGACTGACGTCCTTAATATCGTCCCAACAGCGAGAGCCACGCCTCTGAGGCTCGCCATGGCGATCCCAGGGGGGTCATCGCCACGGTCGTCGCATCGCCATTTTAAACACTGGTTCAAGGTCATCGGTTTTCTTTCCCCTTGGATCTTTTCCCACAGGTATGAAATGAATCCCTTGCTTGTTTCACGTGCTGATGGATAGGTATAAATCCCAAAATGGCCTTCAAAGGCTTAATTTCTCCTCCCATACAGGGACTTCCCAATATGGGCTCAAATGCTGGTGCTGCTGGCACGTTGGATTTCCTTCGAAACAGCCCACAGGTATGTAAAACAATTGTGTTAGCTTTTGTACAATAAAATTCATTTGTTGACGCTTGACTTTTTTGTTTTAGTTTCAAGCCCTGCGAACTATGGTGGTGTTATTGTTTTGACTTGCTTTCACCATTTATTCCGTTTTCAAAGCTCCACTGACTCATTGTCTTTTGAATATGTGCAGCCAATGCTTCAGGAACTGGGAAAGCAAAACCCACAAATGATGTGGCTTATTCAGGAGCACCAGGCAGACTTTCTTCGCCTCATCAATGACCCTGGTGGTGCCACTGTTCGATCAGTGCAGGTAAAATTCGCATATACATTTTACCTCTAAAATGTTCAAAGAGTTTTATATTTGCAAGTTCCTTTTGCTTGTATAACTATTATATTTTACAAATAGGGTGGTGGTAGATCTTGTGCAAGAGAAACAATTGGTCGAGTTATAGGTGAAGGCGTTGCTAAGAAAATCATAAAAGAAAAGACTAGAATTGAGGTTTGTTTCTCCGTCATATTTTTCTTGGTCTTAGGATGGTCGTACCCTATATTTCTTTAGTGGTGATATTGTTGGTCCTGCCATGTAGCATCTCATGTATCCATGTTGGAGAGTATTATGCCCATTGCTCTTATCCTGCATTTTCTTGTTATGGTGCCTGGCAGGTTCTGGAATTTGTTTCTCAAGCTCACAAAGTTGTGCTTCCTGAGAATTTGGTTGATTATATATGAAACCTTGACGCTTGAACAAGTATTACTTAATAATTGCAACCTGTAGTCAGATGTTTACCACATGTTTGGTACACATAAGTAAACCAACCATTGAAGTGGTAATTCTTCGGAGTTATGCAAATAATGAAGAAATATTGTGAATAATAGGAAGTAAGTACAACAATTTATGTGATACCAGCTACTGTAGTTCCTTGAGATTGTAACTTTAAGCCATCGTTATCTTTTCCAGATTGAGAGCAACATTGCAAGGTGCCTTAATCCAGAATACGCAGAGAAGATGATTGCTGCTATTGATGCCGTCAGAGTATAGGGGGGAGATTTTGTAGGAGGTGTTGTCACATGTATTGTCAGAAATATTCCAAGAGTAAGATCTTGCACCTATTATTGATGGATGTTGTTGTCATTTAAGATAATCTCATCCAAATGGTGTTTTAGGCTTATCAATTGTCTTCTTGACACTGATTTTTCCCCCTTCTCAATCAGGGACTTGGTACTCTTGTCTTTGACAAGCTTGAAGCTGAGTTTGCTAAGGCTCTCATGTCTTTACTTGCTACCAAAGGTTTTGAGACTGGTAGTGGCTTTTCTGGTAATTCTCTTATCATCGTAAAGTAAACCCCTTGTTCTTACTAGGTGGTTATTCATTTCATAAACTCTTACCTGAAAACGCATTTGGTTCTTCATGACAAATCATGAATATGTTTGTTGTTTGTATTCTGTTAGGTACATTCATGACGTACTAGGAGTGAACACAATGATTCATTCTACACAGATGAACTTGGAAGAATTAGGACGAGAACAAATCGCTCAGGCGGGGTTCAGGTCAAATACGTTCAATTATTGAATAGCCAAGCTAAAGCATCTCATGACGTATCTGTATGACATGCTTCTTGATTGTTTCACTTATATCATCCTTGATTCTGTTGTATTGACCAGGGTGGAATATCCAATGGAGAAACCATTTACAGGAGAATTGCTTTCAAGCCTACACCTACTATAGGCGTAAGTTTTTAACAGTAAATGCATATATGTAATCATTTGCTTCAGAGATTGAAAAGAGTAGTATAGCAAATAGTTATTGCAGCTCCAAAAGATGTACCGTGTGGTATTAGTCATTTGTTTAATTGTTGGGACAATGTTAAGGACGCCCTCAGTAATTAACATTGTGTTTGGCGTCCCTTAATTTTGATATGACAAACTCGCCTTGATCTAATAAGTTGTCCAAGTTTTCAGAGACGCACGTTGAAAAAGACAACAAGTGGTTTTATATGTAGCCGTCCTTAAGGAGTAAGGATGCTACATCTTTCAGTGAACGGCTTGGCAAAATCACAAACAAGGACATCGTCCTTAATCTATACACTAGAGTCCTTCAAAGCTGGCCGACAAAGTGACATCACCAGACAAGCTTTGATCATGATCTCTACGTGGAAGAAGATCCCGCATCCAAGCCTAACGGAATTGTCAGCAAGCTTCCTTGATCATCACAGAGACACGTGGAAGCCGATTACTGTTGCAACGTCCACAAAGGGCATGATCGTCAGAGAATCTCGCCCTTTCCCAATGTCACTATAAATACTCTTCCAGAGCATTTATTGTGATGTGACGCTTCAGAGAATATTCAGGGAATTTGTCAGTCGCTCAAGAACACCAAGAACACCAAGAACAAGCTCAAGAACAAGTGAGACCTAGGTGTTAGATCGAGCGAGAAGCGTACCACAAAACCACAAACTATTTGTAATAGAAATGAACAAAAATAGTGAGAGAGTCCTTACGACGAACTGTAAGGAAGAGGTGATAGCATCCTTTAGAGAGATTAAGTTAGGTTACTCTACAGGCTTAAAGGAGTTGTTACTAGTGGACTTAGGGACGCCTTCTAAGTACCAGAGAAGTGAAACTACTCGCCAGTGTATTGTAAGGAAACTTAATAAGAAAGGAAAGAAGCTATTACAAAATCCTCCAAGGAGGTAGAAGTTTACACTCAAGGACTAGTTGGTACTTGAGTGGTTCCTCTATAAATCATAAGCGTTCCTTACTTATTGTCTTTACTTGTTTAGTCTTTTGATTTCCGCTGCGAACCAAGGACGCCCTTAATTTCTATTAAGGACGCCTCGGTAAAGAACGACCTTAACGTAGTTAAGGACGCTCTCGTATTTGAGACTAACGATCCGACAATTGGTATCAGAGCAGGCGCTCTAGATTCTTACTGAGTTGCAGGTAAAGATGGATATGGAACCTATTGGAATCTCTTTTGTGAAGCCTCCACGCCTGACGGATGGCAACTTCAACCGCTGGAAGATCAGGTTCGAGAAATTCTGTAGGAGTCAGAACTATCAGTGCTGGAAAGTGATCATGAAAGGCGACCTTACCGTTCCTGCTGACAAGAAAGACAAAGAGGACGAGTGGGGTCCTGATGAATTCAAGCTGATGGAAACAAATGCTAAGGCAATATGCTTCCTTCAAGCGTCCCTTTGCGAGAGGGGCGCCACCCGAGTTAGCAATTTGGCTACAGCCAAACTACAGTGGGAAGCTCTCGAGAAGTTCCATGTAGGAACTGCTGAAATGAGGGAAGACGTTCAGCTTGAAATTAAGAGAGAGTTCTATGCTTTCAGAATGCTGCCCAATGAAACAGTTAATGAGTACTCATACCGCTTTGAAGCTCTTGTCACTAAGATGAGGAACTTGGGCGTTCCAGAAGCTGAAGGTTCAATGAGGAACAGAGTTCAAGTGGTCATTGATGGACTAACAGGAAAGTGGAACTTTGATAGAACCACGTTCAAGGAAAATACAGCTAACAAGACTCTAGATATGGAAGAAATCTACGGGAAGCTGAGAGGATATGAAGCAAGGAGGAACTCTAATTTAGCTGAGTTAGCATGGAATCCTCAGAAAGATCTAGCCTTGATGACTTCAGCACCAGAGTACGCTGAGTATTTGCGCCGCCAAAGAGAACTTGCTATGATGGTGGAAGCCAACAAGAATGAGAACCGTGAGAAGATGCGCGTTCAAGCTTTAAAGGAAAAAGAAAGCAAGTCAAAGGAAGAGCTTGATGAAGAGGAAGAACTTGCTCTTCTACAGAAGGCTCTCCGCATCTATGGTAAAAGGAGCAAATACATCAACAAACACAAGATGCCATATAAGAAAGAAAGTCCCAAGTACACAGAGGCAGAAATGAAGGAACTCACTTGCTACAAATGTAACAAGAAGGGACACTTTGCCAGGAAATGCACTACGGGAATGACTTCAAAAGAAATGAAAACAAAGGCTCTCTTTGGAGCGTGCTCAGCTGCATGGGATAATGTCAGTTCTGATGATGAATAACTTGATGAACAAGCGGCATACATAGCTATTGAGGACGCCTCTGATGATGAACAAGTGGCGTACATGGCTATGGAGGACACCTCAGTTGTTGAGGAGGACGCTTCTAAATCTGAAAAAGAGGTAACTCGTGAATCTATGATAAGTTCCTTAGAGAATTGTTCTAAATCCAAGCTTATTAAACTTATTGGTAAAATCATGGAAGAAAGTGTAGCCATGCAACACAGAATGGATGAACTTAAACTTGAAAATGAAAATATTTTGGTTGAATGTGAGAACTGTGCTACAGTGTCTTTGCAACTAGAGTCCTCATATGAAGAAAGCAAATCCCTAAAAACTGAAGTGATGTGTCTTAAACTAGAGAACGCTAAGCTTAGGGAAGAAGTGAAGGTGTTAGGAAAGAATCCTACCATTGAGGAAGTTAGACTAATGGTTTTTGTCCCAGCCAAGAGAGGTCTAGGTTATGAATCTGACACTAAGAACTCTCTACCAAGCGACTTTGAGGCAAGCAAAACTTCAGAACTTGAACTTGAAAGGGAGAAAACCAAAAATCTTCTTGAGAGAATTAGAGTCCTAGAGAGTGGAGAGAAAGGTCAAGAGGACTACTACACTAATTCCACCAGTCATAGGATCTATAAGAAAATTGCTAAAGGGGAGGGTTCTAAAGTTTGTAACCCTCAAAAGATGAAAGAGAACAAAATTCAACATCCCAACAAGAAGTACTACCTTGGTACTTACTATAGGACGTGTTGGTATTGTGGACAAGGAGATCACTTCAAATATGACTGTTTAAAACTGAAGGAATACATTGAAAGTGGAAAAGCTGCTAGGACTAACATTGAAAATGATAAGTCCGTCCCTAAGACTAATTCTAGGCGTCCTAGACGTTCTAGGAGTTCTTTCCGAAAGCATGCTATTTCAAATGATGTGAATATAAATGAGTACATGCCAAAACCAGAGTTCTATTTCTGTAATGAACCAGGTAAGGAACACCTTGCCTGGGTCGGCAAACACTAACTTTGCTTTGGCAGGTGGAAGTGAGGGGACGCCCATGGATCATTGATAGTGGCGCCTCAAATCATATGACAGGAAGCCAGATCCATCTCACTTCTATCCAAAGTAGTGCCACGGGAGGAACTGTCTCGTTTGGCAACAAGGCAAAGGGAAAGATCAAAGGGACGGGAACTACTATTCTCAATCCGTCCATCAAAGCAACAAATGTGAGTCTTGTTGAAGGACTTGGTTTCAATCTTCTTAGCGTCTCTCAAATGTGTGATCAAGGTGAAAACCTAGTCACATTTGACTCAAAGGAGTGCCTCGTTATCAACAAGAAGTCCAACAAAGTTGTTCTCAAAGGAGTACGCAAGAACAATGTCTATATCTTTAACTAGAAGTTCAAGCCTAAATCGGAATTGTGCCTATCTGCTTCAAAGGAGGACGCTGACCTCTGGCATTGCCGACTTGGCCATGCTGGACCAAGCACAATTCTTAAGCTTCATCAAAGAAATCTTGTGAAAGGACTTCCTCGAATTGATCCTGAGAAAATTGAACAGTATGAAGCCTGTATCAAAGGGAAGCAAACAAGAACGTCTTTCAAGTCCAAGAATGAAGTCAGTACCAAGAAGCCTTTGGAACTTCTCCATATGGATCTTTGTGGACCAATGAAGACATTAAGCTACGGTGGAAAGAGGTACATTTACGTTCTTGTAGATGATTTTTCTCGATTCACCTGGGTTCTTTTCTTAGCTTCAAAAACAGATTGCTTCAACGCTTTCAAAGTCTTCATCAAACAAGTGGAAGTTGCCCTTGAGACGCCTCTCAAAGCCATAAGATCAGACCATGGGACGGAGTTCCAGAATTCAGAGTTCCTGGCCTACTGTGATCAACATGATGTCTCGCACAACTTCTCAGCTCCAAGGACTCCTCAACAAAATGGAGTTGTGGAAAGAAAGAATAGGACGCTTGAGGATATGGCTAGAACTATGTTGTTAGCAAATAGCGTCCCCATGTACTTCTAGGCAGAAGCTATTGCTACAGCTTGCTACATCATCAATCGTGCCATGATCCGTCCTCTGCTGAAGAAGACGTCCTATGAGTTGTTGAATGGAAGGAAGCCTCGCATTGACTATCTCAGAGTTTTTGGATGCAAGTGCTTTGTTCACAACAACGACAAAGAAAGACTTGGAAAGTATGATGCAAGGAGTGATGAAGCCATTTTCCTTGGGTACTCCCTCACCAGTAAAGCATATAGAGTTTTCAACAAAAGAACTCTAAAACTTGAGGAGAGTATTCATGTTGTGTTCAAAGAGAGTTCTTCTCACAAAGAAAAATCAAGGAAAGAACGCTCTTCTTCACAACAGCAGGACGACTTTGAAGACGAAGCTGAAGATTGGTCCTCTAGAAAATACTATGTTCCTAAGAACGCTACTCCAAATCCTGAAGAAGTCTCAGTGGATGCTCCTAGTGTCGTTCAGGGAATTCCTTCTCGTAGTGAATCCCCAGTTCAACAAGATGTGGCTGAATCAAGTCAACAAAGTGAGCAACGACAAGGTGTGGACGCTCTCTCTGAGGGGGAACACACTGAGGATGATGCTCAAGACAGTAGTGATGATTCTGATGGAGAGATTGATCCAAGGTTTGCTCAATTGTTTCAAAGGGAGTCCCGCTTCTCTAGGGACCACCCAACATCTCAAATTGTCTCAGATCCTTCTTAAGGAGTTCAAACAAGGTCAGCAGCTAGCAAGTCCCAGAGTGCAAACTTAGCTTTTTGTGCTTTCAATGCTTTTGTCTCTATGGTGGAACCAAAGAACATCAAGGAAGCTCTGCAGGACGCTGACTGGATTCAAGCAATGCAAGAAGAACTTAATCAGTTTGAAAGAAACAAAGTTTGGACCCTCGTCCCTCGTCCAAAAGGATAAAATATCATAGGGACGCGCTGGGTGTTCAGAAATAAACTTGATGAAAGTGGACGCGTGTCAAGGAACAAAGCAAGACTAGTGGCTCAAGGATTCAAGCAAGAGGAAGGCATAGACTACGATGAAACTTTTTCTCTTGTTGCTAGAATTGAAGCCGTCCGTCTCCTTATCGCCTTTGCCGCGCACAAGGGATTCAAGTTATTTCAGATGGACGTCAAGACTGCTTTTCTCAATGGAAAACTCAAGGAGGAAGTGTATGTTGCTCAGCCGCCTGGCTTCGAGGACGCCTCTCACCCAGATCATGTGTACTACTTAGACAAAGCTCTCTATGGACTCAAGCAAGCCCCTCGTGCATGGTACGACAGGTTTGCGTCCTTTCTTTTGTGTCATGGATACACAAGAGGTTCAATTGATAAAACTTTGTTCATTAAGAAAGTTCACAAGGACATTTTAATTGCCCAAGTCTATGTTGATGATATAGTCTTTGGTAGTACTAACATGAAACTTGTAGATTAGTTCAAGTCCTTAATGAGTAGTGAGTTCGAAATGTCTCTTATTGGAGAACTCAATTTCTTCTTGGGACTTCAAATCAACCAACTCAAGGAAGGGACGCGTATTCACCAACAAAAATATGTCCGTGAAATGCTTGAGAAGTACGGGATGAACACGTCCAAGCCTGTTGCAACCCCTTGTTCTACCAACTCGCGTCTTAACGCTGATGAAAAGAGAAAGGACGTTGATCAGAAGCTTTACAGAGGAATGATTGGTTCTTTGCTCTATTTGACCGCAAGTCGTCCCGACATCATGTTTGCCGTTTGCTTGTGTGCACGCTTCTAGGCGAATCCAAAGGAGTCCCACATGCAAGAAGTCAAGAGGATCTTTCGCTACCTCAAAGGACGCGACGATCTTTGTCTTTGGTACCCTAGGAAGACGTCCTTCAAGCTTGTTGGCTACTCGGACGCTGATTATGCTGGTCATGTGATTGATAGAAAGAGCACTTCAGGAATGGCACAGTTTCTTAGTTCATGCTTAGTCTCTTGGGGATCTAAGAAACAGAACTTTGTGGCGCTTTCTACTGCGGAAGCTGAGTACGTTGCTGCTGCGTCGTGCTGTTCACAAGTCATCTGGATCAAATATCAACTTGAGGACTATGGTATAACTCTTGAAACTATTCCCATTCTGTGTGATAATACCAGTGCTATTGAAATTGCTAAGAATCCTGGTTTTCATTCTCGCACAAAGCATATTCATATAAGGCATCATTTTCTGCGTGATAATGTTGAACTAGGACTTATTAGTATGGGGCATGTAAGGACTGAGGACCAAGTAGCTGATATTTTCACTAAAGCACTTGATGGACGTCCCTTTGAGCATCTCAGGGTACTCTTAGGGATGATAACTTTTAAGTAGCAAGTCCCGTTCTACTCTTCCCTCAATGCTTGGCTATGTTTAGTGATTTCATACGTGCAAAGAACTTTATGCATTAATTTCACATTTGCAAGGACGCTAGTCTAAAACGGCTGTGTGCATATCATGAGAACGCCTTTGAATTTCTCTATTTTTCTTGAAAAAGAGTATCCCTGATCATCCAACCCTCATTATAATCCGAAATGATGGGAACTCTAAGCTTACCCTAGCCGAGAACCCTGCAAAAGCGTCCTATGATCTTCACTCTTTCTTTACGGGACATACTTGCATGGTTATCAAAATGGTTCTTAAGGTGATCTCAGGACGTCTGTGTTATTTGTGTGGAAGTCAGTTATTTTCTGAGACAGGACGTCAGTACAGGTTCATTCGGAACGCGCCATTTTGGAGGTTGAAACGTTGTCAGTTTGAATTTTGAATTGAGGAAGTTACCAGTGTGCCCTTCACAAACCTCCTATATAAACATTGATTGAAACGGCTGTCAGAACTTTCGCACTCTAAAAGCTCAAATATCCGTTTGCTCTGACTTCTCTCTAGACCTCCGGCTGTCTCTCTCTAAGTTTCCGGCCAGTCTCCGATCTCTTCTCTCCGTTCAGTCTCAAAATGTCAAGAGTTCTGAATGCATCTGGTTCATCAATGGGAGGTAAGCGAAAGCGTCTTGCCAAGAGAAACTTCTATGTGGAAGGACCTCTAGAGATTCAGATTGATGAGATTCTAAAGGATTTCATTGATTCAAAGCCACGGACTCTCTATGTTGCAGTGGCTAACTACATGAAGCAATGCAAGGATGAAGTACGTCTTCGTAATCTGAAGACGTTCCTAGATCGCTTTGTGGTGCCAGTTCTGCACAAGACAGGGGGAATGGACGCTCCTTTCTGTGGAGGCACCAATATCTTTCTAGAGGCGTTCCAAGGTCAAGATTGGAGGATCCCCTTGATAGAATCCATTCCAGACCTTTCCAACGCCAGATTTGTGGATCTTCCACCCATCTCCAAAAGCGTAAAAAGGTCAGTACAATCGTCCCCTCCTCCTCCTCCATCCCCTCCACGAGTTTTCACCACAAGACCTACTCCTCCTCCATCTCGCCTAGTCCACAACTCTCTCCCACAAAAGGCTTCCTCCTCCCAACCTACTCAAATCTTTGATAAATTCCCTTTTAATGTGCAGGAGCGAACCAAATTTAAACATGACCGTTCCCACAAACGCCCAATCAAAAGAAGAAAGCTTGCAAAAGCCAAACCCAACCCCATCCCTCTAGACACTCCCTCTAACACCCCCTCTCCCCTTGAAATTGTTGACCCCTCCAATCCTGATCCCACCCTACTTCAAATAAAGCAGGCCTTCCCTGATGTCCAAATCTCTGACTCCCCATCTCGACAAAATTCCCCTCCATCCGCTCCCCTCACTCCTAAATCAAGTGGACCCTCAGCTAAAAGGGATGCTCCTGCATCTCCTGTAGTCGTCCTGGACGACTCAATAGATGCAGAGTTTGGCTCTGCTACTTCCGAGGAAATCAATACAACAATCGTCCTTGACGAAATTACCAAACAGCAAATTGCTGAGGACGAGAGATTAAGTCGCCAAATTGCCAATCAAAGCGACAATGTTGTACAAGAGGATGCTCTTTCTCTCGATGAGCAAATTGCTGCTGATGCTCTCGAGATTCCTCCTTGGGAAGTCGTCCCAGTGGATGCGGGAGACAAGTCTGCTCCCAAAGGAAAAGGTGGACAAAAGCGTCCACGAAAAACAAAAGCGTCTAAAGATGCTGCTGGTCCATCTGAGGGACAACCTGATGAAAATCTCCAAGAGGGAAATAACGAAGAAGGCAGTGATGATGATGAGGAAGAAAATGAGGACGGCACTTCTGGTCCTCCAAAGAAGAAGTCCAAAAAGAATAACAAACAGGAGCACATTCTGGCTCCCTTGGTGTTTGATGAAGCATTCCTTAGCCAATTCTCTGAGGCTAAAGATCTTGTGGAACTCCTCAAGATCCAAGGGTGGCTGAAAATCTCTGAGGAGAACGTAACGGTTGATCCCAAGCTTGTGCAGGACTTCTATGATTCTCTCAACATCAACATAGAAAATGGCACAGGGACGTTCTTGGCAAATGGTGAGTCTGCCACCTTCTCTGAGAAGACAGTCCGCCAACTGATGGGGCTAGACAAACAACGACCAGGAAATGACGCCTTGCACAGGGTTCCTGCCTCTGGTTTTGGGATTGAAGGCGAACAGCTGAATGCCGTGTTTAAAAGAATCTTTAATGGGAAGACTCCGGATTTCCATGACAGGGTTGCTTCCGTCCTCTCTCGTACTGGTGCCCAAGCACATTATCTGATCTGTCGGACAATTGTACCCAGACAAGAGAAGAAATCTATTGTCCAGACCATCGATTGCTTGCTGCTGGACGCCTTCCTTCAAGGCCGTAAAATCAATTTAGCCAAAATCATGATTGAGCACATGGCTAAATGCACAAGGAAAAACCATGCCCTTCCTTACCCAGGCTTGGTGAAAGCTCTTCTTATTGAGAATGATGCATACAATCCAGGAGAAGAAATTTCTTTGGGCTTGCCATGGGATCAAAAGTACGGAATTGTTGAAATCAAGCACAACCAAGAGCTCCCCTCCATTGGAAAACAGCTTGAAAAGGAAAGAAGAGAGGCTGAGAAGAAAAAGAAAGAAGAAGAGGCCGCCAGAAAAGCAGAGGAGAAACGTCTAAGGCAGGAGGCTGCTAAGAAAGCTGCTGAGGACGAGCGTGCTAGACAAGAGGCAACTAAGAAAGGGAAAACTGTTATCTCTGACCCTCCCTTGGTTGCTGAAACTGAGGAAGAACGTGTTGTACGCTATGCAGAGGTTGATCAGCTATCGTCCTTCATTCATGCGGAGCCGATGGACTTCAACTTCTCTCCTTCCCATCTTCCTCCTCAACAACAGCCGTCTTACTTTCAGTGCTCTCCTGCTCCGTCTAACACTAAAGCATATTCTGAGAAGCAACTGTACGCCCTTATTCTCAACAACCAGAATGTTCTCGCGCAGCAAGGCAATGTTCTTATACAGCAGTCCAATGCGGCGATGCATTAGAACTACCATTACTTTCAGGCTGTTAAGAACCAGAATGACATGATCAAGCTGCTTATTCAGTCCATTCACAGGGATAGTACAGAAGGCGATACGCAAGAGGAAGAGGAACCTGTTGCGACGGACGCCAATGTCAATGATCAAAGCCGTCCTGCTGGATCACCTTCTACCTAACCCTTTATTCCCTCATCTATTTTGCCTGTGCTTCTTTTTATTTTCAAAACACTTGTCTGAATGTCTGTAATGACTATCTTTTCTTTCAATGGCAGTTCTCTTGCTTGTGTGCATTTGTGTGTTTAAGCGTTTATTTGCCTATAGCTGTGATTTTGTGCTATCGTCCTTATGCTAACTTGTTATCCTTTTCGATGATGCCAAAAGGGGGAAGTGTAGTTTTGCAGAGATGCGCTTTTTATTAGTTATCTAGTATAAGCAAGTGCTAAGGGGGAATTTTAGTGAAAAGACCTAAGGACGCCGCATTGTCTCTGAATAAATTTTAGGGATGCTAGTCAAGAAAGAAAATTTGATCAATACAGCCGTCCCCTCCCTAAAATTCAAAAGAAAAGAAAGAATAGATCAAGTGTTGAAAACTTGTGCTTATAGAATTTCGCTAAGTGTTGAAAGGACGCTATCTATGTTTTCAAGCATGCTAGAGCTTAAGTTCAAAACTTATATTGTCTAGAGTTTGTCATCATCAAAAAGGGGGAAATTGTTGGGACAATTTTAAGGACGCCCTCAGTAATTAACATTGTGCCTGGCGTCCCTTAGTTTTGATATGACAAACTCGCCTTGATCTAATAAGTTGTCCTAGTGTTTCAGGGACGCACGTTGAAAAGGACAACAAGTGGTTTTATATGTAGCCGTCCTTAAGGAGTAAGGATGCTACATCTTTCAGTGAACGGCTTGGCAAAATCACAAACAAGGACATCGTCCTTAATCTATACACTGGAGTCCTTCAAAGCTACCGACAAAGTGACATCACCAGACAAGCTTTGATCATGATCTCCACGTGGAAGAAGATCCCGCATCCAAGCCTAACGGAATTGTCAGCAAGCTTTCTTGATCATCATAGAGACACGTGGAAGCCGATTACTGTTGCAATGTCCACAAAGGGCATGATCGTCAGAGAATCTCGCCCCTTCCCAATGTCACTATAAATACTCTTCTAGAGCATTTATTGTGATGTGACGCTTCAGAGAATATTCAGGGAATTTGTCAGTCGCTCAAGAACACCAAGAACAAGCTCAAGAACAAGTGAGACCTAGGTGTTAGATCGAGCGAGAAGCGTACCACAAAACCACAAACTGTTTGTAATAGAAAAGAACAAAAATAGTGAGAGAGACCTTACGACGAACTTTAAGGAAGAGGTGATAGCATCCTTTGGAGAGATTAAGTTAGGTTACTCTACAGGCATAAAGGAGTTGTTACTAGTGGACTTAGGGACGCCTTCTAAGTACCAGAGAAGTGAAACTACTCGCCAGTGTATTGTAAGGAAACTTAATTAGAAAGGAAAGAAGCTATTACAAAATCCTCCAAGGAGGTAGAGGTTTACACTCAAGGACTAGTTGGTACTTGAGTGCGTGGTTCCTCTATAAATCAAAAGCGTTCCTCACTTATTGTCTTTACTTGTTTAGTCTTGTGATTTCCGCTGCGAACCAAGGACGCCCTTAATTTCTATTAAGGACGCCTCGGTAAAGAACGACCTTAACGTAGTTAAGGACGCTCTCGTATTTGAGACTAATGATCCGACATTAATGCTTATATATCCTGTACATATTGTATCTTACGAGCATGAATGCTGGAACATGTTATAGTGTCAAGTGCATGTGTGAGACATTGATTTTGTGCAGTTCGTTTAATACAAAAAGTGATTCTTTTTAGTGGCATATCAAACCGATCTGTAGCAATTAATTATACAATTTTTCATAGCAAATGTAGTGGGATCCGTGTGCTTTTTTTTTTACAAAGTTTTATACCGGTTTTCCCAACCAGTATGTGAATAAAATAATAATTTTTTTAAAGCGATAAAATATTTATACCGGTTTTTTGAAAAACCCATATCCGTGCTCATTTTATATGAATTTTAAAATAACCGGTATCCTAAAATTTATTACCCTAAGATTAAGAACGGATCAAAAAGCGGTATCCACGTCATTATAAAATCGGTATTAGCTTACAGTTTTGTTCTAGTGATTGTGGTTAACCAATAACAAAGAACAAGCATGTCCTCGTTAACCAATAACGATGACAAGGTATGTCGTCGTTATTAGTTAACGACCACATTGCCGCTCGTCGTAATTGCATTAACGACAATCAAGTATGTCGTCGTTATTGATTAACAACGAGTTTGGATGTCGTCGTTATTGATTAACGACGAGCTTGGATGTCGTCATTAGTATTTAACGACGAACATGGTCGTTATAACCAATAACGTCGGAAGCTATTGCAACGAACAAACGACGACTTTTATGTGGTCGTTAAAAGGTTATAACGACGAGATTCATAGCTTATAACGACAAAATTGTTGGTCGTTAAAAGCCCTTTTCCTAGTAGTGAAGGTAGTATTTCTTGTTAGGACGTTGAATTCTATTCTCTTTCATTTTCTCAGGATCAACTACCTTAGATCCTTCTCCCTTTGCAATCTTTTTGTAGATTTTGTGGCTAGTGGAATTTGTATAGTAGTCCCTTTTACCAGTTTCACCACTCTCAAGGACTCTTATGCGTTCTTCTAGGTTCTTTGTCTTTTCCCTCTCAAGTTCTAGTTCAGTGGTTTTGCTAGCTTCGAAGTCGCTAGGGAGAGAGTTCTTTGAGCCTGATTCATACCCTAGTCCTTTCCGAGATGGAACAAAGACTATCGGATTCACAGTTTCAGTCATGGGACTCTTTCCTAGGACTTTCACCTCGTCCCTAAGATTTGCATTTTAAGGTTTTAGGCACACAAGCTGACTCTTAAGGGACTTGACTTCTTCCTGAGAGGACTCCAGTTGAAAAGACATAGTATTGCAATTTTCACATTCCACAACAATATTCTCAAATTCTAGTTCATCAAAATTTTGTTTCATGGCATAGCTTTCTTGCATGATCTGAGTGATTAGTTTGATGAGCTTGGGCTTTGAGCATTTTTCAAGTGAGCTTAGCATAGATTCATGAGTTACCTCTTGCTCAGTTTCAGATGCGTCCTCTTGAGGAGCTGTAGCATCTTCCATAGCCATGTACGCCACTTGATTTTCTGGTTCCTCATCACTTGAGTCGAGGTCGTCCCATGCGCCCTCAAATGCACCAACAAGAGCCTTTTCCTCATTTATTTTGATGTTAACCCTGTGGTACATTTCTTGGCCATGTGTCCCTTCCTGTTGCATTTGTAGCAGACTATTTTCTTCATTTCAGCATCTGTAGGTTTGCGACTTTCCTTCTTGTAAGGCATCTTCATTCTTGGGACTTTGCCTCTTTTGTATAAAGTATGAAGAGTTTTTTGCAACAGTGCTAGCTCATCTTCTTCAGATATTTGTTCTTCAGTCTTCCCTTTGCGTTCTACTAAAGCCTGAAGACGAAGATTCTCTTGGTGCTCTTGAGTTTTGGCTTCTAGCATGGAGTTCAACTCCATTTGTCTTTGGTAGTATTGCTCATACTCTGGCGTCCTAGCCGCAAGAGTTAAAGCCAGCTCATTTTGGGAACTCTTTCCCATTTCCAGTAAATCTTGAAAACTCCTTGCTTCGTACCCCTTAAGCTTTCCATAAATTTCTTCCATGGACAGTCCTTTGTTGGCTTGGTTTTCCTTGAACGTCATCCTGTCGAAGTTCCATGGTCCCGTGAGTCCATCAATCAAGACTTGAACCTTCATCCTTTGAGTGATCTCTGTTTCTTTGACACATAAGTTTTTCAACTTGGTTAGTAAGGCCTCAAAGCGGAAGGAGTAGTCGGTGATGGTCTCATTTGTGAACATCTTGAACTTGTAGAAGTCCCTCTTAGCTTCAAGCTGGACGTCCTCTTTCATCTCGGGCGTCCCAACATGGTACTTCTCTAGAGCTGCCCATTGGAGCTTGGCAGTTGGAAGATTGCTCACACGGGTGGCGTCCCTTTCGTAGAGGGACGTCTGTAGAAAGCAGATAGCTTTGGCGTTTGCCTCCATGAGTTTAAACTCATCGGGACCCCATTCTCCTTCTTTGTCCTTCTTAGCAACAGGGACTTCGAGGTCGCCGTTCTTTATCACCAGCCAGCATTGGTAGTTTTGACTTCGCACAAAGCACTCAAACCTTGTTTTCCACCGGTTGAAGTTCCCGTCCGTGAGGCGGGGTGGCTTCGCACTTGAGATACATAAAGGTTCCATATCCAAGTTTCCTGCAACTCAAACTATACTAGAGCGCCGGCTCTGATACCAATTGTTGGATCGTAAGTCTGTTAGAATGGGCATCCTTAACTGGGTTAAGGGCGTCCTTAAGTGCAGCGGGATAAGACTTAACAGGAAAACAGAATGCGATAATGGACACGAGTATTTATAGAGGAACGCCACTAAGACCAACTAGTCTTATGGGTAAACCTCTACCTCCACTTGGAGGATTTTCAATAGCCATCCTTATCTTATTAAGAGAGAGTCCTTACAACTTAGGCGAGTCGTTACACTTCACTGAGATAAGCGTCCGTCCATAGTCTCACTAGTAACACTCCTTTCCGCCTAACAAGTAATCTAACACTCTTAGCTATAAGGAAGCTATCACTCACGTTTCTCACGGTCCAACTCTAACTATTTTGTGGGTTGATTTGGATTTGATTTGGTTGGACTTTCTTTCTCTTGCTTCAAGCTCACTTGTTCTCCTTGTTCTTCGTTCTTGAACTTGAATGCTTCGAGGGAGCTTGAGAGAAAGTCTTCAAAGTCCACACCGCTAAGCATACCCCTTGGAGGGTATTTATAGCGGAAGTGGTTCTTGTCCTCTAGCGTCCTCTGAGACTTGGCAGGATCCTTGATCTTTGATCAACAGTGTGATGTACATCTTGAGGAAGTCAACTCTGTTGATGCTTGGGAAGCCTCCGCGTGGATAGGGGACCTATTGGGACGCTATCAAGGACGCTTGCGTAATTGGTAGTGTGCCCACAACCGTCCCTTAGTTTTGATATGACAAACTCACTTTGATTCTAATAAATTTGTCCAAGTGTTCAGGAACGTCAGTGACAAAAGGACAACAAGTGTGTGTGGGCGTCCCATAAGCTTAGGGACGATAGCTAACAGGAAGTAAGGATCAGCAAGAGACTACTTGAGCAAGGACGGAGTCCCAAGCAAGTAGGAACGCATGAAGAGCGTCCTTACTCTCTAGCCGACAGGATGACATCACTCGACAACATTTGATCATCCAAGGACACCTGGAGACCGATCCTGTAGTAGAGTCCAACACTACGTGGCGGACGATCCTGTAGCAAAGTTCATCAACACGTGGCGGCAGATCTTGTAGCGGAGTCCATCACACACAGCTGGATACAGGAAGCTTCCTCATCACCGCCCTACTACGTGGAGGAAGATCCTGTAGCCACGTCCACGAAGGGCATGATCGTCAGAAGAGAAAGACGCCATTCCCCAAGTCCTATAAATAGCCCAAGGCATTTATTGTGACGTCAACGCTTTCAGAGAATATTTAGAGAGAATCAGAGGAAAGCGGCTCACTCAAGAACACGAAGAACTAGCTCAAGAACTCAAGAACAGTGCTAAGACTTGTGCTAGATCGAGTGAGATTTGTAACCCAAAATCACAACTTGTTTGTACTCAGAAAAACCCAAAAAGAAAGAGAGAGTCCTACGACGTACTGTAGGACGTAGGAATAGAGTCCTTTATAAGATTAAACTCGCTTAAGTTGTAGGCTTAGAGGAGTCCTTTACTGGTGGACTTAGGAAGAAAAGCTAAGTGCCAGAGAACTGTAAAGACTCGCGAGTACAACTGTAAGGACGTTTAATATAAAGGAAAAGCTATTCAAAAATCCTCCAAGGAGGTAGAGGTTTACACTCAAGGACTACTTGGCCTTGAGTGGATCCTCTATAATTCACTGCGTTCACTTTTACTTATTTAGTATTTTATTCCGCTGCATAACCAAAGGTTGCCCCTAACCTCGTAGGGACGCCTGACCAAGGACGCCTTTATCCACATAAAGGACGTCCCTCAGGTACTAACGATCCAACAATTGGTATCAGAGCAGGCGCTCTAGATTTTGTTGAGTTGCAGGTAAAAGATGGACATGGAACCTATGGGAATCTCTTTTGTGAAGCCTCTGCGCCTGACAGACGGCAA
Organism: Polygonum maritimum; assembly: GCA_963924305.1. Lineage (NCBI taxonomy): Eukaryota > Viridiplantae > Streptophyta > Magnoliopsida > Caryophyllales > Polygonaceae > Polygonum > Polygonum maritimum. Next base: position 32,938,609 of record OZ002733.1, on the reverse strand, counting down.
CTTCAACCGCTGGAAGATCAGATTTGAAACTTTCTGTAGAAGTCAGAACTATCAGTGCTGGAAGGTTATCATGAAGGGTGACCTCAAAGTCCCTGCTGTTGGATCGTTAGTATTGAGGGACGTCCTTTACTTTGGTAAAGGCGTCCTTTGGTCAGGCGTCCCTACGAGGAGTAGGGGCGTCCTTGAGTAATGCAGCGGAATAAAATACTAAACAAGTAAAGATGAACGCAGTGAATTATAGAGGAACCACTCAAGACCAAGTAGTCCTTGAGTGTAAACCTCTAACTCCTTGGAGGATTTTTGAATAGCTTTTCCTTTATATTGAACGTCCTTACAGTTGTACTGGCGAGTCTTTACAGTTCTCTGGTACTTAGCTTTTCCCTAAGTCCACTAGTAAAGGACTCCTCTAAGCCTACAACTTAAGCGAGTTCAATCTATTAAAGGACTCTATCCCTACGACCTACAGTACTTCGTAGGACTCTCTTTCTCTTTTTGTGTTTTTCTGAGTACAAACAGTTTTGTGTTTTGGTTACAATTCTCACTCGATCTAGCACAAGTCTTAGCACTGTTCTTGAGTTCTTGAGCTAGTTCTTCGTGTTCTTGAGTGAGCCGCTTTCCTCTGATTCTCTCTGAATATTCTCTGAAAGCGTTAACGTCACAGTAAATGCCTTGGGGTATTTATAGGACTTGGGGAAGGGCGTCATTTCTCTTGGACGATCATGCCCTTGGTGGACGTGGCTACAGGATCTTCCTCCACGTAGTAGGGCAGGGATGAGGAAGCTTCCTGTATCCAGCTGTGGATGATGAACTCCGCTACAGGATCGGCTGCCACGTGTTGATGAACTCTACAATAGGATCGTCCGCCACGTAGTGTTGGACTCCGCTACAGGATCGGTCTCCACGTGTCCTTGGATGATCAAATGTTGTCGAGTGATGTCATCCTGTCGGCTAGTGAGTAAGGACTCCTTTCTTGCGTTCCTACTTGCTTGAGACTCTGTCCTTGCTCAAGTAGTCTCTAGCTGGTCCTTACTTCCTGTTAGCTAGCGTCCCTAAGCCTATGGGACGCCCATACACACTTGTTGTCCTTTTGTCACTGGCGTTCTTGAACACTTGGATAATTTTATTAGAATCAAAGTGAGTTTGTCATATCAGAACTGAGGGACGGTTGTGTGGTATACTAGCAAGTACGCAAGCATCCTTGATAGCGTCCCAACACCTGCTGACAAAGCTGACAATGGGAAGCTTCCTTCAAGCGTCTCTTTGTGAAAGGGACGCCACCAGAGTTAGTAATTTGGCAACAGCCAAACTTCAATGGGAAGCTCTTGAAAAATTCCACGTAGGAACTGCTGAGATGAAGGAGGATGTTCAGCTCGAAATCAAGAGAGAGTTCTATGCTTTCAGAATGCTGCCCAATGAAACGGTTAAGGACTACTCATACCGTTTTGAAGCTCTTGTCACCAAGATGAAGAACTTGGGTATTCCAGAAGCGGAAGTTTCAATGAGGAACAGAGTCCAAGTGGTCATTGATGGACTTACTGGAGTCTGGAACTTTGATAGAACAACCTTCAAAGAGAATACAATCAACAAGACGCTTGATATGGAGGAAATCTATGGTAAGCTAAGGCAGTATGAAGCAAGAAGGAATCTGACATGGCTGAGTTAGGACGGAATCCACAAACAGACCTTGCTTTGGCATCAACAACACCAGAGTACGCTGAGTATCTCCGTTGTCAAAGAGAACTAGCATTGATGATAGAAGCCAACAAAAATGAGAATCGTGAGAAGATGCACGTCCAAGCGTTAAAGGAGCAAGAAAGCAAGTCAAAAGAAGAGCTTGATGAAGAGGAAGAACTTGCTCTTCTACACAAGGCTCTCCGCATCTATGGTAAAAGGAGCAAATACATTAACAAACACAAGATGCCGTACAAAAAGGAAAGTCCCAAGTACACAGAGGCAAGAAATGAAAGAACTTACTTGTTACAAATGTAACAAGAAAGGACATTTTGCCAAGAAGTGTACTACAGGAATGTCCTCAAAAGATATGAAGACAAAGGCTCTCTTTGGAGCGTGCTCAGCTGCATGGGATAATGTTAGTTCTGATGATGAAGAACCTGATGAACAGGCGGCGTACATAGCTATTGAGGACGCCTCAGAACTTGATGAACAAGTGGCGTACATGGCTATGGAGGACGCCTCAGCTGTTGAAGAGGACGCCTCAGAAAAGGAACCAGAGGTAACACATGAATCCATGATGAATTCCTTAGAAAGATGTTCAAAATCAAAGCTTATCAAACTCATTGGTAAAATCATGGAAGAAAGTCTGGCAATGAAACAAAGAATGGATGAACTTGAACTTGAAAATGAAAATATTGTAGTTGAATGTGAGAACTGTGCTACAGTGTTTTTACAACTAGAGTCCTCATGTGAAGAAAGCAAATCCCTAAAAACTGAAGTGATGTGTCTTAAACTAGAGAACGCTAAGCTTAGGGAAGAAGTGAAGGTGTTAGGAAAGAACCATATCATTGAGGAAGTTAGACCAATGGTTTTTGTCCCAGCCAAGAGAGGACTAGGTTATGAGTCGGACACTAGGAACTCTCTACCTAGCGACTTTGAGGCAAGCAAAACTTCAGAACTTGAACTTGAAAGGGAGAAAACCAAGAACATTCTTGAGCGTATAAGAGTCCTAGAAAGTGGAGACCAAGGTCAGAAGGACTACTATACCAACTCTACAAGTGATAAAATTTACAAGAAAATTGCAAAAGGGGAAGGTTCAAAAGTTTGTGATCCCCAAAAGATGAAGAAAAACAAAATCCAACGTCCCAACAAGAAGTACTACCTTGGTACATACTATAGGACGTGTTGGTACTGTGGACAAGGAGACCACTTCAAATATGACTGTGCAAAACTTCAGGAAGATATTGAAAACGGAAAAGCTGCTAGGACTAACAATGAAAATGCTAATTCTGTCCCTAAGGTTAATCCTAGGCGTCCTAGACGTTCTAAGAATTCTTTCCGAAAGCATGCTATTTCAAATGATGTTAATATAAATGATTACATGCCAGAACCGGAGTTGTATTTCTGTAACGAACCAGGTAAGGAACACCTTGCCTGGGTCGCCAAAAACTAACTTTGTTATCGCAGGTAGAAGTGAGGGGACGCCCGTGGATCATTGATAGTGGCGCCTCAAATGAAATGACAGGAAGCCAGATCCATCTCACTTCTATCCAAAGTAGTGCCACGGGAGGAACTGTCTCGTTTGGCAATAAGGGCAAGGGAAAGATCAAAGGGACGGGAACTGCTATTCTCAATTCGTCCATAAAGGCAACAAATGTCAGTCTTGTTGAAGGACTTGGCTTCGATGTCCTTAGCGTCTCTCAAATGTGTGATCAAGGTGAACATCTAGTCACATTTGACTCAAAGGAATGCCTTGTCATCAACAAGAAGTCCAACAAAGTTGTTCTCAAAGGAGTACGCAAGAACAATGTCTACATCTTCAACCAAGAGTTCAAGCCTAAATCAGAATTGTGCCTATCTGTTTCAAAGGAGGACACTGACCTCTGGCATCGCCGCCTTGGCCATGCCGGACTAAGCACAATCCTTAAGCTACACCAAAGAAATCTTATGAAAGGACTTCCCCGCATTGATCTTGAGAAAATTGAACAGTGTGAAGCCTGTATCAAAGGGAAGCAAACAAGAACGTCCTTCAAGTCCAAGAACGAAGTCAGTACAAAGAAGCCTTTGGAACTTCTCCATATGGATCTTTGTGGACCAATGAATACGCTGAGCTACGGTGGAAAGAGGTACATTTACGTTCTCGTATATGATTTGTCTCGTTTCACTTGGGTTCTTTTCTTGGTGTCAAAAGCAGATTGTTTCAACGCGTTCAAAGTGTTCATCAAACAAGTGGAAGTTGCCCTTGAGACGCCTCTGAAAGCCATACGATCAGATCATGGGACGGAGTTTCAGAACTCAGAGTTCCTGGCCTTTTGTGTTCAACATGGCGTCTCCCACAACTTCTCAGCTCCAAGGACTCCTCAACAAAATGGAGTTGTGGAAAGAAAGAATAGGACGCTTGAGGATATGGCAAGGACTATGCTGCTAGCAAATGGCTTCCCCAAATACTTCTGGGCGGAAGCTAGCGCTACAGCATGCTACATCATCAATCGTGCCATGATCCGTCCTCTGTTGAAACAGACGTCCTATGAGTTGTTGAATGGAAGGAAGCCTCGCATTGACTATCTCAGAGTTTTTGGATGTAAGTGCTTTGTCCACAACAACGACAAAGAAAGACTTGGAAAGTTTGATGCAAGGACTGATGAAGCCATATTCCTTTGGTACTCTCTCACCAGCAAAGCGTATAGAGTTTTCAACAAAAGGACTCTAAAGCTTGAGAAGAGTATTCATGTTGTGTTCAAAGAGAGTTCTTCTCACAAAGAAAAACAAAGTAAGAAAGAACGCTCTTCTTCACAACAGCAGGACGACTCTGAAGACGAAGTTGAAGATTGGTCCTCTAGAAAATACTATGCTCCTAAGGACGCTACTCCAAATCCTGAAGAAGTCTCAGTGGACGCTCCTAGTGTTGTTCAGGGAGCTCCCTCTCGAAGTGAATCTCCAATTCAACAAGATGTGGCTGAATCAAGTGAACAAGGCGAGCAACGTCAAGGCGTGGACGCTCTCTTTGAGGGGGAACACACTGAGGACGATGCACAAGATGATAGTGATGATTCTGATGGAGATATTGATCCAAGATTTGTTCAATTATTCCAAAGGGAGTCCCGCTTCTCTAGGGACCACCCAACTTCTCAAATTGTCTTCGATCCTTCTCAAGGAGTTCAAACAAGGTCAACTGCAAGCAAGTCCCAGAGTGCAAATTTAGCTTTCTGTGCTTTCAATGCTTTTGTCTCTATGGTGGAACCAAAGAACATCAAGGAAGCACTCCAGGACGCTGACTGGATTCAAGCAATGTAAGAAGAACTCAACCAGTTTGAAAGGAACAAAGTTTGGTCCCTCGTCCCAAAGGCAAAAATATCATAGGGACGCGATGGGTGTTCAGAAATAAGCTTGATGAAAGTGGACGTGTGTCAAGGAACAAGGCAAGACTGGTGGCTCAAGGATTCAAGCAAGAGGAAGGCATAGACTATGATGAAACCTTTTCTCCTGTTGCTAGAATTGAGGCCGTCCGTCTCCTAATTGCCTTTGCTGCGCACAAGGGATTCAAGTTATTTCAGATGGACGTCAAGACTGCCTTTCTCAATGGAAAACTCAAGGAGGAAGTGTATGTTGCTCAGCCGCCTGGTTTCGAGGACGCCTCTCACCCAGAACATGTGTACTACTTGGACAAGGCTCTTTACGGACTCAAGCAAGCCCCTCGCGCGTGGTACGACAGGTTTGCGTCCTTTCTTTTGTCCCATGGGTACACAAGAGGTTCAATTGATAAAACTTTGTTCATTAAGAAAGTTCACAAGGACATTTTAATTGCCCAAGTCTATGTTGATGATATAGTCTTTAGTAGTACTAACATGAAACTTGTAGATGAGTTCAAGTCCTTAATGAGTAGTGAGTTTGAGATGTCCCTCATTGGAGAACTCAATTTCTTCTTGGGACTACAAATCAACCAAATCAAGGAAGGGACGCGTATTCATCAACAAAAATATGTCCGTGAAATGCTTGAGAAGTACGGGATGAATATGTCCAAGCCTGTTGCAACCCTTTTGACTCCAAATTCGCGTCTCTACGCAGATGAACAAGGGAAGGACGTTGATCAAAAGCTTTATAGAGGAATGATTGGCTCTTTGCTCTATTTGACTGCAAGTCGTCCCGATATCATGTTTGCCATTTGCTTGTGTGCACGTTTCCAGGCGAATCCAAAGGAGTCCCACATGCAAGAAGTCAAGAGGATCTTTCGCTACCTCAAAGGACGCGACGATCTTTGTCTTTGGTACCCTAGGAAGACGTCCTTCAAGCTTGTTGGCTACTCGGATGCTGATTACGCTGGTCATGTGATTGATAGAAAAAGCACTTCAGGAATGGCACAGTTCCTTGGTTCAAGCTTAGTCTCTTGGGGATCTAAGAAACAGAACTCTGTGGCGCTTTCAACTGCGGAAGCTGAGTACGTTGCTGCTGCCTCGTGCTATTTACAAGTCATCTGGATCAAATATCAACTTGAGGACTACGGTATCAATCTTGAAACTATTGCCATTTGCTGTGATAATACAAGTGCTATTGAAATCTCTAAGAATCCTGTTTTTCATTCACGCACAAAGCATATTCATATAAGGCATCATTTCTTGCGTGATAATGTTGAACTAGGACTTAATGGTATGGAGCATGTAAGGATTGAAGACCAAATAGCTGATATTTTCACTAAGACGCTTGATAGACGTCCCTATGAGCATCTAAGGTTGCTCTTGGGGATGATAACTTTTAAGTAGCAAGTCCCGTTCTATTATTCTCTCAGTGATTGGCTATGTTTAGTAGATTCTAAGTGTTTAAGGACTGTTTTGCATTGAATTCATATTTGCAAGGACGCTAGTCTAAAACTTCATGTGTTTGCTACTTTGGAACGCCATTCTAATTTTCTCTATTTGTCTTGAAAAGAGTATCCCTGATCACCCAACCCGCATCATAAGCCGAAATGATGGGAACTCTAAGCTTACCCTAGCCGATAACTCTGCAAAAGCGTCCTATGAGCTTCATATTTTCTTTTACGGGACGCACTTGCTTTGTTCTCAAATGGTTCGCAAGGTGATCACAAGGACGGTTGTCAAGGTTATTGGTTTGCTTGAAGAGGTAAATTTTTTTTGCAAAGTTTGAGAGGACGCTAATAATTTGTCAAAGAGGACGCCAGTTCATTTTTGCGAAGAACTTGAAGAGTCAGAATTTTTTGAACGTTTGAAAGTTTGAACAGTGACCGTTGTACTTGCTCAAATCTTAAGGGGGAAGTTATGCCACGTGTTGAATAGGAAATCAGTGTTAATTACAGAATGTGCCACCGCTTCCTCTATATAAGGATGCAATAGTCGCACTCAGAAATGTATTGCTCTCAACCACTTCCTTGCTCTCAAATCTGCTCTGCCCTCTCTCTAGCTTTCCGATGACTTTCTCTCTCTAAACTCAATCAGAACATGTCTCAAAGACTAGGGAACGTGGCCGGATCTTCTAACGGCGGTAAGAGGAGAAAATTGGTGAAGTCCCACACCATAGAGAAGCCCAAGCCTATTGCTCTCAATGAATCTCTTGTGGACTTCATCAATAAGAAGCCCAAAACGCTCTATATGCTGATCAGGGAACGCATGGACAGGCCTGAGGTAAATCAGGACGCTGAAAAGACAAGGAACTATGAGAAGTTCATAGAACGCTTAGTCATCCACGGCCTCCACAAAAACAACTACCATGACTTGCCTGGCCAGATGGAGGACGTGCTCTTCTTCCAACAATTCGGTGGTGAGAATCTTGCTCCCTTACTTGATCTCATTCCCGATTTGCATAACCAAGTCCTTCCCGACTTTCCCATGTACCCAAGGGACTCCCCTACTTTTCAAATGCTTCAGAACCGATTGCCAAGTCCCTCTCCCCCACCTCCTCAAATTCCCATCGTCACAACCAAAAAGCTTTTAAAGCGTCCAGCCCCATCGTCCCCTCTCTCAAAATCCTTTAAACCCTTCTCCTCCTCCAAACCCACCGAGATTGTGGACAAGTTTCCACCTCATATTAAGGAGGGACGCTCCAAAAAGACTCACGACCCTCGGCCCCTCAAAAGGCTAAGTCCTCAAGCGTCCCCTCCTCCACAAAAAGGCCAACCTCCTCAAAAGGCCCCTCTAAACTCTCCAAGCAATCTACTCCTCCTCCACAAAATCCTCTCAAAATAGTCCAACTTCCAACTCCTCCTCCGTCCCCCAAACCTTCAAAGGCAAACGCTCTTATTCCCTTCCAACCCAATCCTCATTCCTCACCTCTTAATTTTGCCAACTTCCCCTCCGCCCCTGCCCACATTTCTCCACCAAAGGACCCCGAGACTCCCAGGTCCCGCCGTCCTTCATTAGAAAGTGGCCCGGAGGACGTTGAGTAGCGTTTCACTTTTGAGCACACCTTTCGCCGACGCAAAACTGGTGAAAAGCCTAAGGTGCTGCTGGTTGCAGAGCCAGAACACATCCGCTCATCAAGTTCCTCCTCGTCAAGCTCTTCTGAGGAGAGTAACCAAGGAACTCCTGCTGGTGAGTCCTCCCCCTTTGTCGATATAACAGGGGACTCCCAAGATGAGGCTGTAGATGTTGAGACTGCTCCTACTGCAAAGGAGGCAGTATCTGCTGAAGTCATTGAGGACGCTGGTGAGCACCAGGTCGCTCCAAGGGACGCTGAGCTTAGTCTGGACGACGAGCTTGAGCGTGATGCTAATGAAGTCCCACCCTATGACCAATCCCTTCCAATCCTCAATCCCCTCCCCGCTCCACACGAAAACCCCTCCCCCACAATCCAAACAGAAATCCAAGTCCCGGCGGACGCTGAGCCCTCTACTGCAAATCAATCAGAGGTTTAGGACGCTGAGGAAACGTCCAAAGGCAGAGCTCCTTCAGCAACTGAACAAGCCACAGCTGGTGGTAATGATGAAACAACTCAAGGCACTAAGGACGCTCCTGCCAACGACGATGCTGAAAAAGAGTCAGGAGACGCTGAAGCTGATGATGAAAGTTCTGATGATGAGGACTCTGAATCTCCTAAGGGTAAGAAAAAGCGCAAGGACGATGGCGCACCGGTAAACGTTCTAAGCCCCTTAGTTTATTCAGAAGAGTGGCTCTCATCCTTCAATGATAAGCAGTAAAGGGCTTTCTTGAGCTCCTAAAGTTTCAAGGTTGGTTGGACGTCGGACCTGCTCCTACAGAGGTCGATAAAGAACAAGTCCGAGCGTTCTACAAAAGCCTGCACTACAAGTCCAAGGACGGCTCTCTCTACTTCAAAATAGATGATGAAAAAGCATCAGTTACAGAACGTCAAGTCCGCGCTTTCATGGGACTTAGCACTCAAAAGCCACCGTCCAACGCACTAAGTTCTCTTCTAGAGAACGGCTTTGAAATGACGGATGATGAAGAAGTGGCTATGCTTGAGAGAGTCTTCCAAGGGAAGAGACCCTATGGGACGGACAGGGTAGCTCATGTCTTGAGCAAAGTTCGCGCCATTGCACATTACTTCATCTGCCGCGCTGTCCTTCCTCGGCAAGAAAAGAGTTTTGTAGTTCAAACGCATGACATCATCCTGATAGACGCTTTTCTCGATCGCCGCCCCATCAACCTTGCCAGAATTGCAATGCAACATATGGCTAAGTGGGGGAGGAAGAGACATGCCCTGCCGTACCCTGGTTTGGTCAAGCTAATACTCACGTCCCAAAATGCCTATGATGAGAATGCTGAAACTGAGCTGCTTGGACTGAACTGGGATCAGAAGAGAGGACTGCTCAAGATAAGGCACAATGAGGAACTGCCCTCAATCAAGAAGCAGTTAGAGACTGCAACTGAGGAAGCTAAGAAGAAGGCTGAGCAAGAACGCCTCGCCGCTGAAGTTGAACAGGAGCGCCTTGCCTCTATGCATCAAGAGCCCGTTCACGAGGAATAGCCCGCAGTTAACTTTGCAGCTATTGATCAGATGCTGATGGCGTCGTCCCCTCCCTCCTCTGTACCTGATGTGGACGCCCCCTCTTCCAGCTCTGGTCCCGCGCCTATTCCTGCCCCAGCTAATCCTGAACAGCATCCTCCTGTATAACTTATGGGTGCTATCTTGAACAACCAGTGTCTGATTCTCTCATCTCTAAGGGACTTGTCCTTAGCCTTCACCAAGTCGGCAGAACTTCATGAGAAGCTTCTCAAGTTTTACCAAGACTAAAGCCGTCCTCAGTGATCGCCGTCCTCAACCCCTTTATCCCTTATTGTTTTGCTTGTGCTTCGTTTACGTTTTCAAACACTGGGTCTGTAATGACAATTACTCTATTTTTGTTTGAATGGCAATCCAATCGTTTGCTTGCATGTCTTTGTTTAAGCGTTCCACTGCTTATAGTTGTGTGTTTGTGCTAACGTCCTTATCACTTGTTATCCTTTTCGATGATGCCAAAAGGGGGCAGTGTAGTTTTGCAGAGATGCGCTATAAAATAGTTATCTAGAATAAGCAAGTGTTAAGGAGGAACTATTAAGTGAAAGGTCTAAGGAACGCCATGCTAGAATAAACAAGAGGATGTCTAGAAAGTTCTAGCATGCTTTTCTCTCCTTAAAATCCAAAAGCTAGAGAATCAAAAAATGAAAACTTGTGCTTACTGAAATTTCTCTAAGTGTTAGAGGACGCTTCTAAGTTTTCATGCATGCTAAGTTCCAACGTCAAAACTATTTTGCTGAAGAGTTTGTCATCATCAAAAAGGGGGAAATTGTTGGGACGCTATCAAGGACGCTTGCGTAATTGGTAGTGTGCCCACAACCGTCCCTTAGTTTTGATATGACAAACTCACTTTGATTCTAATAAATTTTTCCAAGTGTTCAGGAACGTCAGTGACAAAAGGACAACAAGTGTGTGGGCGTCCCATAAGCTTAGGGACGATAGCTAATAGGAAGTAAGGACAAGCAAGAGACTACTTGAGCAAGGACGGAGTCCCAAGCAAGTAGGAACGCATGAAGAGCGTCCTTACTCACTAGCCGACAGGATGACATCACTCGACAACATTTGATCATCCAAGGACACGTGGAGACCGATCCTGTAGCAGAGTCCAACACTACGTGGCGGACGATCCTGTAGCAGAGTTCATCAACACGTGGCGGCAGATCATGTAGCGGAGTCCATCACACACAGCTGGATACAAGAAGCTTTCTCATCACCGCCCTACTACGTGGAGGAAGATCCTGTAGCCACGTCCACGAAGGGCATGATCGTCAGAAGAGAAAGACGCCCTTCCCTAAGTCCTATAAATAGCCCAAGGCATTTATTGTGACGTCAACGCTTTCAAAGAATATTCAGAGAGAATCAAAGGAAAGCGGCTCACTCAAGAACACGAAGAACTAGCTCAAGAACTCAAGAACAGTGCTAAGACTTGTGCTAGATCGAGTGAGATTTGTAACCCAAAATCACAAATTGTTTGTACTCAGAAAAACCCAAAAAGAAAGAGAGAGTCCTATGACGTACTGTAGGACGTAGGGATAGAGTCCTTTATAAGATTAAACTCGCTTAAGTTGTAGGCTTAGAGTAGTCCTTTACTAGTGGACTTAGGAAGAAAAGCTAAGTGCCAGAGAACTGTAAAGACTCGCCAGTACAACTGTAAGGACGTTTAATATAAAGGAAAAGCTATTAAAAAATCCTCCAAGGAGGTAGAGGTTTACACTCAATGACTACTTGGTCTTGAGTGGTTCCTCTATAATTCACTGCGTTCACTTTTACTTGTTTAGTATTTTATTCCGCTACATAACCAAAGGACGCCCCTACCCCTCGTAGGGACGCCTGACCAAGGACGCCTTTATCCACATAAAGGACGTCCCTCAGTTACTAACGATACAACAGGACCATTGCTGGGAAAGCGACATCTTTGGAATTGTCTACACGTGCCCACACAAGGGAAGCTTCCTTCTGAGGACTACGGCCGAATGTGATGTAATCATGTTGGGGCGGCCTTGATTTGAATTTGAACTTCGTCCGTATTTTGGCGCGCGTCCCTTCTTGATGAGGACTGCGTCCTATCTGCGTAGGGACTTCGCCAATTACATTCATCTTTGGAAGTTCTGATAAAGTGCGTCCCTACAGAGTTAGGGACTCTCGTTCACTTGTTGTCCTTTTCGCTCATATGCGTCCACTGGACTTACCTGAGATCAACACTTGGACAACTTATCAAATACCTTTGAGTTTGTCATTATCAAAACAAGGGACGATCATTATTGGTTTAGATATTAATGACTGACGTCCTTAATATCGTCCTAGCCTATGGAATTGGGGGTTCAAACCCAAACCTAGCTCGGGGTTTCCCCCATAGCCCAAGACCAGGGGAATCTACTCCATAAGGCTAGAGTAACAAGCAATCAAATCACAAAGCCAACAAGTCTCAATCATCCAAATCAAAGCAAAGCCAAATTTCATTCAATTCGAAGGGAAATCACAAGATCTAAAGCCAAATCCACAAATTGCAAATCAAAACAAGAACAAACTCACAAATTCTTCCCTAGATCTACTCCTTCTCCACCGAATTTCCTCTCCTTCTTCCTTCTCTTCTTTCTCCTTCCTCTCCAAGTCTTCCTTGAGCCTTTGAGAGTGATTAGATGTGTGCAATGATGGATAATTATCTTCTAATCTCTCCTCCTTTTAATTAGGGGCCAAGAATATCCAAAATAGAAGAGGGGCAAAAGTGGTAGATCACAATTGTGTGTCTTGGTGGCCATTCCACACTTCCGCCGACTTGGACCGATACGGAGGAACCTCGGGCCCGACTTGCCACACCTCGGTCCGGGTCTCCATGTGTCGATCTCGGGCCCGAGTTGCTGGGCACCTCGATCCTAGCGTCGGTCCACTCTTCTTCTTGGCCTTTCTTGTGCTTCTCTTCATTGATCGCTCGGCTCTTTCGCTCCTTTGTGCTTGTGCCTTGCTCCTCCTTGGGGACTCCTTCAAAAACCTCCTCAAAACACGCCAAATCACCTAGAAAATTCACAAATTCGCAGTCTCCGAATCTCATAGAAAATCGGAATCTAAGCTAAGAAGGAACAAAACTAACAAGGAAAGGAACAAAGGACACATATTTACAAGGGAAATTAACCACTAAAACACCACCAAAATGATAGACATCACGCCGCCCATTCATGGTGGAACCGCCTCGAGGATGATCGTGCGCGCCGAGGCCAGGCCCCTGTAGTGGTGTGGCGCCAGCTTGTGCATCTCATGAAGCGCAAGTACATCCCACAAAACTACAAGGAGCACATGAGGCTGGAAGTTGCAAGGGCACGCCAAGGCCAACTTACACCGGAGCAATTCATGTCCAAGCATGAGGACATGTACTTCAAGGCCGGCGTGACCACTTTGATGGATCGTAAGTCAGTTAATGAGGGCGTCCTTAACTGGGTTAAGGGCGTCCTTTAGTGCAGCGGAAAATAGACTTAACAGAATACAAGATAAGTGGACACGAGTATTTATAGAGGAACCCCACTAAGACCAACTAGTCTTATGGGTAAACCTCTACCTCCGTTGGAGGATTTTCAATAGCCGTCCCTTATCTTATTAAGAGCGAGTCCTTACAACTTAGGCGAGTCGTTACACTTCTCTGAGCTAAGCGTCCGTCCTTAGCCTCACTAGTAACACTCCTTTCAACCTAACAAGTAACCTAACACTCTTAGCTATAAGGAAGCTATCACTCACGTCTCTCACGGTTCGTTGTGAGAGACAAACTACAACTCTAATTGATTTGTGGTTTGTTTTGGATTTGATGTGGTTGGACTTTCTTTCTCTTGCTTCAAGCTCACTTGATCTTCTTGATCTCCGTTCGTGTTCTTGAATGCTTCGGGAGAGCTTGAGAGAAAGTCTTCAAAGTCCACTCTTGCACCCACATGCCGCTATGCATACTCCTTGGAGAGTATTTATAGCGGAAGTGATTCTTGTCCTCTAGCGTCCTCTGAGACTTGGCAGGATCCTCGATCTTTGATCAACGGTGCGATGAGCGTCTTGAGGAGGTCAACTCTGTTGACGCTTGGGAAGCCTCCGCGTGGGTAGGGGACCATTGCTGGGAAAGCGACGTCTTTGGCATTGTCTACACGTGCCCAGACAAAGGAAGCTTCCTTCTGAGGACTAAGGCCGGACGATGATGTAATCATGTTGGGGCGGCCTTGATTTGAATTTGAACTTCGTCCGTATTTTGGCGCGCGTCCCTTCTTGATGAGGACTCCGTCCTATCTTGCGCAGGGACTCCACCAATTACGTTTAGCTTTGGAAGTTCTGGTAACATGCGTCCCTACAACATAGGGACTGCTGTTTACTTGTTGTCCTTTTCGCTCATGTGCGTCCACTGGACTTACCTGAGATCAAAACTTGGACAACTTATCAAATACATTTGAGTTTGTCATTATCAAAACAAGGGACGATTATTATTGGTTTAGATATTAACGACTGACGTCCTTAATATCGTCCCAACAATTTCCCCCTTTTTGATGATGACAAACTCTTTCAAATAATGCACACAGAAGTAAAGCTTTTAGCATGAGGAACTACACTTTGATTTTCTTTTCAGCTTAGATTGGCATGCAACACATTCTTTTAAGTGCGTTCTATTTTATTCCTAACTAACGACCTTTTGACTTGGCCGAAATTCCCCCTGAACACATGCTTTCTATGATAACTTAAGGACAATCGCATCTCTGCAAAACTATACTTCCCCCTTTTGGCATCATCGAAAAGGAGAACAAGTCGAAAAGCACAAAGTCATAACTAAAGAAAGGTATGCTTAGACAAAATGAAGCACAAATGTAGTGAATGGCATTCAGAATGAGAAACGAGAACGTTCATTACAGACATTCACAACAAGTGTTCAAATCGGGGACAGCGTCCCATTGTCTTAACAAAAACTCAAGAAATGATAAATTGTTTCAGGGTTAGAGAAGGGGGAGGTGATCATTTTCTGGGACGCTTGCCAAGGGCTTTGAGGTGTTGCTCCTGAAGATGGTTGTTCTGGGCAAGGAGCTCGTTGTTGCGCTCAAGAAGGTCTGTGTGGACGTGAAGTGTGTCGTGAACCTGCTGAATTAGATCAATCATTATGCACTGGTTCTCGATCATCATGCCCATCAAATTTGCTTGACCAAGCCAGGGAAAGGAAGAGAGTGCCTGCCTCCTGTGCACTTGCCCATGTGTTCCAAGATTACTCGGGGCAAGTTTATCGGCTTGCGTTCCAAGAAAGCGTCCAAGAGAATACTATCAGTGATCTGAACAATGGACTTCTTCTCTTGGCGGGGGACGACCATGCGTACAATGAAGTGATGCGCAAGGACGCCCGTCTTGGTAGGGCAATGAGCAACTCTGTCCTTAGCAGCTGGCTGTCTCCCATTGAATATTCTGTTGAGGATTTCATCTTGGGAGAAACGGCCAAAGTTCTTGCACGGCAGATCGTGCAGAGCATCTTGAGGAGAAGGACGCAGGCCTAGCATTTTGCGGACGGTCAGGGGTAACAGGGTCTTTACACACAGCTTCCTCCACCCGCCTTCCCACACGTGGCTTTCTTCTTTGCTAAGGAATACAGCTGTTGAGCACTGTTTGCGTATATCCCGAGATTTTCGATGACGATTCGTTAAAACGGTTTACCTTCCCAATTTCAACCATTCAAACTTCTCACAACTGCAAAGGACTCTGACCTGACGTCCTTTCAACACACAACACTATACAACACAGAACTGAACCACGGCGTCCCATTCACTGACCTCAACCTCTGTAATTAGAACTCTGTACAGACAACTCTTAGCTCTTAGCACGCGTCCCTTTGATCACTTAGAACCATTTTTGAAAATCAAGCAAGTACGTCCCGTAAAGGTGAAACAAGGAATGCTCATAGGACGCGTTTGCAAGATTCTCGGCTTGGGTAAGCTTAGAGTTCCCATCATTTCGGCTTATGATGAGGGTAGGGTGATCAGGGATACTCTTGAGATGAAAAGCGAAATGAATACCATCCAAGGACACAAGCGAATACACATATCTTAGACTAGCGTCCTTTAAAGATGACTTTAATGCATGACACACCTTAAAACAAGTTCTCAACAAGACATAGCCAATCATGGAGGGAATAATAGAAGGGGACTTGATCATTTAAAAGTTATCATCCCCAAGGGCAACCGGAGGTGCTCGTAGGGACGTCTATCAAGTGCTTTTGTGAAAATATCGGCCACTTGGTCCTCAGTCCTAACATGATCCACTCTAATTAATCCAAGTTCAATATTATCACGAAGAAAGTGATGCCTTATGTGAATATGCTTCATCCTAGAATGATGAACGGGATTTTTGGCAATACTTATAGCACTGGTGTTGTCACACAAGATAGGGACTGTGTTGAGGGACGTACCATAATCTTCAAGTTGGTACTTGATCCATAGGACTTGTGAGCAGCACGAAGCAGCAGCAACGTACTCAGCTTCCGCGGTTGATAGTGCCACGGAGTTTTGCTTTTTGGATCCCCAAGATACAAGGCATGAGCCAAGGAATTGTGCCATTCCTGAGGTGCTCTTCCTATCCACCACATGGCCAGCGTAATCTGCGTCAGAGTAAGCTACCAGGTTCAGGGACGTCCTTCTGGGATACCATAGACATAGGTCATCCCGTCCCTTGAGATATCTGAAGATTCTTTTGACCTCTTGCATATGGGACTCCTTTGGATTTGCTTGGAATCGAGCGCACAAGCATACAGCGAACATGATGTCGGGACGACTTGCCGTAAGATATAGCAAGGACCCTATCATTCCTCTGTAGAGCTTTTGATCTACACTCTTGCCTTCTTCATCAGCATAGAGGCGAGTGTTTGGGGAGATGGGAGTATCAATGGGTTTTGAAGAGTTCATCCCATACTTCTCAAGCATTTCACGGATGTACTTTTGTTGATGAATCCGCGTCCCATCTTTGAGCTGAGTGATTTGGAGTCCCAAGAAGAAGTTGAGTTCTCCTATGAGGGACATCTCAAACTCACTACTCATCAAGTTCTTGAATTCCTCTACAAATTTCATGTTAGTGCTTCCAAAGACTGATGACATAGACTTGGACAATTAAGACATCTTTAAGAACTTTCTTTAAAAACAGGGTTTTATCAATGTTACCTCGTGTGTACCCGTTGGACAAGAGGAAGGACGCAAACCTATCGTACCATGCACGAGGGGCTTGCTTGAGTCCATAGAGTGCCTTGTCCAAGAAGTACACATGATCTGGGTGATCAGCGTCCTCAAATCCTGGAGGTTGAGCGACGTACACTTCTTCTTTGAGCTTGCCGTTGAGAAAGGCTGTCTTGACGTCCATTTGAAAAAGCTTGAACCCTTTGTGAGCGGAAAAGGCGATGAGGAGGCGAATGGCTTCAATCCTGGCGACAGGAGCGAAGGTTTCATCATAATCAATCCCTTCCTCTTGCCTATAGCCTTGAGCCACAAGCCTTGCTTTGTTTCTTGACACGCGACCATTCTCATCAAGCTTGTTCCTGTAGACCCATCTCGTCCCTATTATGTTTTTGTTTCTCGGACGAGGGACGAGGGTCCAAACCTTATTTCTTTCGAATTGATTAAGTTCCTCTTGCATGGCCTGAATCCAATCAGCGTCCTGGAGTGCTTCCTTTATGTTCTTAGGTTCAACCAAGGACACAAAGGCGTTGAAGGCACAGAACGCTATGTTAGCATTAAGGGACTGATTCACGGCTGATCTTGTTTGAACTCCTTTTGACATATCTGAGATGATTTGATCCGTTGAATGAAGTCTCGAAAGATGGGATCCCTTATGAGTATCGTCCCTTACAGGAGTACATCTAGGGTCCGTCCAATCAGATTCATCTGAGTCAAACCCGTCGTCTTCATTGAGAGTTTCATAGAGTCCCCCCTCAGGTTGAGCGTCCTCTTCTTGACGCTGTTCTCCTTGTAGGCTTGATTCAGCGACCTCATGTTGAGCTGGAGATTCACTTTGAGATGGAACTTCCTGAACAACACTGGGAACTTCTACTGAGACTTCTTCAGGATTTTGAGTAGCGTCCTTAGGAACATAGTATTTTCCAGAGGACCCGAAATCAACTTCATCATCGGAGTCATCCTGCTGCAGAGGAGATGAGCGTTCTTTCTTACTTGGTTTATCTTTGTGAGAAGAACTTTCTTTGAACACAACATGAATGCTCTCCTCAAGCTTTAGAGTTCGTTTATTGAAAACTCTATATGCTTTACTGGTGAGGGAGTATCCAAGGAATATGGCTTCGTCACTTCTTGCGTCAAACTTTCCAAGTCTTTCTTTATCATTGTTGTGAACAAAGCACTTGCATCCAAAGACTCTGAGATAGTCGATGCGAGGCTTTCTTCCATTCAGCAACTCATAGGACGTCTTCTTCAGCAAAGGACGGATCATGGCTCGATTGATAATGTAGCACGCTGTAGCAATAGCTTCAGCCCAGAAGTACTTGGGGACGCTATTGGCTAAGAGCATAGTCCTTGCCATGTCCTCCAGCGTCCTATTCTTTCTTTCCACCACTCCATTTTGTTGAGGAGTCCTTGGAGCTGAGAAGTTGTGAGAGACTCCATGTTGATCACAGTAGGCCACGAACTCTGAGTTTTGAAACTCCGTCCCATGGTCTGATCTTATGGATTTGAGAGGCGTCTCAAGCACAACTTCCACTTGTTTGATGAAGACTTTAAATGCGTTGAAGCAATCTGTTTTTGAAGCTAAGAAAAGAACCCAGGTGAATCGAGAAAAGTCATCTACAAGGACATAGATATACCTCTTTCCACCATAGCTTAACGTCTTCATTGGTCCACAAAGATCCATATGGAGAAGTTCCAAAGATTTCTTTGTGCTGACATCGTTCTTTGACTTAAAGGACGTTCTTGTCTGCTTCCCTTTGATACATGCTTCACACTGTTCAATTTTCTCAGGATCAATTTGGGGAAGACCTTTCACAAGATTTCTTTGATGAAGCTTGAGGATTGTGCTTGGTCCAGCATGGCCAAGTCGGCGATGCCAGAGGTCAGCGTCCTCCTTTGACACAGATAAGCACAACTCAGATTTTGGCTTGAACTCCTGATTGAAGATGTAGACATTGTTCTTTCGGACTCCTTTGAGGACGACTTTGTTGGATTTCTTGTTGATGACGAGGCACTCCTTTGAGTCAAATGTGACTAAGTTTTCACCTTGATCACACATTTGAGAGACGCTTAGGAGGTTGAAGCCAAGTCCTTCAACAAGACTAACATTTGTCGCTTTGATAGACGGATTGAGAATAGCAGTTCCCGTCCCATTGATCTTTCCTTTGCCCTTGTTGCCAAACGAGACAGTTCCTCCCGTGGCGCTACTTTGGATAGAAGTGAGATGGATATGGCTTCCTGTCATATGGTTTGAGGCGCCACTATCAATGATCCATGGGCGTCCCCTCACTTCCACCTGCCAAAACAAGGTTAGTGTATGGCGACCCAGGCAAGGTGTTCCTTACCTGGTTCGTTACAGAAATAGAACTCTGGTTCTGGCATGTAGTCACTTATATTCACATCATTTGAAATAGCATGCTTTCTGAAAGAACTCTTAGATCGTCTAGGACGTCTAGGGTTAGCCTTAGGGACGGACTTATCATTTTCAATGTTATTCCTAGCAGCTTTGCCACTTTCAATGTCGTTCTTCAGTTTCAGGCAATCATATTTGAAGTGATCTCCTTTTCCACAGTACCAACACGTCCTATAGTAAGTACCAAGGTAGTACTTCTTGTTGGGACGTTGGATTTTGTTCTTTTTCATCTTTTGAGGGTCACAAACGTTTGAACCTTCCCCCTTAGCAATCTTCTTATAGATCCTATGACTAGTGGAGTTAGTATAATAGTCCCTTTGACCTTTCTCTCCACTCTCTAGGACTCGAATTCTTTCAAGAAGGTTCTTGGTCTTTTCCCTTTCTAATTCAAGTTCTGAGGTTTTGCTAGCCTCTAAGTCACTAGGGAGAGAGTTCCTAGTGTCAGACTCGTATCCTAGTCCTCTTTTGGCTGGGACAAACACCATTGGTTGAACTACCTCAGTTACCGGGCTCTTCCCTAACACTTTCACCTCTTCCCTAAGCTTAGCATTCTCTAGCTTAAGGCACATCACTTCAGTTTTCAGGGATTTAACTTCGACATACGAGGACTCTAGTTGTAACGAAACTGTAGCACAGTTCTCACATTCAACTAGCCTATTTTCACTTTCAAGTTCAAGTTCATCCATTCTATGTTGCATAACAACGCTTTCTTCCATGATTCTTTTAATGAGCTTAATAAGTTTGGTTTTGGAACAATTCTCTAAGGAGTTCATCATGGATTCACGAGTTACCTCTTGTTCCTTTTCAGAAGCGTCCTCTTCAAGGACTGGGGCGTCCTCCACAGCCATGTACGCCACTTGCTCATCATCTGAGGCGTCCTCTACGGCTATGTACGCCACTGGTCCTTCTGGTTCTTCATCATCAGAACTCACATTATCCCATGCGGCTTCGCACGCTCCCAAGAGAGCTTTCATCTTCATTTCTTTTGAGTTTAGTCCCGTAGTACACCTTTTAGCAAAGTGTCCTTTCTTGTTACATTTGTAGCAAGTAAGTTCCTTCATCTCTGCCTCTGTATACTTGGGACTCTCCTTTTTGTAAGGCATCTTGTGTTTCTTGGAATCTCTGGCCTTTTTACCCCATAAGCGAGCAACTTTGTGTAGAAGGGCAATCTCTTCCTCTTCTTCCAGCTGTTCCTTAGTCTTGCTTTCCTTTTCTTTCAAAGCTTGAGCACGCATCCTTTCACGATTCTCATTTTTATTTGCTTCCACCATTAGGGAAATATCTCTTTGGTGGCGCAGATACTCAGCGTACTCTGGAGTTGACGTCATCAAAGCAAGATCTGTCTGGGGGTTTCTAGCCAATTCAGCCATATCAGCTTCCCTTCTCGCTTCATAGCCTCTCAGCTTCCCATAGATCTCTTCCATATCCAGGCTTTTGTTAGCTATGTTCTCCTTGAACGTAGTCCTATCAAAATTCCATTTTCCTGTAAGCCCATCAATGACTACTCCGACTCTGTTTCTCATTGAGACTTCAGCTTCTGGGATGCCTAAATTTCGCATCTTGGTCACAAGAGCTTCAAAGCGGTATGAGTAGTCCTTGACAGATTCGTTAGGAAGCATTCTGAAGGCATAGAACTCTCGTTTGATTTCAAGCTTGACGTCTTCCTTCATCTCTGCCGTACCCACATGGTACTTCTCAAGAGCTTCCCATTGTAGTTTGGCTGTTGCCAAATTGCTAATTCGGGTGGCGTCCCTTTCGCAGAGGGACGCTTGAAGGAAGCATATAGCCTTAGCGTTTGTTTCCAAAAGCTTGAATTCGTCAGGACCCCACTCGTCCTCTTTGTCTTTCTTGTCATCAGGGATGGTAAGGTCACCCTTCATGATCACTCTCCAGCATTGATAATTCTGACTTCTGCAAAAGTTCTCGAAGCGGATCTTCCAGCGGTTGAAGTTGCCGTCCGTCAGACGAGGAGGCTTTACAAAAGAGATTCCAATAGGTTCTATGTCCATCTTGTACCTGCAACTCAACAAAAAATCTAGAGCGCCTGCTCTGATACCAATTGATGGATCGTAAGTCAGTTAATGAGGGCGTCCTTAACTGGGTTAAGGGCGTCCTTTAGTGCAGCGGAAAATAGACTTAACAGAATACAAGATAAGTGGACACGAGTATTTATAGAGGAACCCCACTAAGACCAACTAGTCTTATGGGTAAACCTCTACCTCTGTTGGAGGATTTTCAATAGCCGTCCCTTATCTTATTAAGAGCGAGTCCTTACAACTTAGGCGAGTCGTTACACTTCTCTGAGCTAAGCGTCCGTCCTTAGCCTCACTAGTAACACTCCTTTCAACCTAACAAGTAACCTAACACTCTTAGCTATAAGGAAGCTATCACTCACGTCTCTCACGGTTCGTTGTGAGAGACAAACTACAACTCTAATTGATTTGTGGTTTGTTTTGGATTTGATGTGGTTGGACTTTCTTTCTCTTGCTTCAAGCTCACTTGATCTTCTTGATCTTCGTTCGTGTTCTTGAATGCTTCGGGAGAGCTTGAGAGAAAGTCTTCAAAGTCCACTCTTGCACCCACATGCCGCTATGCATACTCCTTGGAGAGTATTTATAGCGGAAGTGATTCTTGTCCTCTAGCGTCCTCTGAGACTTGGCAGGATCCTCGATCTTTGATCAACGGTGCGATGAGCGTCTTGAGGAGGTCAACTCTGTTGACGCTTGGGAAGCCTCCGCGTGGGTAGGGGACCATTGCTGGGAAAGCGACGTCTTTGGCATTGTCTACACGTGCCCAGACAAAGGAAGCTTCCTTCTGAGGACTAAGGCCGGACGATGATGTAATCATGTTGGGGCGGCCTTGATTTGAATTTGAACTTCGTCCGTATTTTGGTGCACGTCCCTTCTTGATGAGGACTCCGTCCTATCTTGCGCAGGGACTCCGCCAATTACGTTTAGCTTTGGAAGTTCTGGTAACATGCGTCCCTACAGCATAGGGACTACTGTTCACTTGTTGTCCTTTTCGCTCATGTGCGTCCACTGGACTTACCTGAGATCAAAACTTGGACAACTTATCAAATACATATGAGTTTGTCATTATCAAAACAAGGGACGATTATTATTGGTTTAGATATTAACGACTGACGTCCTTAATATCGTCCCAACACACTTCACCGGCAACTTTGAGGACCCGATTCATCACGGGCCTCAATCAAAGCATCCAAGATCAGCTCGACATCCTTCCAATCCGAGACATGTCGGAGCTTGTTCATACGGCCATGAAACTTTATGAGCAAGAAGTGAGGAACAAGCGCCAATCTTGGGGTGCTTATAAAAGGTACGACTCCAAACCCTCTCAATACGGTTTTAGGACTAATTCTTTACCTTCAAATGTGTCTACACCAAAATAGGCCGTAGCCAAGGTGAATGATCCGAGAGCCACGAAGACCGGTGCTAATACCGCGACCAGTGCCGCGCCGGCGCCGACAAAGCGCTCCTGTGACCTCGAGTGCTACAAGTGTGGTGGGCGTGGCCACATGAAACAGGACTGTCCAAACCAAAAGAAGGTGCTCTTCTCCGCCAACACAAATGCATATGAAAGTGAAGAGGAGGACGAGCAACCTGTTTATGAGGAGGAGGCACACATCGACACGCCATGTGATGAGGACGGGTATGCCATTGGACCGGAGGATGGCCATGGACCTACATATCTTAGCCTCGTGACAAAACGCATCATGAGTGTCAAGGGGGTCGTCAACACAGGCCAAAGAGAGATACTCTTCCACACAAGGTGCCAAGTCCAAGGCGTCACTTTGAGCGTCATCATCGATAGTGGGAGTTGTGGAAACCTTGTGAGCCAAAAGGTGGTCGATCACTTCAAATTCGAGACCACACCAATCAAGGTGCCCTACCAACTCCAATGGATTTCTAGTGGCAACGGTAGTTGGGTAACAAGGCAAGTGCTTCTTCCATTTTCCATTGGTCTATACAGTGACACTTTACTTTGTGACGTTGCCGTCATGGACGCTGCGCATTTGATGCTCGGACGCCCGTGGCAATTTGACCGTCGCGTGCTTCACGATGGATACTTGAACACTTACGTGTTCAACTTCCACGGGAAGCGCGTGACTTTGTTGCCTATGTCCCCTGCAGAAATATTGCAAGATGAAGTGGAAAGACAAAGGCAAAGGGTGCAAGATGCCACCAAAGCCGCAAGCGCACATCCGAGTGCCTTTGCGGCCACGACCGGTGCCGGCACCCAAGCTGGCGGTGCCAAGCTATCCAACACAAAGAACAGACCCAATGGAGCTGAGGGGTCGAGAGAAATCAGAGGCAAAGGTGGCCGAAAGCTGAGTGCCCCGCAGGCACAAACCGCGCCGCAAATGGGTGCCCGGGCGCCGACGCCCGGTGCCTATCGGTGCCCCGAATCTTCCGCGGGCAATTCAGCCACCCCATCACCAATTCCAGGGCCATCTTCTGCCCTCCAACCATACACTCCAGGTTCTACTTCTTCACAAAAAATGGCCCATGAAATCCGACGAAGTGTGCGCGACACCGAGCCACCACTTCTCGGCGCTTGCGAGGACCGCCTATTGCTAACACGCTGCCGACATGTGGCACCGCTTGTCCAGGGGAGTTCTCCTTGTTTCATACTCTTTCCTTTACTTCTTTCTACTCCTAGTGATCATGTATTACCCGAGCGCATTGGCTCTATATTGCAGGAGTACAAAGATGTAATGCCCGACGAGTTACCCGTTAGCCTTCCTCCCATGAGGGGCATTGAGCACCGGATCGACCTTGTGCCCGGTACCTCCTTGCCCAACCGACCTGCATACCGAGCCTCTCCCCAAGAGACAAAGGAGCTTCAACGCCAAGTCCAAGAGCTACTGGACAAAGGCTACGTTCAGGAGAGCTTGAGCCCCTGTGCGGTGCCGATGATTTTGGTGCCTAAGAAAGACGGGTCTCGGCGGATGTGCGTGGACTGTAGGGCGATCAACGAGATTACCGTAAAGTATCGTCACCCAATCCCGAGGTTGGATGACATTCTTGCTGAGCTTCATGGCGCCATAGTGTTTTCCAAAGTCGACCTCAAGAGCGGCTACCACCAAATCCGAATGCAAGAGGGCGACGAGTGGAAGACGGCGTTCAAGACCAAGCACGGGCTATACGAGTGGCTTGTCATGCCATTCGGCCTCACCAACGCCCCGAGCACGTTCATGCGCCTTATGAACCACGTTCTAAGGCATTTTATTGGCAAGTTTGTTGTAGTTTATTTCGATGACATTCTTGTGTACTCTAAGACTATTGTTTTGCATGCCGAGCACCTTAGGCAAGTGTTAGAGTGCTTACGGCAAGAGAAGTTGTATGCCAGTTTTGGCAAGTGTGTGTTTGCCTCGGACACTACGAACTTTCTTGGGTTCGTTGTGTCCAAGGACGGATTGCGTGTGGACCAAGACAAAGTCCGCTCAATCAAGGAGTGGCCCACGCCCACAACGCCGACGATGGTTCGCTCATTCCTTGCGCTAGGCGGGTTCTATCGGCTCTTTGTGCGTGACTTTAGCACTTTGGCCGCCCCTTTACAAAAACTTACCAAGAAGGCCACCACCATCAAGTGGCTTCCCGAGCACCAAGCGGCCTTCGATGCTCTAAAGGAGTCCCTTTGCAAGGCTCCCATCCTTCAACTTCCCGACTTCACCAAGTGCTTCGAGGTGGAGTGTGATGCTAGTGACTTTGGCATTGGCGGCGTTCTTCTACAATACCGAGGCCCTATTGCCTACTTTAGCGAGAAGTTGAGCACTTAGAGAGCACTTCTATTGGCCACATATGGCTAAAGACGCTACTAAGTATTGCAAATCTTGCGTCACTTGCAAAACGGCCAAGGCCAAATCAAGTCCATATGGGCTTTACACTCCTTTGCCAATATCCGAGGCACCATGGGAAGATCTTTCTATGGATTTTGTCGTGGGGCTTCCGTTGACAAAGAGGGGTAAAGACTCCATATTTGTGGTTGTGGACCGGTTCCCCAAAATGGCCCACTTTATAGCATGTAAAGGGAGCACGAATGCGACCAAGGTCGTAAACTTGTTCTTTGAACATGTTGTAAAGCTACATGGGATCCCTAAAACTATCGTTAGTGATAGGGATACCAAGTTCATTGGTCACTTTTGGAGGACGCTTTGGGGGAAGTTAGGTACACAACTCCTATTTTCTACTTCATATCACCCCCAAACCGATGGTCAGACCGAGGTCACTAATCGGACTCTTGTCGCGCTCCTTAGGACGGTGCTCAAGACGAACCCACGAAGGTGGGAGGACTTACTTTGCCATGTTGAGTTTGCATATAACAGGACCATCCATTCGGCAACCAAGAGAAGTCCTTTTGAGGTTGTCTACGGGCGTAACCCACTCACGCCCCTAGACTTGGTCCCTCGGCCCCTCAAAACAGGGGAGCACTTCGACGCCTCCACTAGAGCCGACACCGTGTGCAAGCTCCATGAGCGCACTCGGTCACAACTCCAACGGCGCGCCGAGCAATACGAGGCGCAACACAACCGTGGCCGGCGCCCAATGCTCTTCGAGCCCGGTGACTTGGTGTGGCTCCATTTGAGGAAGGAGCGCTTTCCCATAGCCCGCAAATCCAAACTTCATCAACGAGGAGATGGCCCATTCAACGTGGTGCACCGAGTCGGCCCCAACGCTTACAAGCTAGAGTTGCCCGACACCTATAGCGTGCATGCCACCTTCAATGTGGCCGATCTCTCCCCATACTACGAGGCTGAGTTCATTGGTGAAGAACCGGGGACGCTTCGGACTCAAGGGGGGGAGGGTGATGCGCCCTCGCCCATGACCGCGAAGGATGACGAAGAGGCACTTAGCGTTCGCTCGGATGGACCCATCACTAGGGCCCGGGCCAAGGCTATTGCCAAGGCCACGTCCTCCCTTGTCACTAGAACGTCGTCCAATTTCAGCCTAGACGATGGCCCTAAGGCCTTCATTTGCCTCGCCCAACTCAGCCCCGACCAAGCCACGCCCGACGCTAACGGCCCCATCGCGTCCGACGCCCTTGTGCCTACAATCGGCACCCCGGCGCCGCCTCGCGCCCCAGCTTCGGCACTCCAGGCCGTGCCCCATTAATCTGAGGTTCACTCGCCCCAACTTCGACACCGACGCCGCTCCCGCGTGCGTGCCCCGACCCGGTGCCTGCTCCCATGTGCGACACCGCTCACCTTGAAGCCCCGACGCCCGGCGTGCCTTCGTTGGCCTTCGGCCAATGCTTATTTTAATTTACTATTTTTAGCATTTTATTTAAACTCTTTTATTTAATTTAGCTTGCTAGATATAGTATTATGGGCTTGCTGGTGGACTGGCCTATGTAGCTAGCTTCCTTTGTATTTTCTATTTAAGCTCAAGTTCTCTTCTTGTAAAAGGAGACACACTTTTAATACATGACTAAATTAAGTTGAGTGATTATCCTTCTTGCTTGTATTTGTGTCCACCAAAAACATCTACCCAAACCAATCGTTCGTCCCTCTTGTTCTTAACGTAGAACTAGAGAAGGCTCGCCATCACGTTGGCGTGCGAGGTCTTCATCACGTTGAGGACTTGGTTAATTGTTGCTTCCGCGTTCCAAACCTCAACAGACTCAGCATACAGGGTCTAGATCGGCATCACCGAGACCTTGCCCAACCGAGGTCGCATCAACTAAGCACACCTCGATAAACCGAGCCAAACGCCCCATGGCCAATAACATTCGACTTGCTGAAACCGCCTGTGGCTGAATGAAGCTGCTTCTATGTGAAAACCTGTCAGCCCTTTTCACAAGCAACTTGAAGGTTAGCATATCCATTCTTCTCGTCATTGATGTCTCTCATTTTGGCGGTGTTTTAGTAGTTAATTTCCTCTATAAATATGTGTTTTTCGTTTCTTTCCTTGTTAGTTTCGTTCCTTTTTGGCTTAGTTCCCGGTTTTCTTCTAGATTCGGAAACTATGCGAGTTTGTTATGTTTTGTAGGTAAAATGGCACAAAAGAGGGTGTTTTGGAGGAGTACCTAAGAAGAGTCAAGCTCGGGAGCTAAGGAGCGGATGAGCCACGCAAAGAATGAAGAAAGACTCAAGGAAAACCAAGAAAAGAAGAAGGGCCGAGGCCCAGGACCGATGTTCCCAAACTCGGGCCCGAGATCGAGCACCAGAGTACAAGACCGATGTTCCCAACGTCGGGCCCGAGGTTGTCCCGTGTCGGTCCGAGTCGGCGATTGAGAAGATTAGGCCCCAAGGCACAATGTTGTGATCTTCCAATTTTGCCCTTCTTCTAAATTGGGAATTCCTTGGACCCCAATCCATGAGAGGCTTTAATTAGAGGTAATTAGAGAGCATTAGAGAAGAGCTTAAGCACACACACAAAATCACTCTCAAAGACTCAAGGAAGACTTGGAGAACAAGGAGAAGAGAGGAAGAGGAGAAGAGGAGGAAATCGGTGGACCTAGGAGAGGAGATTAGTGAGTTTGTACTTGTTTTGTCTTGGTTTTAGTAGAATTTGGATTTGGATATTATGAACCCCTTAGATTTGAATGCAATTGAGCTTTGATTTGAGTTTGATGATTGAGATTTGCTTGCTTTTCCATTTGATTGCTTTTTACTCTTGCTATATGGAGTAGATTCCATAGTCTTGGGCTATGGGGGAAACCCCTAGCTAGGATTGGGTGTGAATCCCCCAATTCCATAGCCTTTGAGTGCTTGATCTATGAATCCTCTCTACACTAAGCTTAAATTCTCTTGTGAAAGCAAGGGACCTAGGGCTTGTGATTGGTAAGAGTAGCGAAAGTGGTCTCGGACCCAATCACTAGACCTAGCATCGAAGGAGAAGTGAAAGCTCCCTTAGGTCGAAGTGTAGAGTGGAGAGATCGAAGGCGAAGAACCTCGATCTCACTTGGATCAACACTTGTTGGTTGAATTGGGGTGGAATCACTCAAGACTAGTTAGGGAAGGAACCCAAAAACCCAAGACCGATCTACTATTTTTGCCCAATCGAAGTACCCAGCACATCGGGCCCGACGTAGTGTGTGTCGATCCCAGCCAATCTGACCTCGATCCACCCTCGGACCGAAGTGACCTGTGTCGATCCGAGGTGATTTCTCTTGTTTTTTCCTCGTTTTGCCTTTCTTTTACCTCTTTTTAGTCTTTTCGGTACACTCAACACACGAACTCCCGTGTATTCGACACCCTACCTCTTTACTACAAGTGAGGTTCGGTTTATAAATTTAAATTTTGACCACCCACACCCGGACCGATCTGAATTTTGGCGCCGTTGCCGGGGAGTTCTACTTGTTTGAGGTACCATCTTTTGTTGAGTCTTTGATTTGGTAGTGATTAGGGTGAGGGACTAGCCCAAACCCCTTATTTGTTTTGATTCGGTTTTGTTTGTGTCTTTGGTTGTAGGTGCATGCGAGCTTGTTCCGTCCGAGGAACACTTGAGTTCGATTTTGTGTGTGATCCGGAGAGCATCATCAAACAAGCTCGAAAGAAGAAGAGAATGGCGGACCAAGCCCGTGATGAGGAGGTTGAAAGGATGAGGGCCGACATGGCTCGAATGCAAATTGAGATGGCGAACCGAGATGCCGAGGCTAGAAGGGAGCGTGAGCAAAGGATGAGATTGGAGGCTCAAATCAACACCCAACCCCGGAATGCTAGACAATACATGCATCCGGAGTTGAAGGTGCCGGAGCCGGCCATAGTCTTGCCGGAGGTGTCAAAGAATTTTGAGATCAAAACTCAATTCATCTCACTCATCAAGAGAGAGCAATTCCAAGGGAGACCAAATGAGTGCCCGATCGAGCATGTGAAGCAATTCAAAGACCTATGTGAGACCATCTCGACGGATGATGAGACACTTGAGTACGTGCTACTCAAGGCCTTCAAGTGGTCATTGGGAGGCAAGGCGTTGCATTGGTTGGAGAGCCAAGCGCCTCGATCCATCACTTCATGGAGGGCTCTCAATGAAGCATTCTTGATGAAGTTCTTCCCACCCACCAAGACGACGGAGCTTAGAAGGAAGATAGCGAGCTTTCAACAAGAAGCCCACGAGCCACTCTTCGAGGCTTGGGATCGGTTTAAAGAGATGTTGAGGGCGTGTCCAACACATGGACAACAACCTTATGTCCTTTAAGACATATTCTTCCAAGGAATCAACCCCGCCACCAAGGATAAATTGAACCTTCACACCGATTGTGGGTTCATTGACTTGCCTCCGGAGCAAGCGTGGGAGTTGCTAGACAAGCTCTCCAATTATGAAGCCATGTATGGAGTCAATCAAGTGAACAAGGAAGTGAGAATCCATGGAGACGGTCCGAAGAGGCTGTACGATCCAAAGAGTGAAGAGGTGGATAAAGATGTGAAGATCCAACTCTTGGAGGATGAGTTGAACAAGATGAAGAGGCTTTATCACCAAAAGCAAACCACAAGAGCTTGTGAAGAGTGTGGTTCTTTGAAGCATGGAGCCCAAGAGTGTCCAAATGAGCGCCAAGTTCGGTTGGCCGAGCAAATTGAGGAGGCACACTATGTTCAAAGAAACTTTGGAGGACGAGCCAATTACAACAATGGAGGAAGGTGGAACCAAGGCCAAGCTAGTGGCTACAACAACAAATTCAACCAAAACGAGCCAAGGGCCCAACCACAACCACACCGACCTCCGGGTTTCTATGAGCAAGCTCCACAATGGGCACAAAAGATGAGAGGCGAGTTCAAAGATTTGAAGAATCAATTTACCAATGTAGAGAGAAGAGTTGATGAGATAGGTGCCCAATTCAAGGAGTTTGGTGTTTGGAGAAGGCAAGTGGACAACCAATTTGTTCACATGGCGAATCAACTTCCAAGAGAGGAAGGGAGACTCCCGGGCCGACCCGAGGAGAATCCCCGTGCCCCACAACAACAAAATGAAGTTGGAGCCATAGGATTGAGGAGTGGACGGAGTTTGCCCGAGCCACACATTCCAAGAACAAGAGAAGAAGATCGGACCGAGTTACCCAGCAACTCGGGCCCGATGTGCCACAACGTCGATCCTGTAGATGAAGGAAGTCCAACAACCAGGACCGAGGAGGAGCAGAACTCGGGCCCGACGTGCCCTGTAGTTGGCCCGATGATCCCAGAAGACCCCTACCCCAGGACCGAGGTTCTTGAAGTGGGTCCCGACGTCACTCCAATGTCGATCCAAGCTAAAGATGTTGAGAGAAGTCAAGATCGGTCCAAGGAGATGGATCCAAGCAAGAAACAAGGAGGCACAACTCTTCCATACTCTTTGAAGAAGCCCAAGGAGATTGTTGAGGGCAAGTTCAAGAGATTCTTAAAGCTTTTGCAAGGCTTGAACATCACCATTCCATTCACCGATGCTCTAAGTGAGATGCCATCCTATGCAAAGTTCTTGAAGGAAATTTTGAGCAAGAAGAGGTCAATTGTGGAGATGCAAGATGAAGTGAAGCTCTTAGAGCTACCTCAAAAGCTAGGTGATCCCGGAAGATTTGCCATCACCGTGGGAATCGGATCCCAAAACTTTAAGGCTCTTTGTGATCTAGGAGCAAGCATTTCGGTTATGCCCATGAGCATATGGAGACGGGCTAACCTCGGAGATATGGAACCGGTTGATATGAGTCTTACCATGGCCGATGGATCATCTACAAAGGCCACCGGAATCCTAGATGACGTCCCGGTTCGAGTTGGGCGATATTTTGTCCCCGATGATTTTGTAATCTTCGACATGAAAGAAGATCCAATGGTACCCCTCA
Source organism: Polygonum maritimum (assembly GCA_963924305.1). NCBI lineage: Eukaryota > Viridiplantae > Streptophyta > Magnoliopsida > Caryophyllales > Polygonaceae > Polygonum > Polygonum maritimum. The sequence continues at coordinate 32,907,628 of OZ002733.1, read as the reverse complement.
TTCTTGGGAGGCCGTTTCTAGCTACGGCGGGTGCCAAATTCGACGTGAGGAATGGGAAAGTGACTTTCAAAATTGGAGAGGAAAAAGTGGAGTTCCATTTCAACAAGGCTCTTAATGAACCGGATGCTTTGGCAATCTTGAAGTTGGAGGAAAGCGCCAAGCGTAAGAGAGAAGAGTTGGAACCCACAAGAGAGGGAGAAGCACCTTTGAGAGATCATGACATGGTCTATGTTCAAGAGCAAGAAAGGGAGTTACTAGATCCATTGGTGAACCATGAAGAGTCAAGAGGTGGAGACAACCCAAGAATCCATGAAGAGTATCCTTCTTCGTATCCTTTTGATGTGGGAGACTCTTACATTTGCTTAAGTGATTTGAAAGAGGATCTAGAGGATGATTACCTTTACTTGAGTGATTTGCAAGAAGACTTGAGTTATAATGTCATTGAATCCCCTAGAAAGTCTCTAGATGTTTTTGATGTTTGTGATGTAGGTAATGGAGATCAAGTGGAAATGATGCAAGAGATGCCACCCTACATTTTGGAGAATGATGGAGAAGTTAGATACCCCACTTTCATCAAACACAAATGGTGGTACTTTGGCTATGAGGAGTGTGGAGATGCATGTGACAAGGATGATCAATTCACCGTTTTTCACCCTCCTTGAAGGGTAGAGGTTAGAAGTCAAGCTAGTGACTTAAAAAGAGCGCTCCTCGGGAGGCAACCCGAGTTTAGTAGGTTCATTTTCGTAGTTTCTAGTTTGTTTCCTTTGGCTTAGCTTAGATTCTTTCTAATCTCTCTTTAGCATGTGTTTTGTGGAATTATGAGTTATGTGAGCTTCATGATCATGTGTGGTATTGGAGGAAACAATAAAAGGACTTATAGGTAGAGACTTGCCAAGTCAAGGGATTTTTAGGAAGCTAAAACGGGTTGGACCGAGGTACCCAGTACCTCGGGCCCGAGGTCGGCGAAGTCGGCCCTCTTTGGCCGGTCAACTTTGGTCTTGATTTTGTGAAATGCCTATTATGCCCCCCTGACCTAACTTTGTCTTCTACCCCATTTAAGGCCTTCTTCCACCTACCCACCACCCATCACCTTCATAACTACCTTCCCAAAATACCAATTCCCCTTAAAAACCCCCTAGCCGATCGATCCCCCTCACCATACTCGATCCAAGCCAAACCTTACCAACAAATCTCGATCCAACACTCTAGCAACCCCAAAAGTCGACCCCAAAGCCAAAAATCCCAACAAAAACCCCATAGATCTTCATCCTTCTTCTAGATCTAGAAGGAGAATTTGAGTTTTAAGAGTTGATTGCTAGAAGTCTTTGTTTCCTTCAAATTTGGTATGTGAATCTCAATCTCTACTTAATTCCTTGTGAATTTCATGCTTTCATTGCTAGATTTGAGATTTGCCATGATTAAATGAGCTTAGACCTTGAGCATCCATGGTGATTTGCATGAATATTAGAATTTGTGCTTGAATGTTGATTATGCATGCTAAAGCCTACTTGGAACTTCGATTGATGATGAGGCATGGTGGATTTTGGATTTTAGGAACATGATAGAGTGAATTTTGGATGAAAATAGGAGGAGAAATCGAATTGTAGTCGGCCCGAGGTACCCAATTCCTCGGGACCAATGTTGAATGTCGGTCCAAGACTCGGACCGAGGTTGAGAACCTCGGACCCGATGTCTTGTGTTGGTCGGTCTTGAGCAATTTGGCTTTCTCTTGTGTGAGTTTTAGGATCCATGAGCTTGAATGTTGGTTAAAGCATGATTATCATTATGTATCTTGTAGCTTGGGTATTGATATGTGACTCTTTGCTCATATAATTGGATTTTGTGGATTGAGTTTGTTAAGAACAAGTATGGGGTTATCTCTTTGCATGATGAGTTGTTTATTGTGATCACATGTAATCTTGAGGTTTTTGTGTAGATTTTATCTTGGAGTTCTTTGTTTGATTGTGTGTAGGTATCATGACTACCGGAGCATCTTCTTCAAAGATGGAGAAAGTAACAAGAAAGTCCAAGAAGTCATCAAAGAGAGTGTAACGGATGGACAATGTGCGCTTCAAGGACGATGATGTAGCTAGTGAGTATGAGCGACTCATGGGTCTATCTCACCACACTCGGTGGGTAGATTGGGAGTCAATCAAGAAGATGTGCATGGATGAGGCTCTTATTCGGTGCTACTCGAACATTGGGCTAAATGTGATGCTAAGGTGGAACAACAACCATTATCCGGCTTTGACCTCCGAGTTTATGGCTACTTTCAAGTGCACATATGAGGGAGTTGAAGATGAGGGCATGATCTCCTTCCAATTGGGTAATCAAGCACAAGAGCTCTCTTCGAGGAATTTGGCGGTTTACCTTGGATTCCCTTTTGCTAGAGAGGAGGCTTGGGTTGACAATGACAAGGTTAACTACCTTTGGAAGTATGTGGCGGGCAAGAGCGAGATGAGGAAGGGAGCCTCCACCAATGAGATCGCTAGCCCGCTATTCCGAGTCATGATCCGTATCTTGGGGTGCACGATCTATGCCCGACATGAACTTAGCAAGCCAATGAAGGAGGAAGCCATGTTACTTTACGAGATGTTGTTGCAAAATGAGAAGCCGATGCACCTTACATGGGAATGGGTGAAGATGGTGAGGGACTTCCAAAGTTCCTCGTGGATATACTTCGGAGGCATGATAGCTCGGTTGGCCCGAGCACTTGAGGTTGATTTATCCTTGTACACACCGGCTCCAAATGGTGTGGAGCTCATGGATCTTAAATATTTCAAGAAGGCAAACATTGTCAAGGAGAAAGTTGTTCCCGGCTTCATCGATGGACTCATGCCCCATTCCAACTTCGGCCAAGTACAAGTTCCTTTGGAGCCTCGCCTCTTCGACCTCACAAGCTATTACAATTGGTATCAAGTATGGGCGGGCAATGTGAGCCCTTATGGCGAACCGGAGGGGACACTTGAGGTTAGGAGACGAGCACAACATATACGTTTCACTACTCCTCAAGCTTCCCCGGACACCGAAGAAGAGGAGCCCAACCAATTTGAGTTCGTGAGAAGAGAAGACATGGAGGTTGACCCACAAAATGAAGATGGAGAAGAAGATGATGGCGGCTACCACAACATGTTCACCGACCATTCACCCACACTTTTGGACCGAGGTGCATCCCATGTCGGGCCCCACATTCACCAACGTCGGTCCGACACATATTTGCCCGAACCGGTCCCGAGCCAATTTGAGAGGGGTGAAGGGAGTGGAGCAAGACAAGAGCCACCAAGCTATGGAGGATATGAGGGGTATGCCCAATGGTATGGCCCCGGAATGGTGTTCCCCGAGCCAAATCAAACGGTGGACATGAACTTCCTTGCCAACCAAATGGCGCGTCTCCAACTTCAACAATCAATTATGCTTCAAGAGGCACACCAACTCAACCTTCAACAACAACAACACCTCAACAACCAACAACAACAACTTTTCCACTACCAAGAAGACTTCCAAGCTCAATTTGATGAAGTGAACCGCAACATCGCCTACACTAGACGTGACGTGGACGACTTAAGGGCGGTCGAGGACCAAAAATGGAGCGTCCAAGAGAGTTTTAATGAATGGATGACCGGGAACTTCTCTTCCCGTGAAGATCAATGGATGCGTCCCACCCCACAAATTCAAACGCCAAGTCAAGATCCTTTCCACGACCATGTGTATGAGCGAGAGCGTCAAGCTAGACTCCAAAGAGGTAGACGTCGAGGACGTCCAAGCCCTTCCAACAACTAAGCCTCAACATGCCATGAAAGAATAAGAAATTGTGAGTTTCTTTTACTCTTCTCTTTACTTTTAAGTTTTGGTTTCTTTGATGAGGACATCAAAATTTTAAGTATGGGGTAGGTTAGTAGCTCATAGTTTCATGTTTAGGTTTGTTGTGTTTGTTCTCGTTTTGTTTAAAGGGATGTTTCTTTTGGATTGTGGCATGATGTGATGCATGAATGATGGATGAATTTGATGGCATGTATGGATGAGTTAGTTTTGTTTGAGAAAATTTTTTGCAAAAATCATAAAAATTCGAAAATGATGTGAAAAAAAATGACAAAAAGATTTTGTTTTTGGACTAGGAATTCCCATCTTAGATGTCCAAAGAAGGCTAATGATGATGTGAGCATGTAAAGTCCTTTGCATATTTTGAATACTTTAGTCTCTAAATGGATGTTGCTTTTAATGTGATATGATATCTTGCATGTTTTTATTGAGCATATGAGTTCTTGGATTAATTTTGATGCAACTAAGCTTGAGTGAACCTTGTGAGATGATTTTTGGCCATTTTAGGGATGTTTGTTCATATTGCATATCCCTCATTTTCTTGTGTGATTAGCTCATGCATGCTTAGTAAAACTTGCTATTGAGGTGTTTATCTATTTTCCAAGACCAACATGAGATTTGTTCTATGCTTTGTCACATTGATTTGAACTTTATTTCATTTAGTCACAAAATTTTCCATACTCTACCTTGAAGATAAACCGTTGTTTGTAGCCCCGTTTTAGCCTTATACCTTTGTTTGAAACTCCTTAAAAATATGATTCCTAGCCTATATGACTTGACCCTTATGGGATTGGACTTTAGTGAGAGGTTTTGGAAGAATATTTGGAGAGTTGAGATTCTCTTTGGTGAAGGGCAAGAAATGGAGTTATAAACCCAAGTGGGTAGTGCATCTTTGTAGTGAAAAGAAAGAAAGAAAAAGTTGGAAAAAGTAGTGGATTGAAAGCAAAAAAATGTTTAAGTGTAAGAAAAGGGCACCGACCGAGTTAGTAACTACATCGGGCCCGAGTTAGTGTGCAAGTCGATCCTAGTGGAAAAAGTGAGAAAAATCCAACAAAAAGTGTAGTGCAAAGATGAAGTGGAATGTTTAGTGAAATGTGGGTTGATAAAGAAAAGAAAAAAAAATCAAAATCAAAGTCTTTTGGATGAGTGAAGTTGAAAGTGGAATAATTTGCTGAAGTTGGTGAGAGACTAGAAAGTTCAATCCCCATTGTAAACACCACAAGACCAAAATGATTCCTACCTTGAGAAACACCAAAAGCCCCATTACAACCCGGCCGAATGGAACCTCTTTGAGGATCTCCATTGAGCCAAGTTCATATTCTTTGTGTGCATTGTAATAGGCATCTCTAGGTGGAGGAATTGGTGATATTAGCTTCAATTGTAAAGCCTTTACTTGCATGATTGTTGAGTTTGAGTGTTCATTGCTAAACCTAAACACATGATGAGTGATACACAGTTCTCTATCCCTAAAGTGAGGCTTTGTTGCATTAGACTTTATTCCTTGGACACTTGATCATGTCTGATGACGTAATCTTGCTAGCCTATCTATCACTTGTTCTTACTTGTGTTTTCATATGAGGCTTTAATGGAAGATTGTGCTTCGGTCTTGCTTATGTTGTTATTGCTTGAGGACAAGCAAGTTCAAGTATGGGGTATTCTGATGTCTCTCATTTTGGTGGTGTTTTAGTAGTTAATTTCCTTTGTAAATATGTGTTTTTCGTTTCTTTCCTTGTTAGTTTCGTTCCTTTTTGGCTTAGTTCCCGGTTTTCTTCTAGATTCGGAAACTATGCGAGTTTGTTATGTTTTGTAGGTAAAATGGCACAGAAGAAGATGTATTGGAGGAGTACCTAAGAAGAGTCAAGCTCGGGAGCTAAGGAGCAGATGAGCCACGCAAAGAATGAAGAAAGACTCAAGGAAAACCAAGAAAAGAAGAAGGACAGAGGCCCAGGACCGATGTTCCCAAAGTCGCGCCCCAGATCGAGCACCAGAGTACAGGACCGATGTTCCCAACGTCGGGCCCGAGGTTGTCCCGTGTCGGTCCGAGTCGGCGATTGAGAAGATTAGGCCCCAAGGCACAATGTTGTGATCTTCCAAGTTTGCCCTTCTTCTAAATTGGGAATTCCTTGGTCCCCAATCCATGAGAGGCTTTAATTAGAGGTAATTAGAGAGCATTAGAGAAGAGCTTAAGCACACACACAAAATCACTCTCAAAGACTCAAGGAAGACTTGGAGAACAAGGAGAAGAGAGGAAGAGGAGAAGAGGAGGAAATCGGTGGACCTAGGAGAGGAGATTAGTGAGTTTGTACTTGTTTTGTCTTGGTTTTAGTAGAATTTGGATTTGGATATTGTGAACCCCTTAGATTTGAATGCAATTGAGCTTTGATTTGAGTTTGATGATTGAGATTTGCTTGCTTTTCCATTTGATTGCTTTTGACTCTTGCTATATGGAGTAGATTCCATAGTCTTGGGCTATGGGGGAAACCCCTAGCTAGGATTGGGTGTGAATCCCCCAATTCCATAGCCTTTCAGTGCTTGATCTATGAATCCTCTCTACACTAAGCTTAAATTCTCTTGTGAAAGCAAGGGACCTAAAGCTTGTGATTGGTAAGAGTAACGAAAGTGGTCTCCGACCCAATCACTAGACCTAGCATCAAAGGAGAAGCGAAAGCTCCCTTAGGTCGAAGTGTAGAGTAGAGAGATCGAAGGCGAACAACCTCGATCTCACTTGGATCAACAGCTGTTGATTGAATTAGGGTGGAATCACTCAAGACTAGTTAGGGAAGGAACCCAAAAACCCAAGACCGATCTACTATTTTTGCCCAATCGAAGTACCCAGCACATCGGGCCCGATGTAGTGTGTGTCGATCCCGACCAATCTGACCTCGATCCACCCTCGGACCGAAGTGACCTGTGTCGGTCCGAGGTGATTTCTCTTGTTTTTTTCCTCGTTTTGCCTTTCTTTTACCTCTTTTTAGTCTTTTCGGTACACTCAACACACGAACTCCCGTGTGTTCGACACCCTACCTCTTTACTACAAGTGAGGTTCGGTTTATAAATTTAAATTTTGACCACCCACACCCGGACCGATCACTCATCACCATCAAACCCTTTTAACACAAACAGATATCAGGAAAACACCAACATAAGATAATTGGCATCAACTTTCATGTTCCCAAACCAATAGACACATAACATAACAATACCACATCAATGACTTATCTAGCGTCCAGATTATGCCTATATAAGGCTATAACTGTTCTATTGCACCTCAATTGACACCAAATTCATCAATTTTTATAGAAACTAACTTGATCAGCTGAGTAATTTGAAGAGCAGAACAACAGAAGGCGAGAGGAATTAGGAAACTTACTCTTACGGAAACTAGAGCGCCTTGAAACCCTTGAAGAAATGTTGCAGTAGTAGGCGAGAGCGAGATGCAAAGACGTTACGGAGAGCATAGCGTCTGCCGTGGAAACCGCAAAAACAACTGTCTCCTTCCTCTTGAACCGCCAGAACAGGAACAGGAAAAGCTATATGTTATGTATGCTTGAGCAATCAAGGCGGCGGCCGTGTTCGGAGACGAAGATGGCAGTGGCAACGGTGGATCCGGAGACGAAGGCGGCGGTCTGAAGCGATGACAGGGGTGGCGGAGAGAGGCGAGCCTCGAAGAGTTGGAAGGACGGAGGACCGGCATTTGCTCTGTGCTTTCGTACCAATCTCCAAACCACCTTCGCTTGCCATCGCCACCGCCATCGCCGTTTTCGCTACCAGTGCTCCGCCCCCCAGATCCGAACGTCTCCGTTGCCGCCGCTTTCGCCCATCGCGTCGCCGCTCCCCATCTTCTCCGTGCTGGTGCTGTCTCTGGAATTGGAAAACACGAAAGCTGTGTTTTAAGTTTCAAAGGAGGTTTTCAGAGAAGGGGCACTGTGCGGAAATTTCCTAAACCTCAGGGGTTTGGCGGAATAACTTTTTTTTTGGGCACCATCCAGAAAAGCCCAGAACTCAGGGGCACCATCCGGAATTTCCCTATTTTTAACCACCCATGAAAGAGTCTTCGTTAGCAAAACGCCACCTGCCGTTACTTCCCCCGTTAAAATCGTGGAAAAGACCAAAATGCCCTTGGCCTTTTCATTTTACCCGTTGACCTTGCCCACTGTTACCGGTTGCCTTCATAGTAATCCCGATAAACCACCCTCACCATTCTTCATCTCACCAACTGTGGAAAATCGAGCGATTTGAGTGTTCGAAGCATGGGGCTTTTGGATCTAGGCTCCGATTACGGCTACTCCGAGTTGCGTCCCATGTGTTTTGTGAAGAAATAGCGTTGGATTGGAGCTGCATTCGTCGAACAAGGACCTAGGGCTAGGGCTAGTGCTTGCTTGCGAAGAATTTGCTTGGGACAGACCTTCGATATCTCAGACTCCATCTTTTGCTACATGATGGTAAGCTCTTTTTCGTGCTCTCTTGTGCATAGCTGTAGTGAAGATGTTGGGACGATATTAAGGACGTCAGTCGTTAATATCTAAACCAATAATAATCGTCCCTTGTTTTGATAATGACAAACTCAAATGTATTTGATAAGTTGTCCAAGTTTTGATCTCAGGTAAGTCCAGTGGACGCACATGAGCGAAAAAGACAACAAGTGAACAGCAGTCCCTATGCTGTAGGGACGCATGTTACCAGAACTTCCAAAGCTAAACGTAATTGGCGGAGTCCCTGCGCAAGATAGGACGGAGTCCTCATCAAGAAGGGACGCGCGCCAAAATACGGACGAAGTTCAAATTCAAATCAAGGCCGCCCCAACATGATTACATCATCGTCCGGCCTTAGTCCTCAGAAGGAAGCTTCCTTTGTCTGGGCACGTGTAGACAATGCCAAAGACGTCTCTTTCCCAGCAATGGTCCCCTACCCACGCGGAGGCTTCCCAAGCGTCAACAGAGTTGACCTCCTCAAGACGCTCATCGCACCGTTGATCAAAGATCGAGGATCCTGCCAAGTCTCAGAGGACGCTAGAGGACAAGAATCACTTCCGCTATAAATACTCTCCAAGGAGTATGCATAGCGGCATGTGTGTGCAAGAGTGGACTTTGAAGACTTTCTCTCAAGCTCTCCCGAAGCATTCAAGAACACGAACGAAGATCAAGAAGATCAAGTGAGCTTGAAGCAAGAGAAAGAAAGTCCAACCACATCAAATCCAAAACAAACCACAAATCAATTAGAGTTGTAGTTTGTCTCTCACAACGAACCGTGAGAGACGTGAGTGATAGCTTCCTTATAGCTAAGAGTGTTAGGTTACTTGTTAGGTTGAAAGGAGTGTTACTAGTGAGGCTAAGGACGGACGCTTAGCTCAGAGAAGTGTAACGACTCGCCTAAGTTGTAAGGACTCGCTCTTAATAAGATAAGGGACGGCTATTGAAAATCCTCCAACGGAGGTAGAGGTTTACCCATAAGATTAGTTGGTCTTAGTGGGGTTCCTCTATAAATACTCGTGTCCACTTATCTTGTATTCTGTTAAGTCTATTTTCCGCTGCACTAAAGGACGCCCTTAACCCAGTTAAGGACGCCCTCATTAACTGACTTACGATCCATCAATTGGTATCAGAGCAGGCGCTCTAGATTTTTGTTGAGTTGCAGGTACAAGATGGACATGGAACCTATTGGAACCTTTTTTCTAAAGCCTCCTCGTCTGACGGACGGCAACTTCAACCGCTGGAAGATCCGCTTCGAGAACTTTTGCAGAAGTCAGAATTATCAATGCTGGAGAGTGATCATGAAGGGTGACCTTACCATCCCTGATGACAAGAAAGACAAAGAGGACGAGTGGGGTCCTGACGAATTCAAGCTTTTGGAAACAAACGCTAAGGCTATATGCTTCCTTCAAGCGTCCCTCTGCGAAAGGGACGCCACCCGAGTTAGCAATTTGGCAACAGCCAAACTACAATGGGAAGCTCTTGAGAAGTACCATGTGGGTACGGCAGAGATGAAGGAAGACGTCAAGCTTGAAATCAAACGAGAGTTCTATGCCTTCAGAATGCTTCCTAACGAATCTGTCAAGGACTACTCATACCGCTTTGAAGCTCTTGTGACCAAGATGCGAAATTTAGGCATCCCAGAAGCTGAAGTCTCAATGAGAAACAGAGTCGGAGTAGTCATTGATGGGCTTACAGGAAAATGGAATTTTGATAGGACTACGTTCAAGGAGAACACAGCCAACAAAACCCTGGATATGGAAGAGATCTATGGGAAGCTGAGAGGCTATGAAGCGAGAAGGGAAGCTGATATGGCTGAATTGGCTAGAAACCCCCAGACAGATCTTGCTTTGATGACGTCAACTCCAGAGTACGCTGAGTATCTGCGCCACCAAAGAGATATTGCCCTAATGGTGGAAGCAAATAAAAATGAGAATCGTGAAAGGATGCGTGCTCAAGCTTTGAAAGAAAAGGAAAGCAAGACTAAGGAACAGCTGGAAGAAGAGGAAGAGATTGCCCTTCTACACAAAGTTGCTCGCTTATGGGGTAAAAAGGCCAGAGATTCCAAGAAACACAAGATGCCTTACAAAAAGGAGAGTCCCAAGTATACAGAGGCAGAGATGAAGGAACTTACTTGCTACAAATGTAACAAGAAAGGACACTTTGCTAAAAGGTGTACTACGGGACTAAACTCAAAAGAAATGAAGATGAAAGCTCTCTTGGGAGCGTGCGAAGCCGCATGGGATAATGTGAGTTCTGATGATGAAGAACCAGAAGGACCAGTGGCGTACATAGCCGTAGAGGACGCCTCAGATGATGAGCAAGTGGCGTACATGGCTGTGGAGGACGCCCCAGTCCTTGAAGAGGACGCTTCTGAAAAGGAACAAGAGGTAACTCGTGAATCCATGATGAACTCCTTAGAGAATTGTTCCAAAACCAAACTTATTAAGCTCATTAAAAGAATCATGGAAGAAAGCGTTGTTATGCAACATAGAATGGATGAACTTGAACTTGAAAGTGAAAATAGGCTAGTTGAATGTGAGAACTGTGCTACAGTTTCGTTACAACTAGAGTCCTCGTATGTCGAAGTTAAATCTCTGAAAACTGAAGTGATGTGCCTTAAGCTAGAGAACGCTAAGCTTAGGGAAGAGGTGAAAGTGTTAGGGAAGAGCCCGGTAACTGAGGTAGTTCAACCAATGGTGTTTGTCCCAGCCAAAAGAGGACTAGGATACGAGTCTGACACTAGAAACTCTCTCCCTAGTGACTTAGAGGCTAGCAAAACCTCAGAACTTGAATTAGAAAGGGAAAAGACCAAGAACCTTCTTGAAAGAATTCGAGTCCTAGAGAGTGGAGAGAAAGGTCAAAGGGACTATTATACTAACTCCACTAGTCATAGGATCTATAAGAAGATTGCTAAGGGGGAAGGTTCAAAAGTTTGTGACCCTCAAAAGATGAAAAAGAACAAAATCCAACGTCCCAACAAGAAGTACTACCTTGGTACTTACTATAGGACGTGTTGGTACTGTGGAAAAGGAGATCACTTCAAATATGATTGCCTGAAACTGAAGAACGACATTGAAAGTGGCAAAGCTGCTAGGAATAACATTGAAAATGATAAGTCCGTCCCTAAGGCTAACCCTAGACGTCCTAGACGATCTAAGAGTTCTTTCAGAAAGCATGCTATTTCAAATGATGTGAATATAAGTGACTACATGCCAGAACCAGAGTTCTATTTCTGTAACGAACCAGGTAAGGAACACCTTGCCTGGGTCGCCATACACTAACCTTGTTTTGGCAGGTGGAAGTGAGGGGACGCCCATGGATCATTGATAGTGGCGCCTCAAACCATATGACAGGAAGCCAGATCCATCTCACTTCTATCCAAAGTAGCGCCACGGGAGGAACTGTCTCGTTTGGCAACAAGGGCAAAGGAAAGATCAAAGGGACGGGAACTGCTATTCTCAATCCGTCTATCAAAGCGACAAATGTTAGCCTTGTTGAAGGACTTGGCTTCAACCTCCTAAGCGTCTCTCAAATGTGTGATCAAGGCGAAAACTTAGTCACATTTGACTCAAAGGAGTGCCTCGTCATCAACAAGAAATCCAACAAAGTCGTCCTCAAAGGAGTCCGAAAGAACAATGTCTACATCTTTAATCAGGAGTTCAAGCCAAAATCTGAGTTGTGCTTATCTGTGTCAAAGGAGGACGCTGACCTCTGGCATCGCCGACTTGGCCATGCTGGACCAAGCACAATCCTCAAGCTTCATCAAAGAAATCTTGTGAAAGGTCTTCCCCAAATTGATCCTGAGAAAATTGAACAGTGTGAAGCATGTATCAAATGGAAGCAGACAAGAACGTCCTTTAAGTCAAAGAACGATGTCAGCACAAAGAAACCTTTGGAACTTCTCCATATGGATCTTTGTGGACCAATGAAGACGTTAAGCTATGGTGGAAAGAGGTATATCTATGTCCTTGTAGATGACTTTTCTCGATTCACCTGGGTTCTTTTCTTAGCTTCAAAAACAGATTGCTTCAACGCATTCAAACTCTTCATCAAACAAGTGGAAGTTGCGCTTGAGACGCCTCTCAAATCCATAAGATCAGACCATGGGACGGAGTTTCAAAACTCAGAGTTCGTGGCCTACTGTGATCAACATGGAGTCTCTCACAACTTCTCAGCTCCAAGGACTCCTCAACAAAATGGAGTGGTGGAAAGAAAGAATAGGACGCTGGAGGACATGGCAAGGACTATGCTCTTAGCCAATAGCGTCCCCAAGTACTTCTGGGCTGAAGCTATTGCTACAGCGTGCTACATTATCAATCGAGCCATGATCCGTCCTTTGCTGAAGAAGACGTCCTATGAGTTGCTGAATGGAAGAAAGCCTCGCATCGACTATCTCAGAGTCTTTGGATGCAAGTGCTTTGTTCACAACAATGATAAAGAAAGACTTGGAAAGTTTGACGCAAGAAGTGACGAAGCCATATTCCTTGGATACTCCCTCACCAGTAAAGCATATAGAGTTTTCAATAAACGAACTCTAAAGCTTGAGGAGAGCATTCATGTTGTGTTCAAAGAAAGTTCTTCTCACAAAGATAAACCAAGTAAGAAAGAACGCTCATCTCCTCTGCAGCAGGATGACTCCGATGATGAAGTTGATTTCGGGTCCTCTGGAAAATACTATGTTCCTAAGGACGCTACTCAAAATCCTGAAGAAGTCTCAGTAGAAGTTCCCAGTGTTGTTCAGGAAGTTCCATCTCAAAGTGAATCTCCAGCTCAACATGAGGTCGCTGAATCAAGCCTACAAGGAGAACAGCGTCAAGAAGAGGACGCTCAACCTGAGGGGGGACTCTATGAAACTCTCAATGAAGACGACGGGTTTGACTCAGATGAATCTGATTGGACGGACCCTAGATGTACTCCTGTAAGGGACGATACTCATAAGGGATCCCATCTTTCGAGACTTCTTTCAACGGATCAAATCATCTCAGATATGTCAAAAGGAGTTCAAACAAGATCAGCCGTGAATCAGTCCCTTAATGCTAACATAGCGTTCTGTGCCTTCAACGCCTTTGTGTCCTTGGTTGAACCTAAGAACATAAAGGAAGCACTCCAGGACGCTGATTGGATTCAGGCCATGCAAGAGGAACTTAATCAATTCGAAAGAAATAAGGTTTGGACCCTCGTCCCTCGTCCGAGAAACAAAAACATAATAGGGACGAGATGGGTCTACAGGAACAAGCTTGATGAGAATGGTCGCGTGTCAAGAAACAAAGCAAGGCTTGTGGCTCAAGGCTATAGGCAAGAGGAAGGGATTGATTATGATGAAACCTTCGCTCCTGTCGCCAGGATTGAAGCCATTCGCCTCCTCATCGCCTTTGCCGCTCACAAAGGGTTCAAGCTTTTTCAAATGGACGTCAAGACAGCCTTTCTCAACGGCAAGCTCAAAGAAGAAGTGTACGTCGCTCAACCTCCAGGATTTGAGGACGCTGATCACCCAGATCATGTGTACTTCTTGGACAAGGCACTCTATGGACTCAAGCAAGCCCCTCGTGCATAGTACGATAGGTTTGCGGTCTTCCTCTTGTCCAACGGGTACACACGAGGTAACATTGATAAAACCCTGTTCTTAAAGAAAGTTCTTAAAGATGTCTTAATTGTCCAAGTCTATGTCGATGACATAGTCTTTGGAAGCACTAACATGAAATTTGTAGAGGAATTCAAGAACTTGAGGAGTAGTGAGTTTGAGATGTCCCTCATAGGAGAACTCAACTTCTTCTTGGGACTCCAAATCACTCAGCTCAAAGATGGGACGCGGATTCATCAACAAAAGTACATCCGTGAAATGCTTGAGAAGTATGGGATGAACTCTTCAAAACCCATTGATACTCCCATCTCCCCAAACACTCGCCTCTATGCTGATGAAGAAGGCAAGAGTGTAGATCAAAAGCTCTACAGAGGAATGATAGGGTCCTTGCTATATCTTACGGCAAGTCGTCCCGACATCATGTTCGCTGTATGCTTGTGCGCTCGATTCCAAGCAAATCCAAAGGAGTCCCATATGCAAGAGGTCAAAAGAATCTTGAGATATCTCAAGGGACGGGATGACCTATGTCTATGGTATCCCAGAAGGACGTCCCTGAACCTGGTAGCTTACTCTGACGCAGATTACGCTGGCCATGTGGTGGATAGGAAGAGCACCTCAGGAATGGCACAATTCCTTGGCTCATGCCTTGTATCTTGGGGATCCAAAAAGCAAAACTCCGTGGCACTATCAACCGCGAAAGCTGAGTACGTTGCTGCTGCTTCGTGCTGCTCACAAGTCCTATGGATCAAGTACCAAATTGAAGATTATGGTACGTCCCTCAACACAGTCCCTATCTTGTGTGACAACACCAGTGCTATAAGTATTGCCAAAAATCCCGTTCATCATTCTAGGACGAAGCATATTCACATAAGGCATCACTTTCTTCGTGATAATGTTGAACTTGGATTAATTAGAGTGGATCATGTTAGGACTGAGGACCAAGTGGCCGATATTTTCACAAAAGCACTTGATAGACGTCCCTACGAGCACCTCCGGTTGCTCTTGGGGATGATAACTTTTAAATGATCAAGTCCCGTTCTATTATTCCCTCCATGATTGGCTATGTCTTGTTGAGAACTTGTTTTAAGGTGTGTCATGCATTAAAGTCATCTTTAAAGGACGCTAGTCTAAGATATGTGTATTCGCTTGTGTCCTTGAATGGTATTCATTTCGCTTTTCATCTCAAGAGTATCCCTGATCACCCTACCCTCATCATAAGCCGAAATGATGGGAACTCTAAGCTTACCCAAGCCGAGAATCTTGCAAACGCGTCCTATGAGCATTCCTTGTTTCACCTTTACGGGACGTACTTGCTTGATTTTCAAAAATGGTTCTAAGTGATCAAAGGGACGCGTGCTAAGAGCTGAGAGTTGTCTGTACAGAGTTCTAATTACAGAGGTTGAGATCAGTGAATGGGACGCCGTGGTTCAGTTCTGTGTTGTGTAATGTTGTGTGTTGAAAGGACGTCCGGTCAGAGTCCTTTGCAGTTGTGAGAAGTTTGAATGGTTGAAATTGGGAAGGTAAACCGTTTTAACGAATCGTCAGCGAAAATCTCGGGATATGCGCAATCAGTGCTCAACAGCTGTATTCCTTAGCAAAGAAGAAAGCCACGTGTGGGAAGGCGGGTGGAGGAAGCTGTGTGTAAAGACCCTGTTACCCCTGACCGTCCAACTTCGTCTTCTTCCTATATATACCCACCTGTGCACTCCGAAAACCTTTCTTCGCTCATCTGCTGTTTGCACACTTTTAGAAATCTCAAAGATCTTCCAAATCTTCAACCGAATCCCGAAATCTCTCTCCAAACCCTAATCCTCCCCTATTTAAACCATCTCAAAAATGGCCAACACAAGAGCCTCAAAGAATCCCTCACCCTCGTCGGCAGCGAAAAACACTAGCTCTTCGAGATCTCCTCCGGTGAAAGGCCGGTCATTAATGGAGTCGAGAGGCAGACCTTCCGGCCGACAAGAACCCCCTCGCCACCGTTCCTCCTCTCAAAGCACCCAGCGCCGCCACTCCAACACCCCTCCTCAACCCCTTCGCTCCCAACCTCCTCAACAAAAACAACCATCCCGCTCTCAATCCAAAACCCAGCCGAAGAGGTTCTCATTTCTGGAGAAGCCCTTCAAACCCGAGCCTGAGCCAGAAAATATCACCAAAGCCTCTGTTTACAGTGGCTCAATTGGCCGGCTCCCCTCTCAACCCAAACGCCGTCCTCCGCTTGACCCTCTCATTGAGGACTAGCTTGAAAAGGAGCCTAGGACGCTCGCCAACATTTGTCTTAGGGCGTCCACTCACGAACATCCTCCTAAAATCCAACGCCTCCTCCACTACTTCATGATCACATATGTCAAGCCCCGCCTTCAAGAAACCAATCACACCAACCCACCGTTCATGGGGCCAGGAATCATTTCTGACTCATTTGGTGGAACCGTGGACGAGCTCGCCAAACTACTTCCTGATATAATGGAGTTTGTTGTGGCTCCTACGGGCTCCGTCCCTTCTCAAAAAAGGAAAAGGCCTTCCTCTCCCCCTCCGTCCAAATCGCTCCAAATTAAAGGCCCTTCCTCCTCCCCACCAAAGCCAATCCCTTCCTCCCCTCCTCCTGCCCCAAAACGACGCCTCAAGACCTCTGCTCAGCTTGAGGGCGTCACGGATGAAGAAATGGCCACCATTCGCCTCTCCGAAATTCAACTGGCAAAAGAGGAGAAGGCGCGCCAAGAGCAAGAGCAAGCAGAGAAAGCAGCCGTTGAGAAGGCGATCCAAGCGAGTATGCAGGACCTTCGTCAACTCCCTCCTCCTCCTCCAAGGGTAGAGGACGCTCCTCAAGTCCAGGCCAAGGACGCTCCACAAGTCCAAGTCCAGGCCAAGGATGCTACCCCTGCTACTCTGCCGCCTCCTCCCTCTGCTCCGCTCAAGGTGAAACCGATCTCAGTGGTTCCGCCCAGCTCCTCCTCTGCTCCTCCCCCAAAAGCTAAGCTCCGCACTCCCTCTCCCTCTCCCCCTAGAGCTTCACCTCCTCTTCCTCCTCCGCCTGCTCCGGCCGTCGAAGAAGCTGCTCAAGTTCAAGGGACGTCTCCTCCATCCGTTCCCACAGAGTCCTTGGCAAGGACTCCAGCGGTGGACGCGCCTCCCACAGAACAGGCGTCCACAGCTGAGGAAACTGCAATGGTTGAGTTCCAAGAACAACGGAACGAAGCCTCCGATGACGAGGACGCCCCTCCCCAGGATGAGGAACCTGAGGAAGAGGAGGGAGATGGAGATGAAGAAGATGCTGGTGATGAAGTGATCGTGAGCAATGGCTCCAAGCAGAAACGCTTCAAGAAAATCCTATCGCCGCTCCTCTTCACCGCCGAGTTTCTGGCAGAGAACCAGCGCCAAGAGTTCTTGGATCTTCTTGAGTTCCAGGGTTGGACGCACTTGGGCGCTGAGGCCGCTGATGTTGACCCTGATGAGGTTCTCCGTTTCTACTCAAAGTTCGAAATCACAGAAGTAAACGGGAAGCCTCAGGGGACTTTTGAAATCGATGGGGACGAGTACTCAGTTGCTGAGGGAACCGTCCGCAAAATGCTAGGCCTGCGTCCTTCTCCGCAAGATGCTCTGCACGATCTGCCGTGCAAGAACTTTGGCCGTTTCTCCCAAGATGAAATCCTCAACAGAATATTCAATGGGAGACAGCCAGCTGCTAAGGACAGAGTTGCTCATTGCCTCACCAAGACGGGCGTCCTCGCGCATCACTTCATTGTGCGCATGGTCGTCCCCCGCCAAGAGAAGAAGTCCATTGTTCAGATCACTGATAGTATTCTCTTGGACGCTTTCTTGGAACGCAAGCCGATAAACTTGCCCCGAGTAATCTTGGAACACATGGGCAAGTGCACAGGAGGCAGGCACTCTCTTACTTTCCCCGGCTTGGTCAAGCAAATTTTGAAGCAGCAGGGACTCTATGCTCCTAAACAAGAGCGTTCCTTTGGCATTCATTAGGACGTCAGGCAAATTACACTCCCTCTAGTTGGGAAACTCAGGTGTGATGACCCCCTTCCGTCCGTTAAGCGCCAACTGGAAAAGGAACGGAAAGAGGCTGAAAGGAAAGCCAAAGCTGAGAGGAGAGCTCAAGCTGCTGCTACTGCTGAATCTGGAGAAGGAGATCACGAAGCTGAAAATGTCCAAGTAGTTGGGACGCCAGCTGAGGACGCTGCTGACGACGAGGACGAGCTCGATGGTATGAGCGTCCCTGATGAGGCTGAGAGGCACTCTACGAAGTATCTGATGGGCATGATGATCGAGAACCAGTGCATAATGATTGATCTAATTCAGCAGGTTCACGACACACTTCACGTCCACACAGACCTTCTTGAGCGCAACAACGAGCTCCTTGCCCAGAACAACCATCTTCAGGAGCAACACCTCAAAGCCCTTGGCAAGCGTCCCAGAAAATGATCACCTCCCCCTTTTCTAACCCTGAAACAATTTATCATTTCTTGAGTTTTTGTTAAGACAATGGGACGCTGTCACCGTTTTGAACACTTGTTGTGAATGTCTGTAATGAACGTTCTCGTTTCTCATTCTGAATGCCATTCACTACATTTGTGCTTCATTTTGTCTAAGCGTACCTTTCTTTAGTTATGACTTTGTGCTTGCATGCTTTTCGACTTGTTCTCCTTTTCGATGATGCCAAAAGGGGGAAGTATAGTTTTGTAGAGATGCGATTGTCCTTAAGTTATCATAGAAAGCATGTGTTCAGGGGGAATTTCGGCCAAGTCAAAAGGTCGTTAGTTAGGAATAAAATAGAATGCACTTAAAAGAATGTGTTGCCTGCCAATCTAAGCTGAAAAGAAAATCAAAGTGTAGTTCCTCATGCTAAAAGCTTTACTTCTGTGTGCATTATTTGAAAGAGTTTGTCATCATCAAAAAGGGGGAAATTGTGGGGACGATATTAAGGACGTCAGTCGTTAATATCTAAACCAATAATAATCGTCCCTTGTTTTGATAATGACAAACTCAAATGTATTTGATAAGTTGTCCAAGTTTTGATCTCAGGTAAGTCCAATGGACGCACATGAGCGAAAAGGACAACAAGTGAACAGCAGTCCCTATGCTGTAGGGACGCATGTTACCAGAACTTCCAAAGCTAAACGTAATTGGCGGAGTCCCTGCGCAAGATAGGACGGAGTCCTCATCAAGAAGGGACGCGCGCCAAAATACGGACGAAGTTCAAATTCAAATCAAGGCCGCCCCAACATGATTACATCATCGTCCGGCCTTAGTCCTCAAAAGGAAGCTTCCTTTGTCTGGGCACGTGTAGACAATGCCAAAGACGTCGCTTTCCCAGCAATGGTCCCCTACCCACGCAGAGGCTTCCCAAGCGTCAACAGAGTTGACCTCCTCAAGACGCTCATCGCACCGTTGATCGAAGATCGAGGATCCTGCCAAGTCTCAGAGGACGCTAGAGGACAAGAATCACTTCCGCTATAAATACTCTCCAAGGAGTATGCATAGCGGCATGTGTGTGCAAGAGTGGACTTTGAAGACTTTCTCTCAAGCTCTCCCGAAGCATTCAAGAACACGAACGAAGAAAGTCCAACCACATCAAATCCAAAACAAACCACAAATCAATTAGAGTTGTAGTTTGTCTCTCACAACGAACCGTGAGAGACGTGAGTGATAGCTTCCTTATAGCTAAGAGTGTTAGGTTACTTGTTAGGTTGAAAGGAGTGTTACTAGTGAGGCTAAGGACGGACGCTTAGCTCAGAGAAGTGTAACGACTCGCCTAAGTTGTAAGGACTCGCTCTTAATAAGATAAGGGACGGCTATTGAAAATCCTCCAACGGAGGTAGAGGTTTACCCATAAGACTAATTGGTCTTAGTGGGGTTCCTCTATAAATACTCGTGTCCACTTATCTTGTATTCTGTTAAGTCTATTTTCCGCTGCACTAAAGGACGCCCTTAACCCAGTTAAGGACGCCCTCATTAACTGACTTACGATCCATCAGAAGACTATTGAGTTATGGATCATGCTCTCTTGTGCTGAGATTATGCTCGCTTGCTCACAGTCGTAGTATTGCCTGCTTGATTAATTGTGTTTTTATATGCATGTTTTGTCAAATTATGAGCATTCTGTCAATTGATGTCTCTCATTTTGGTGGTGTTTTAGTAGCTAATTTCCCTTGTAAATATGTGTCTTTTGTTCCTTTCTTTGCTAGTTTTGTTCCTTTTTAGCTTAGATTCCGATTTTCTATGAGATTCGGACACTATATGAATTTGTTGCGTTTTGTAGGTAATTTGGCGTGGTTTGAGGAAGTTTTGGAAGGAGTCCCTAAGGAGGAGCAAGGCATGAGCACAAAGGAGCGGAAGAGCTGAGCGATCAACGAAGAGGAGCTCAAGAAAGACCAAGAAGAGAAGAAGACCGAGGCCAGGATCGAGGTGCCCAGCAACTCGGGCCCGAGATCGAATCATGGAGACCCAGACCGAGGTGTGGCAAGTCGGGCCCGAGGTTGCTCCGTGTCGGTCCAAGTCGGCAAAGTGTAGATTGGGCCCCAAGGCACACAAATGTGATCTACCACTTTTGCCCTCTTCCATTTTTGGATATTCTAGGCCCCTAATTAAAAGGAGAGAAGACAATTAGAGGATTATCCAAGCTTAGACACAATTAATCACTCTCAAAGGCTCAAGGAAGACTTGGAGAGCAAGGAGGAAGAAAGGAGAGGAGAAGAAGAGGAGAATTCGGTGGAGGATAGGAGATCTAGGAAGGAGTGTGAGTTTGAACTTGTTTTGCTTTGCAATTTGTGGATTTGAGTTTGGATATTGTGAATTCCCTTTGAATTGAATGAAATTTGGCTTTGATTTGAGTTGGATGATTGAGATTTGTTTGCATTGTCTTTTGATTGCTTTTTACTCTTTCCATATGGAGTAGATTCCATAGTCTTGGGCTATGGGGGAAACCCCTAGCTAGGTTTGGGTGTGAACCCCCAATTCCATAGCCTTGAGTGTTTGATTTAGGAATCCTCTCTACATAGAGCTAAAATCTCTTGTGAAAGCAAGGGATCAAGGGCTTGTGATTGGTAAGAGTGAGTGAAAGCAATCTCTTTCCTATCACTTGAACTTGTATCGAATGGGAAGTCAATTTCCCTAGGGTCGATATGTAGAGTGGCGGGATCGAAGGCGAACAACCTCGATTCTACGAGGATCAACACTTATTGGCTGAATTGGGGTGGAATTACCCACATCTAGTTAGGGAAGGAACCCAAAAACCCAAGACCGATCTACCCATTTTTCCTAGTCCGACATTCCCAGACCTCGGGCCCGACTTCAACTGTGTCGGTCTCGTGCAAATCCAACGTCTATCCTTCTCGGGCTGAAGTGACCTATGTCGGTCCCGAGTTGTTTCCTATGATTTTCCTTGTTTTACCCTTTTTTTGCCTATTCTAAGTCTTTTTGGTGCACTCAACGAACGAACTCCCGAGCGTTCGACACCCTACCTTGTACTACTACGGGGTTCGATTTTGAATTGAATTTTGACCCTCCCAATCCGGACCGATCAGAATTTTGGCGCCGTTGCCGGGGAATTCTACTTGTTTGAGGTAGCTCTTTTGTTGAGTCTTTGATTTAGTAGTGATTTGGGTGAGGGATTAGCCCAAACCCGTTGTTTGTTTTGATTTGGTTTTTTTTGTGTCTTTGCTTATAGGTGTATGCGAGCTCGTTCCGCCCGAGGAGCACTTGAGTTCGACTTTGTGGGTGATCCGGAAAGCATAATCAAGCAAGCTCGAAAGAAGAAGAGAATGGAGAACCAAGCACTACATGATGATGAGGTTGCTAGGATGAGGGCCGACATGGCTCGTATGCAGCTTGAGATGGAAAACCGGGATGCCGTAGTAAGGAGAGAGCGTGAGCAAAGGTTGAGATTGGAGGCTCAACTCAACACCCAACCCCGGAATGCACGCCAATACATGCATCCGGAGTTGAAGGTGCCGGAGCCGGCCATTGTCTTACCGCAGGTTTCAAAGAACTTCGAGATCAAGACTCAATTCATATCACTTATCAAGAGGGACCAATTTGAAGGGCGACCGAATGAGTGCCCGATTGAGCATGTGAAGCGGTTTAAGGATATGTGTCAGACTATCTCGACGGATGAGGAGACGATAGAGTACGTGCTACTCAAAGCTTTCAAATGGTCGTTAGGAGGCAAGGCGGCACATTGGCTAGAGAGCCAAGCTCCTCGATCCATCACATCTTGGCGGGCTCTAGCATTCTTGATGAAGTTCTTCCCACCAACAAAAACGACGGAGCTTAGAAGAAAGATAGCAAGTTTCCAACAAGGAGCCAACGAGCCACTCTTTGAGGCTTGGGATTGGTTCAAGGAGATGTTGAGGCAATGTCCAACACATGGGCAACAGCCATATGTTCTCCAAGACATCTTTTTCCAAGGAATCAACCTCGCCACCAAGGACAAGTTGAATCTTCACACCGATTGTGGGTTCATCGATTTGCCACCGGAGCAAGCATGGGAGTTACTTGATAAACTCTCCGACTATGAAGCCATGTACGGAGTGAGCCAAGTCAACAAGGAGGCAAGAGTCCAAGGAGATGGTACAAGGAGGCTCTATGACCCGAATAGTGAAGAGGTTGACAAGGATGTGAGACTCCAATTTCTTGAGGATGACTTGACTAAGTTGAGGAGGAAAATGAGTCATTTCAAGCAAACCTCAAGGGCATGTGAAGAATGTGGATCTTTCAAGCATGTTGCTCAGGAGTGTCCCAATGAACGCCAAGTTCGCTTGGCCGAGCAAATCGAGGAGGCGCATTTTGTTCAAAGAAATTATGGAGGAAGAGCCAACTTCAACAATGGAGGCAATGGAGGAAATGGAAGGTGGAACCAAGGCCAAGCTAATGGCTACAACAACAATTACAACCAAAATGAGGCAAGGGCCTAACCACCACCATACCGACCTCCGGGGTTCTATGAACAAACTCCACAATGGGCACAAGACTTGAAAACTCAATTCACAAATGTTGAGAGACGAGTTGATGAGGTGAGCACTCAATTCAAGGAGTTTGGTGTATGGAGAAGACAAGTTGACAACCAATTTGTTCACATTGCAACTCAACTTCCGAGAGAGAGTGGGAGACTCCCGGGCCGACCCGAGGAGAATCCCCGTGCCCCACAACACCAAAATGTAGTCCGAGCTATTGGGTTGAGGAGTGGTAGGAACTTGCCCGAGCCACATGTGTCGAGACCATGAAGAGAGTCAGACCGAGTTACCCAGCAACTCGGGCCCGACGTGCCAGGATATCGAGCCAGAAGTCGGAGGAGGTCCCCGGACTAGGACCGAGGAAGGGAGGAAGTCGGGCCCGACATGCCCTGAAGTCGGACCGACTCCCCAGACATTGCTCTGCCCCCAGATCGAGGACCAGAACATCGGGCCCGACGTCGAGCCTACATCGGTCCAAGCAGAGAAAGATGAGAATGAGCCAAGCCGGTCCAAGGAGGTCGATCCCAACAAGAATCAAGGTAGCACAACTCTTCCTTACCCATCAAAGAAGCCCAAGGATGTTGTAGAGGGCAAATTCAAGAGGTTCTTGAAGCTTTTGCAAGGGTTGAACATCACAATACCGTTCACCGACGCTCTAAATGAGATGCCTTCATATGCCAAGTTCTTGAGAGAAATTTTGAGCAAGAAGAGGTCGATAGTGGAAATGCAAGACGAGGTGAAAATCTTGGAGCTACCTCAAAAATTGGGAGATCCCGGGAGATTTGCAATAACCATTGGTATTGGATCTTAAAGTTTCCAAGCTCTATGTGACCTTGGAGCAAGCGTATCGGTTATGCCCATGAGCATTTGGAAGAGGGCTAACGTTGGTGAGATTGAGCCGGTTGACATGTCTCTCACAATGGCCGATGGTTCAACTACAAAAGCCATGGGAATTTTGGATGATGTCCCGGTCAGAGTGAGGAAGTACTTCGTCCCCGATGATTTTGTGATCCTTGATATGAAGGAAGATCCTTTGGTACCTATCATTCTTGGAAGGCCGTTTCTAGCCACGGCGGGAGCAAAATTTGATGTGAAGAATGGAAAGGTGACTTTTGAGATAGGAGAAGACAAGGTGGAGTTTCACTTCAACAAAGCTCTAAATGAACCGGATGCCTTGGCAATCTTGAAGTTGGAGGAAAATGCCAAGAGGAAAAGGGAAGAAGTGGAAGCCACAAGAGAAGAAGAAGCACCTTTGAGGAGCCAAGAAAGGGTCAATGCTCAAGTTCAAGAGAGAGAGTTGATGGATCCATTTGAGCACCAAGAGGAGTCAAGAGGTGATGGTAGTCCAAGGAGCAAAGAAGAGTATCCTTCCTTGTATCCTTTTGATGTGGGAGACTCTTATATTTGTTTGAGTGATTTAAAGGAGGATCTAGGAGATAGTTACATATGTTTGAGCGATTTGAAAGATGATTTGAGTTATAATGTTATTGAATCTCCTAGAAATTCTCTAGATGTTTGTAATGTAGGGAAGGAAGGTCAAGATGAGAAGGTGCAAGAGGTGCAAGCCTATGCTTTGGAGGAGAAAGGTGAAAGAGAGTTGGAATGCCATGCCTACATCAACCACAAGTGGTGGTTCTACGGCTATGAAGGGAATGGCAATGGACATGACTATGGTGACCAATTCACTATTTTTCATCCACCATGAAGGTTGAGGTTAGAAGTCAAGCTAATGACTTAAAAGAAGCGCTTCTCGGGAGGCAACCCGAGCCTAGTAGGTTTATTTTCGTAATTTTAGTATAGTTTAGTTAACTTAGCTTAGATTTTCTCTAATCTCTCCCTAGCATGTATTTTTGTGGATTAGTGGTGTTATATGTGCTTCATGATTGAGTAGAGGTAATGGTGAAAATAATAAAAGGATTTGTGGGAAATGAAGTAGCAAAGTTGGAGTGATTTTTGGTGATCGGACCAAACCGGGTCGAGGTACCCAGCACATCGTGCCCGACTTAGGTAACGCGGTCTGCCCAACTCGGTCAACTTTGGTCAAGAGTTGTGGAAAATACCAACTATACCCCTCTGACCTAGATTTTGTTTCTTTCCCATTTAAAGCCATCTTTCCCTTACCCAACTTCATCTCCCTGATAACAACCACCCCAAAAATACCCATCTCCTTCACCAACACCAAAATCGGCCCTCTCTTCCATCACACTCGATCCACCCCTACAAACCTTCAACCATCTCGATCCAACACCACAAACACTCCCAAACATCAAATCCCAAGAGAAAATCCCAAAACCTTCATTGTTCTTCACATCTCCTCTTGACCTAAGTGGAGCAAGTTGGGTTCTAGGTTGATTGATTGTTAGCAAGTCTAGATCTCTTCAATTGTGGTATGTGAACCTCGATTCCTATCTAATTCCTTGTGGATTTCATGCTTTCATTGCTTGAATTGAGTTTTGCCATGTTTGAATGAGTTTAGATCTTGAGCATCAATGGTGTCTTGCATGAATAGGAGAATTTGTTCTTAATTGTTGATTGTGCATGAATGAACCTCCTTAGAACTTCGATTGGTGAAGATAAATGTTTGATATTGGATTCTAGGAGCATAATAGGTCGATTTTGGGTGCAATTGATTGAGAAGAAGAGTTTAGAACCGGACCGAGGTACCCAGGTACCTCGGGCCCGACATAAAGGAGTCGGTCCATCACTGCGGACCGAGGTTGAGAGCACCTCGGGCCCGATGTCTATAGTTCGTCGGTCGTTGTTCTAATAGTCTTTCTCTTGTGTTGACATTAGGATTCATGAGTTTGATTGTTGGTTATGGCTTGATTATCATGATATATCTACTAGCTTGACCATTGTTTCGTGATCCTTTGTTCATACATGTTGGATTTTGTGAGTTAAGTGTCTAGAGGATAAGTATGGGGTTATGCTTGTGTGATGAGTTGTGAGTTGTGAATATGCATGATATTGTTGAGGTTGTATTGATTTTATCTTGTAGTTCTTTGCTTTGAGTGTGTGTAGGTATTATGGCAACCCGAGCATCTTCTTCACACATGGAGAGACCTTCAAAGAAATCAAAGAAGTCAAAGAAAGCACCAAAGATGGATGATGTAAGATTTGATGACGATGATGTTGCCGAGAGCTATGAGCGGTACATGGGTCTAGCTCACCACACAAGGTGGCTAGATTGGGAGGCTATAAGGAAGATGGGGATGAATGTAGCTCTCCCCCGTTGCTACGCTCACATTGGCCTTGAGGTGATGTTGAGGTGGAATAACACTCACTACCCCGCCTTGACATCGGAGTTCATGGCCACCTTCAAGTGCACTTATGAAGGAGTAGAGGACAATGACGGCATAATCACCTTTCAATTGGGCAATGAGACACAAGAGCTCTCTCTTCGGAACTTGGCGGTCTATCTTGGGTTCCCTTTTCCAAGAGAAGAAGATTTTGTGGACAATGAGAAGGTGAATTACCTATGAAGGTATGTAGCGGGGAGGAATGAGATGAGGAAGGGAGCTTCTACAAATGAGATGCTAGCCCTCTCTTCCGAGTGATGATCCGTGTCTTGGGATGCGCCATCTATGCCCGGCACGAGCTAAGCAAGCCTATGAAGGAAGAAGCTATGTTGCTACATGAGATGCTATTCCAAACCGAGAAGCCATTGAATCTCACGTGGGAATGGGTAAAAATGGTGAGGGACTTCCAAAGCTCTTCATGGATTTACTTCGGAGGAACGATAGCCTGCTTGGCTAGTCGTCTCGAGGTTGATCTATCCAAGTACACGCCTGCACCGAATGGAATGGAGTACATGAATCTCAAGCACTTCAAGAAAGCCAACATCATCAAAGAGAAGGTCACCACCGGCATCACCACCCATCTAGCACCTCATTCCAACTTTGACAAGGTGTCCATTCCTTTGACACCAAAGCTCTTTGACCTTGCAAGTTACTACAATTGGTTCCAAGTTTGGGCCGGGAAGGAGAACCCATTTAGAGAACCGGAGGAACGATTGAGTGTAGACGTCGTGCCCAACACATTTGTTTTACCACTCCTCAACCTTCTCCGGAGTCCGATGAAGAGCCCAACAACTTTGAGTTTGCAAGAAGGGAGGCCATGGATGTGGACACGCAGCCCGAAGAAGATGAAGGTTACCAAGGATTGCTAGCCGATCAAGCTCCCACACTATTGGACCGATATGCAGGGCACCTCGGGCCCGACTTCCACCAAAGTCGGTCCGATGCCTATTTGCGCGAGTTGTCCCTAGCCACTTTGAGAGAGGAGAAGGAAGCGGAGCTAGGCAAGAGCAACCACATTTTGGAGGGTACGAAGGCTACGCCTAATGGTATGGGCCCGGAATGGTCTTCCCCGAGCCTCAACTGGACATGACCTTTCTAGCCAACCAAATGGCTCACCTTCAACTCCAACAATCAAGCATGGTACAAGAAGCCCACCAACTCAATCTTCAACAACAACAAATGAATTTTCAACAACAACAACTCTTCCAACAACAAGAAGTCTTCCAAGCTCAATATGAGGAAATGAACCGGAATCTTGCTTACACAAGGCGTGACGTGGATGATTTGAGGACGGTGGAGGACCAAAGGTGGAGGGTTCAAGAGAGCTTCAACGAGTGGATGGTCGGGAACTACCCTTCCCGAGAAGACCCATGGATGCGCCCAACACCTCAACTCCAACCACCAAGTCAAGATCCTTACCAAGCCCAAGTGTACGAGCGGGAAAGACATGCGAGGCTCCAAAGAGGAAGTCGCCGAGGGCGTCCTTCCAACTAATTCTAGACATGCCAATCAAGAATAAGAAATTGTGAGTTTTTCTAATTCTCTTCTCTTTTATTTTGAGTTTTGATTTCTTTGTTTTGATGAGGACATCAAAATTCTAAGTATGGGGTGGGGTTAGTTGCTCATAGTTTCATGTGTAGGTTCCTTGTGTTTGTTCTTAGTATGTTTTGGGAAGTTTTCTTTTGGATAAGTGGCATGTTATGTTGCATGAATGATGAATGAGTTTGATATGGTTTGAATGGATGAGTTTGTTTTATTTTCGAGAAAAATTTTGCAAAAATCCATAAAAATTTGAAAATTTTCGGTTAAAAAGAACAAAAAGATTTTGATTTTGGACTCGGAATCCCTATCTTAGATGTCCAAATGAGAGCTAATGATGGTGTGAGCATGTAAAGTCCTTTGCATATTTTTGGATAGTTTAGCCTCTAAATGGATGTTGTTTTTGATGTGATGTGATATCTTGCATTTTTTTATTGAGCACATGAGTTCTAGGATGAGTTTTGATGCAACTAAGTATGAGTGAACCTTGTGAGATTAATTTTTGGCCATTTTAGAGATGCTTGTTCATTATTGCATATCCCTCATTTTCTTGTGTGATTAGCTCATGCATGCTTAGTAAAACTTGCTATTGCGGTGTTTATCTATTTTCCAAGACCAATATGAGAATTGTTCTATGCTTTGTCACATTGATTTGAACTTTATTTCATTGAGTCACAAAATGTTCCATATCCTACCTTGAAGATAAACCGTTGTTTGTAGCCCCGTTTTAGCCTAGACCTTTGTTTGAAACTCCTCAAAAATATGATCCCTAGCCTATATGACTTGACCCTTATGGGATTGGACTTTAGTGAGAGGTTTTGGAATGTATTTAGAGAGTTGAGATTCTCTTTGGTGAAGGGCAAGAAATGGAGTTATAAATCAAGTGGGTAGTGCATCTTTGTTGAGCAAAAGAAAGAAAGAAAAGAAAGAAGATGTTGGAAAAAGTAGTGGATTGAAAGCAAAAGAGCTTAAGTGAGAAAATGGGTCCCGATCGAGTTAGTAACCATATCGGGCCCGACGTGTAGTGCAAGTCGATCCTATGTGCAAAAGTGTGAAAAAATCGAACAAAAAGTATAAGTGCAAAGATGAAGTGGAATGTTGAGTGAAGTTTGGGTTGAGAAAAAGAAAGAGAAAAGAAAATGTTAAGTCTTTTGGATGAGAGTGAAAATTGAAAGTGGAACAAATTGGTGAAGTTGGTGAGAGATTAGGAAGTTCAATTCCCATTGTAAGCAACACAAGACCAAAATGATTCCTACCTTGAGAAATACCAAAAGCCCCATTACAACCCGGCCGAATGGAACCTCTTTGAGGACCTCCATTGAGCCAAGTTCATATTCTTTGTGTGCATTGTAATAGGCATCTCTAGGTGGATGAATTGGTGATATTAGCTTCAATAGTAAAGTCTTTACTTGCATGATTTTTGTGCTTGAGTGTTCATTGCCAAACCTAAACACATGATGAGTGATGCACATTTTCATGTCCCTAAAGTGAGGTTTAGTTGCATTGACTTCATTCCTATGAACACTTGATCATGTGTGATGATGTAATCTTGCTAGCATATCTACCACTTGTACATGATTGATTTTTTATATGAGGCTTTACTTGAAGATTATGTTTCGGTTTTGCTTACATTGTTCTTGTATGCATATATCATATTAGAACAAGAAGCTTGTAATTTACATATTTTAAAAGTGTAATATTTCTCAATTTTTTCATATTTCAACTTTGATAAAACTATAAACATTAATGTAACATAGAACAACTTTACAAATCAATTCAGAACTTAGACTCTAGTTCAGCAAAGCAAAAAACATTCAAACCTTGGGAAGTATACATCAATTTAAGAGACACTGTACATCTTTAATCAATTAGTATATTTCATGTTCAAAATCAACTACTCGAGTAGATTTTCTTTATAAAGAATCATCTTTTAATCAATCAATTGGAGTCAAGTTCGGCTAATGACGAGAGGAAGACAAATCATTACAATCGAACCCAACAATGTGTGAAATTTTTCACCATTCCCGTTTTTCGTTCGACCCAACGGGTTAACCAAAACCCAACGGGTTTGACCCAGAAATTTCTCGGGTCATCGGGTTCGGTTAAAATCGGGTTTCGGGTTTACTTTTTCAGGTTTACTTTTTCGGGTTATGACCCAGAAAATTTCGGGCTGGTCGGGTCGGTTTTCCGGGTCGGGTCAGATTTTGCCGGGTCTAAGTATGGGGTATTCTGATGTCTCTCATTTTGGTGGTGTTTTAGTAGCTAATTTCTTTTGTAAATATGTGTCTTTTGTTCCTTTCTTTGCTAGTTTTGTTCCTTTTTAGCTTAGATTCTGATTTTCTATGAGATTCGGAGACTATGCGAATTTGTTGCATTTTGTAGGTAATTTGGCGTGTTTTGAGGAAGTTTCGGATGGAGTCCCTAAGGAGGAGCAAGGCATGAGCACAAAGGAGCGGAAGAGCCGAGCGATCAACGAAGAGAAGCTCAAGAAAGACCAAGAAGAGAAGAAGACCGAGGCCAGGATCAAGGTGCCCAGCAACTCAGGCCCGAGATCGAATCATGGAGACCCGGACCGAGGTGTGGCAAGTCGGGCCCGAGGTTGCTCCGTGTCGGTCCAAGTCGGCGAAGTGTAGATTGGGCACCAAGGCACACAAATGTGATCTACCACTTTTGCCCCTCTTCAATTTTTGGATATTCTTGGCCCCTAATTAAAAGGAGAGAAGACAATTAGAGGATTATCCAAGCTTAGACACAATTAATCACTCTCAAAGGCTCAAGGAAGACTTGGAGAGCAAGGAGGAAGAAAGGAGAGGAGAAGAAGAGGAGAATTCGATGGAGGATAGGAGATCTAGGAAGGAATTGTGAGTTTGAACTTGTTTTGCTTTGCAATTTGTGGATTTGAGTTTGGATATTGTGAATTCCCTTTGAATTGAATGAGATTTGGCTTTGATTTGAGTTGGATGATTGAGATTTGTTTGCTTTGTCTTTTGATTGCTTTTTACTCTTTCCATATGGAGTAGATTCCATAGTCTTAGGCTATGGGGGAAACCCCTAGCTAGATTTGGGTGTGAACCCCCAATTCCATAGCCTTGAGTGTTTGATCTAGGAATCCTCTCTACATAGAGCTACAATCTCCTGTGAAAGCAAGGGATCAAGGGCTTGTGATTGGTAAGAGTGAGTGAAAGCAATCTCTTTCCTATCACTTGAACTTGTATCGAATGGGAAGTCAATTTCCCTAGGGTCGATATGTAGAGTGGCGGGATCGAAGGCGAACAACCGCGATTCTACGAGGATCAACACTTATTGGCTGAATTGGGGTGGAATTACCCACATCTAGTCAGGGAAGGAACCCAAAAACCCAAGACCGATCTACCCATTTTGCCTAGTCCGACATTCCCAGACCTCGATCCCGACTTCAACTATGTCGGTCCCGTGCAAATCCAACGTCGATCCTTCTCGGGCCGAAGTGACCTATGTCGGTCCTGAGTTGTTTCCTTTGATTTCCCTTGTTTTACCCTTTCTTTACCTATTTTAAGTCTTTTTGGTGCACTCAACGAACGAACTCCTGAGCGTTCAACACCCTACCTTGTACTACTACGGGGTTCGGTTTTTAATTGAATTTTGACCCTCCCAATCCGGACCGATCATCAATGTTGAGGCATGTAGGACCACATTAGCACTATGTTGTCAGCTTAGTTTATGCATTTCCATGTGACAATTGAAATACATTGAATGAGGAGCACAAATTCTTTTTTGCTTTGTCAGTTGGTGCTATGTGGCCATTATTTATTGTTTAGACACTGCTCATAAGGTTGATGTGCTTAGTCATACTTATTGCTTTAGTCAATGTTAAAATTGTTTCTTAATACTATAGGAATCCATGGTCTCAATTAGATTCATGTACGAGGGCAGTTTCTACATCTCTCAATTAGACCATTTGTGCTATAGAAAAGGCAAGGTGCATATATATGAGGATGTTGATCCAGACATGGTCTCAAAGGTTGTGTTAGAGTCTTTGATTAATGAAGAAATAGGAGTGATGGATGTGAAAGAGATGTGGTTTTCAAGACCTGGAATGAAAATAGAAGATGGCCTTACATATATAGCTGGGGACATTGACACCATGGACATGGTGAGGGCTGTTGGAAATCATAGGATGGTGCACTTGTATATTGTGCAAGGGAATGAGCTCAGTCCTAATGCCTTAAGGCAGCAAGGCCCAAACACATCTCAACCCAAACCCTCAGCCCAAACTAATGTGGGAACAATTCCATTAAACAACCAAGAGGGGCAAGCATGCAATACCCAAACCCTCAACCCTCCTACAAACCTAGATCTACAATACAGTTCTGAGAGTGATGGAGACTTTGTCGTCTTAGGGGAGGAGAGCTCATCCTCAGATGGTGAAGCTGAGTTTGTAGAAACAGAGGGTGAAGATGATGATTTGTTTGAGAAGAATGTAGACACAACTGTGGATGATTTTGGTGAGGCAAGTACTCGGGTGGGGATCCCAGCTAGTGGTGAAGGTGTGCTTGGTGAGGAGGAAGTTATTGAAGATTCTGATGATGAATTAAGGAGCTTGAGTGATTCTGATGGCGGTGGCACTCACAAAAGGTATGCATAATTTAATCCTTTAGTTGACTTCACCAAAAAAATTCAGTTCAAGAGGGGCATGGTCTTTGGTTCAAATGATATTTTTAGAAGGGCTCTTAGGCAATACTCTATAGGGAATGGAGGGGATTTCTATTACTTGCACAATGATAAGACCAAGGTTTCAGCTTACTATATGAATAGGTGCATGTGTAAGAAGGTGCATGGTATGATAAGGTGTGTGTGTGTGTGTGTGTGTGTGTGTGTGTAATAAGGTTCTGTGTGTGTTTAAGGCTACTGCTAGAAAAACGGGGTCAGATGGATCATTTCAACTTAAGAGTTTCTGTGGGAAGCATGAGTGTGGATGGCAACAAGTCACTTCAAAGTTTAATTATGTGTGGCTAGCACACAAGTACTTGGAATACTATAGAGATGATCCACAATAGAAGTTGAAAGCTTTCATGAATGTTGTTCAAAGAGATCATAGTGTGACTATCACATACTGCTAAGCTTGGAAAGGAAAATTGAGGGCACTTCTCATGACTCAAGGTGATGCCAAGGTCCATTATGGAAAAGTTTGGAATTATGCTGCCACCATCAAGAAATAGAATGAAAGGAGTTCTGCATTTGTTCATGTCTGTCTTGATGATCCAAAAAAGCCACTATTTTAGAGGTTGTACGTATGCTTTGAGGCTTGCAAAAAAGGATTCATGCAAGCCATTGGTTGGGCGCTATGGATGCCATCTCAGAGGGGCATACACAGGGCAGCTGATGAAGGATCATCTAGTCAGCCACCTCCAAACGCCTCTACACTCTTTGATGGGCCAATCACTAGATCCCGAGCCAAGAAACTACAAAGTGGAATGCATGCTTTTGTGTGTTAAATTTGTGTTAAGGAGGCGAGAGAAAGCAAGGAGCCACATGCCAAGGCTGTTTGCCTAACAAGTGTTGGTATAGTCCATGGAGAGTAGATGTTGGGCCTTGCAATTATGGGCCTTGCCTACTTTTAGCCTAAGTAGATTATTTAGTATTATTTTCTTTTAAGTCTTTTTGGGAACTATAAGTACTTTTCAGCCTTGTTGTTTTTGGTAGACAACTTTGAATAGAAATCATTTTCTCCCTTTGAAAAGAGAGAGTTTGAAGCATGGCTTCATTGAGTGTGTGCATTGCAGCTTGGTTTGTTTGAATTGTGTCAATTCTCATCGAAGGTTGGTAAGAGGAGGCAAGCTCTCATCCCTACACCCCTCTCCGTTCTTTTGGCTTCCAAGCGGGAGCTAGAAGACGAGTTTTTGGATGGGGAAACAACGCTTATGCTCTTGTGCAAGGAACTGAGCTTGTTAAGTGAAGAACTTAAAGCTTCACTACCCCCACGCATTTTGGGGCTCATTGAGGAGTACAAGGACGTATTCCCCGATGAGATACCGGCTGGCTTACCCCCAATTAGAGGAATAGAGCATCAAATCGATCTCATTCCCGGGGTGTCGTTGCCAAATAGACCAGCCTATCGTATGAACCCCAAGGAGGCCGAAGAGGTCCAGTCCCAAGTCCAAGAGCTCTTGGATAAGGGATAGATTCGGGAGAGTATGAGCCTTATGCTGTACTGGTGTTATTAGTACCCAAGAAATACAACACATGGAGAATGTGTGTCGATTGACGGGCCATTAATAACATAACGGTAAAGTATAGGCACCCCATTCCTCGTCGTGATGACATGTTGGACGAACTACATGGAGCCATAATATTTTCAAAAATTGATTTAAAAAGTGGTTACCACCAGATTCGTATGAAGGAAGGGGAGGAGTGGAAAACAGCCTTCAAGACCAAGTCTGGTCTCTATGATTTGCTCGTTATGCCATTCGGGCTCACAAAAGCTCCTAGCACATTCATACGCTTAATGAACCATGTATTGAGACATTATATGGGGAAATTGTAGTGGTCTACTTTGATGATATTTTAGTGTATAGAAAGTCCCTAGAAGAGCATGAATGTCATTTGAGAGATGTGCTTACTACTTTGCGTCTTGAACACTTGTTTGCTAACTTGCAAAAGTGTGAGTTGTGCACTACTTCTGTCACCTTTCTTGGTTTTGTAGTTAGCTCACACGGATTGCAAGTGGATGAGGCTAAGATCAAGGCCATAAATGAGTGGCCCACGCCACGCCTACTTTTGTTGGCCAAGTGAGGAGTTTTCATTGGCTGGCGAGTTTCTATAGAAGCTTCGTCAAGGACTTTAGCACAATTGCAGCCCCATTGACGGAGATCACCAAGAAGAGGAGTGAATTTAAGTGGGGGCGTGCCCAGGAGAGAGCTTTCGAAACTCTTAAGCTGAAGTTGACGCAAGGTCCTTTGTTGGTATTGCCGGATTTCACACGCCCTTTTGAGGTGGAATGTGATGCAAGTGGAGTCGGAATTGGGGGCGTGCTCATGAAAGAAGGTAAACCTATCGCCTTCTTTTCAGAAAAGTTAAAGGGTGCATGTTTAAACTACTCGACCTATGATAAAGAGCTGTATGCTTTGTATCGAGTGCTTAAAACATGGCAGCATTATCTTTGGCCTAGGGAATTTGTGCTTAAAACTGACCATGTATCCTTAAAACACTTTAAAAGTTAAGATAAAATGGATAGGAGGCATGGTAGATGGATGACGTTTATTGAAATATTCCCTTATGTGATTAAGTTTCAAAGAGGAAAGGATAATGTTGTAGCCGACTTTGGTGATGCCACACTTTACTTGTTTCATTGGGCTCTAGAGTGTTAGGATTCACTTATATTCGTGAGTTATATGAAATTGACCTGGACTTTGGTGATGTGTTTAAGGCATGTCATGAAAAGAATTGTGATGAAAAATACTATATGCATGATGGCTTTCTTTTTAGAGTTGATAAAGTGTTTATACCTCGTTGCTCTATGTGTTTACTGCTTGTTGAGGAAGCCCATAAGGGCGGCCTAATGGGACATTTTGGGAGGGACAAAACTTATCATACCCTTAGAGCTCATTTCTATTGTCCACACATGCTTAGGAATGTTGAGAATGTTGTTAAGAGATGCATTGACTGTCTTAGAGCTAAATCTAGACTTACGCCACATGGACTTTACACACCATTGCCCACGCCTACAGCCCCTTAGGAGGACCTTTCTATGGATTTTATAGTTGGGTTACCCAGAACTAAGAAGGGGAGGGATTCAATCATGGTGGTAGTGGATAGGTTTAGCAAGTGGCGCATTTTATAGCATGCCATAAGACCAATGATGCTACTAATGTGGCTGGGTTATTCTTTAGGGAGATAGTCCGATTGCATGGGGTTCCTAAGACCATAGTTAGTGATAGAGACACTAAGTTCCTTAGCCATTTTTGGAGAACTTTATGGAACAAGCTAGGCACTAAGTTGTTGTTTTCTACCTCTAGTCACCCTCAAACTGATGGGCAAACCGAGGTGACCAATAGGACATTAGCTACGATTCTTAGGGCTATCATTAGGAAGAATTTGAAGATGTGGGAATAGGCATTACCTCACGTGGAGTTTGCATATAATAGGATTGTCCATTCTTCTACTAAACTGACTCTATTTGAATGTGTTTATGGTACTAACCCTCTAACTCCACTAGATCTTACCCCATCGCCAATGAGGGAGAATGAGAACTTTGATGTAGAAAAACATGTGGAGTTTTATTAAGGAACTGCATGCTCGAACCAAGCTGAGATTGGAGTAAAAGGCCGAGTACAATGCAAGGAGAGCTAATCATCGTAGACGACACATTGTTTTCCAGCCCGGAGACTTGGAGTGGGTTCATTTGAGAAAGGAGAGATTCCCGGATCATAGGAACAACAAGCTGTCCCCTCGAGGAGATGGACCTTTCAAGGTGCTTAAGAGGATCGAGGACAATGCATACAAGCTAGAGCTGCCCAAAGAATATGGAGTAAGTGCCACCTTCAATGTGCTGATCTCACGCCATACCTTGCCATTGATGAGGACTTGGATTCGGGGTCAAATCCTTTTCAAGAAGGGGAGATTGATGAAGGATCATCTAGTCAGCCACCTCCAAACGCCCCTACACTCTTTGATGGGCCAATCACTAGATCCCGAGCCAAGAAACTACAAAGTGGAATGCATGCTTTTGTGTGTTACATTTGTGTTAAGGAGGCGAGAGAAAGCAAGGAGCCACATGCCAAGGCTGTCTGCCTAACAAGTGTTGGCATAGTCCATAGAGAGTAGATGTTGGGCCTTGCAATTATGGGCCTTGCCTACTTTTAGCCTAAGTAGATTATTTAGTATTGTATTCTTTCAAGTCTTTTGGGGAACTATAAGTACTTTTCAGCCTTGTTGTTTTTGGTAGACAACTTTGAATAGAAATCATTTTCTCCCTTTGAAAAGAGAGAGTTTGAAGCATGGCTTCATTGAGTGTGTGCATTATAGCTTGGTTTGTTTGAATTGTGTCAAGATTGTACATCAACTATTAAACCCTTGACTGTGTAATATTGTACAAGATTGGTTCTTCGTCCATTCTATTAGGATCTTGGTTGAAATATACACTAAGGGTTTAATAGTTGTCTTGGAGGGTTATCCTTCTTCTATCCTTCTATCTTTTTCTTGAACCTGGTAGTGTTCCTTGTTGTGCAGTACACTTGGTTGACATATCTCTCCCATTTGGGAAGATATTCCAAAGGTCAGGGGTTCAATTCCCCTTGGCAACAACCAGCCTGGGTAGGGTGTGCTAGGCTGCAGACTAGACTATCCGGGGTCTTGCTAGGTTTAACCCTTGTGTCCTGTGGCAGCCAAGCGCGGACCGGGCAGCGCGCCGCTGCAAGCTTGGGCTGGCCCATAGGGTGCTTGGGCCTAGTGGGGTTCCGCGTCAACAAGTTTTGTGTGCAATTGGGAAAGATGTGAATGACAACATATTCCTTATTGCTATTGCTGTTGTTGAAGCAGAGAGGAAAGAGACATGGACCTAGTTCCTAGAGATATTGATGAGAGATATTGGAGACTGCAATCCCACCTTTATGTTTGATAGGCAAAAGGTAAATTTTTGTTATTGTTCCAATTATAGTACACTTATCCCAGCTTCATGTCTCACTTGCAGTTCATTTACATACTTGCAGGGGCACATAGAGGCACTCAATGATGTTGCTAGTGGCTGTGACACAAGGGTTTGTGTGAGGCATCTCTACAACAACTTCAAAGCAAGGTGGCCAGGGAAAACATTAATGGATGCAGTCTGGGCAGCATCTAGGTCCTTCACTGAGCCTGACATCAAGTATGCAATGGAAGAGGTGAAGAATTTGAGTGAAGATGCACACAAGTTCTTGATGGATGCCAATCCAGCTACATGGTCAAGGCATGCATTCAGGGATTACACCAAGTCAGACATGTTGCTTAACAACATCTATGAGAGCTTGAACAAGTGGATATTGATTGGAAGGGAGTTGCCCATTTTATCCATGCTTGAGTGGATTAGGAGGAAGCTTATGAAGAGGCTACAAGAGAAACCTCAAGGGACGAGGCAGTGTGAGGGATCAATCACTCCAAATGTGATGAAAAGAATTGAGCTTGCAACCAGGGAAGCTGTCAAGTGTTGTACACCATATTGGGGTGGGGATTCAAAGTGGGAGGTTGACCACAATGGAAGGACATATGTGGTGGACTTGAGTGGCAAGAGTTGTGGGTGCTACAGGTGGGATCTCACTAGAGTTCCATGTTGCCATGCAGTGGCATGTATGCTAAAAGAAAGGCACCCAATTGAAGAAGCTGTGCATCCATACTTCCATAAGGATTCTTACCTAAGGGCATATGGAATCATGATCAACCCAATGCCTGGAGAACTACAATGGGAGAAGACAAGTCACCCACCACCTGAGCCTCCTGTGTATGTTGTACAACCCGGTAGACCACACAAATCTAGGAGAAGGGAGCAAGGGGAGGAAACTGCTACACAGAGAGCAAAGAAGAGGATGAGAGTTGTGGGGCAATCAAAATGCTCTCATTATGGGCAGATTGGGCATTACAAGAACAAGTGCAAGAATCCACCCAAAGGCCCAGAGTCTCCAAGAGTTGCAAACAAGAGTGGGAGGCCACCAAATCCAACTACTGTCATCGTTTGGGGTCATGAGAGAAAGTACACTAAAAAGATATGTGTATAGTGTTTCTAATTTTGTTATATTTTTTCTGAAAAAAAATTGATACATATTCACAGAGATGCATATATGTATGTTTGCAAGGGATCTGTGGCTACTACAACTGGAAGTGCTGCTCAAGGGTCTGTGCATACTGGGACTGAAAGTGTTGCTCAAGGGTCTTTGTCTCAGACAAATGTGGAATCTGGTGGATCAATGGTAAGTGAACTGAGTATGAGATGTTGACTTTGTCAAGGCATGTGTTCATTTTTTGTTAACTTTTGCAAGCCATGTTGTGTTAGGATCAGAATGTGCACTTTGGATGCCACCTACCCTTTGTGTCTTCATCAGCTCCGGATTACATTGGTGTTCATCACAGTCTAAGATGTCAACAAGGAGAAGGCTGTCAGAGCAACCCACAGGAAGGAGGAGGAAGCCAAAGCACCCCACAACAAGGAGGAGAGAGTCAAAGCACACCACAACAACTTATAAGAGGAAGTCAACGGCAGGTCTTCAAACTCGCTACAAGAGCAAAAACCGAGATGATTGCAACCAGAAACTCACTTGCAAGCGTGCTTAGGCGTTCCCCTAGGAAGCATGGCAAAAATTAGAGCATTTGACAGGATTTGGAGTATTAACAAAAATTTGATGTCTTAACAAAACTTCTATCACTCCCTGAAAACTTTGATGGTGTTTGTACCTATGTTGCCTCTTTTGTAACTTTGACGCAACTAGGAAAACTAGGAAAACTTTGATTGTATTTTTATGCTGCCTTCGACAGTTTAGACATCTCCATTTGTGGCTCTTTTGCACTAACAGTATAGGCATATGGAGTTGCCTCTTTTGTATGTATTATGACAGCTATGGTGATGCATGTGTTTGGTGTATTATGACAGCTCTGTTTAGTTATCTATTTTGGAGTTGTTTAGTTATATGATCACATTGTTCAAATTAGAGCATTTGACAGGATTTGGTGTATTATGACAGCATTTAGAGTTGACAGCACTTGGTGCATTTGACAGCTTTGGTCTATTATGACAACAATATTTGAGCGCAATTGAAAGCAACATTTGATTTGCAAAATGTGAGCACTTGAAACCAACATTTGATTTGCAAAATTAGAGCATTTGACAGCAACGTTTGATTTGCAAAATGAGAGCATTTGACAGCAACATTTTATTTGCAAAATTATAGCATCCATTTAAGAGCATTTGACAGAAAACAACACTTCCAATTCAATCAAACAACACTTCCATTACATTGTCCAAATCAAGAACTTTAGAATTATCACATTTAACAACATTGTAGAAACAATGAAACAGATTACAACATTTAATTTTCTCTGATCATGAGCCCTAAATTTCAACATCATTGACTCGGGCAAAGTCGTTGTTCCCTTATCAAAAATAAATCCCAAACATGCAAACACAAGTATAGTAGGCAAGCAAGGGGTCGAACCCAAAGGAATCAGTTTTATTCAGATTTTATGTGGTTTTCATGCAAGTAATCAAAGGGGGTTTTGAAAGTTGTTTTTCAGTCAAAGTTATCAAGCAGAGTTCATTCAATCAATTCCACTTTATTAATCCGTTGATCATGAATTCATCCACCTCTTTATATGCTTAGGTCAATTCCAATCCCAATCATTAGAAATCGCAAGTCCACGGTCCAAGCAATTCTATAACCCTAGGCAAGGACGCTTAACCTAGAATTAGCATAGAGCACAGGGATAATAGGAAATCAAATCATGCAATCAAGCTACGAGTCTCATGCATAACTTAACGATTGAATACTCTTCCCTAAACTAGTCCACGGTCCTAGAATAGAGTTGTTTCGAGAAATAGGAAAGATGCATAGACAACAACCAATCCTAATTCAAACAATAGATCTAAGTCAATCAAACAAGTTGATCAGGCTCATAAAATCAAACATAGATCATGGGATGAAGCACAAGAGTATCAATAAAGATCTAAGGATAAAGAGGTTACCAGAATTTCACAACTTCATAATAAAGCTTCCTTGATTGAATAAACTCCAGAGGAGAGTTAGTTCTCCATTACGAAGAAAACTCTAATCTTTATTGAATTACAATTGATTGACAGGAATTCGATTCTCTAAAAACCTAGAAAGGTTCCCCTTATATAGCCCAAAAGATCAACGTTTTCGGACTAAATAAGATAGGAAACCGAAAGATAAGAAAGGAAACAAGATAGAAACGGTGAAATCTCGCCCGTCTAAAAGTCGGCTACCACCGCGACCGTGGCACAAGAACCGCGCCCGCCGCGGCCTTCAAATGGTCAATTCCCGGGTCAGCTTCTACCGCGACCGCGCCGGTGGCACCGCGTCCACGGCCTTCACGGGTTAGGTTGGTTCGCTCCTCCACTCCACCACGCCCGCGCCATAGGTAACGCGTCCGCGGTAATCATGCAGTGGCGATTCTTCGTCTTTAAGCTCTTTAACTCTTGATTCTTCATGTCTTGTGTCTTCGGTCTTGATATTACAATAACGCTCAAAACTAACCTAAACACTCTCAATATAGCTCTAAAATACAAGAGTTAACCCATACAAAGTAGAGTGAATCAATCATCTTCTCGGCTTCCTTCCTGTATGCCTCCTTCTCCATCTTCAACACATCAATTACTCTGCTAGCATGGCCAAGTTCGTGCCCCAATTTGTGCAATTCAGTTTGTTGCACATCGAGTGAATTTTTGAGCTGCTCTGTCTCCTTTACAAGGTTGTGGATGACAACAACTTTTCTTTCAGAGTACTCTTCGTCCACCCACACGAAGTACTTGCATTTCTTTGATGTTGCATAGTCTGGGCAACCATAGAACCTTCTCCCCTAATTCCTCTCTATACGTGTAGTCGAAAACTTTGCCTTATGCCCACAATAGCACGTCCTAGGATGGGAATTGGACCTCGAAATGCTAGATGTGGACATACTCGGCAACTTGTTGATGAATTGTGTGGGGAGAAATTTGTTTTGATGATTGGGGCTGAGAGAATTGGGGTTGAGTTCAATTTTACGGTTCTTTAAGTCGTTTTTATCGAGTGGATTGGGGTTGAGAAATTTTGCGCGCCATTCACCCATTATAGGTGGTTTCCCGGTCACCCAATATAAGATAGAGGGGTAAATGGAATCTTACGGGTGGTTTTGCCACGAATTTAACAGGGGAAGTAACGGCAGGTGGCGTTTTGCTAACGGGGACTCTTTCACG
Source organism: Polygonum maritimum (assembly GCA_963924305.1). NCBI lineage: Eukaryota > Viridiplantae > Streptophyta > Magnoliopsida > Caryophyllales > Polygonaceae > Polygonum > Polygonum maritimum. Next base: position 32,866,043 of record OZ002733.1, on the reverse strand, counting down.
GGTGGTTAAAAATAATTATGCATATTCAGGGTGGTTAAGTGGAATGTGGCCTATCTTACGGGTGCACTACACCATTCTGGTGATTGAGCGACCACAATTTAGCGACCAAGCAAAAATGGATGCCAATTAGCGACCACATGGACGCTGAATAATAAATCGAAAGTAAAAAAAATATTTGCGGCCACATGGTCGCCAAATTAGCGACCATAATTCTTCTGGTAGCTAATTTGAAGCGGGAAATGTTGGCGCTAGAGATTAGAGTCCAGGTGGAAGCGAAATGGGGCGTCCACTTTGCAGCTAAATCAACAACAACAACATTTACCCAGGTAGTCCCGCAAAAGCAAGATCTTGGGGGTCAGGATGGGGGTATTCCAAACCTAGATGGAATACGCCCGAAAAAAACCCAAGACAAACACTTCTAAACATCTAAAGACTACAACTGAAATAAACTACAACTGAAAAAGACTCAAAGAAAACTTAAGAAAATACAAACTAGCTAACTAACGCCAATGCTTAAACCTTTAGGCTAACAAGTCTGCTTCGCCAACCCGGCTACTAGTTATCCATCACCTTGATTCTCTCCCTGCAGCTCTTCCTGCACTGAGCAAAATCCACTGAAATCCCTAGCAAGCTGATATCTTGCTTAATGTTGTCCATCCAGCGTTTTTTCGGACGACCTCTACCCCTCCGACAATCCCCAAACTCCAAGTGCTCGCACCTTCTCACTATAGCATCCGATGGCCGTCTCTGGACATGACTAAACCATCGAAGTCTTGCTTCCGAAGTTTCTCTCCTATGTTAGCCACCCCCAACTTGCTTCTGATATCTTCATTTTTAATCTTGTCCAACCTCGAGTGGCCACACATCCATCTGAGCATTCTCATCTCTGCGACTGCAAGTTTCTGTTCCTGAGCCTTCGTCGTCGGCCAACACTCAGCACCATAGAGGATCGCTGGCCTTATCACAGATCTGTAAAACTTTCCCTTAAGCTTCAGCGGCACTTCCTATCGCAAAGAACCCCTGATGGTGCCCTCCACTTCTGTCAACCTCTTTGAATACAAAATCTCACATCCTCCTCAATGCTCCCATCGCTTTGCAAAACTGAAACCAAATACTTGAAGTTATCCCTCTTCGCAACAATCTCATCCCCCAACTGCACCTCACCACCAGAATCAATTTCTTGTCCGAAACTGAACTCCACGTATTCCGCCTTAGTCCTACTCAACTTAAACCCCTTGGATTCCAGTCTCTCCCTCCACAATTCCAGTTTGTTATTAACTTCTACTCTCGAATCCTCCACTAAGACGATATCATCTGCGAACATACACCCCGGTACCTCGCCTTGGATGTCCTTTGTCAGCACGTCCATGACGAGTGTAAACAAAAAAGGGCACAAAGCTGACCCCTGATGAAGACCCATACCCACTCTGAAGAACTCTGTATCACCTCCTTGCGTACAAACACTCGTCCTTGACCTCTCATACATGTCTCGAATAATTCTTATGACCGTATCTGGCACCTCTTTGGCTTCCAGGCATTCCCAAATCAGCTCTCTAGGAACCCTGTTGTAAGCCTTTTCTAAATCTACAAACACCATATGCAGGCTCTTCCTTGTCTCCCTATGCGCCTCAGTCAACCTACGCAACAGGTGAATAGCTTCTATCGACGATCTCCCTGGCATAAAATGTAACACCCCTATTTTGAAACCATGGGTATTACATGCCAGTGACCTCGGATTTTCCCATCCAAAGTCACCCAAGGCGATAGGTAACACAACTCGATTCATAAAAATGAAATATTGAACTTAAATTACATCAAAAGTGATCAATGTTTGATACATGACTAGAAGTCAATGATCAATGATACAAAATAACAATGTTTGAGTGAAGAAGACACCTAAATCATTTTGCAGCGGAAATAAAATTGACGGTTAAAAGATTCTTCACAAAAACAAAATAGGAAACTCTAAAATAACTTGAAACCTCTTGAAAATCTTCCTTCCTTCAAATCCTCGAGTCTTCGTCTTTGGTCTTCGGCAAACATGTCTCTATTCCCTGATATTTCCATAAAAGCAAGAAATACCAGCCGACCAATGTCGGGAAGAAAAGAAAGTGGTATTAGTCTAACGCGAGACTAAGCAAGTGGTAGAATGTGACTAGGTTCTTAAAAGGCTAAGTATGTCGGCATCAAGGTCCAAAGGGAACTGAGCGATGCACGATAAATCGGGTTTCTTTTGAGATGAGAGTGTGACATAATTTAGAGGATGAGGCTTCATTGAAATATAACTAGATATAAGGAACGAATCCAAATGGTGGTGAATGACGAGCTTTCTTGTGAGAATAAGAAATCACAAGGAGGTGATTCCTAGGAATGGAAGGATGATTAAGATTTTGTTGGGACCTTATTAATACACATCAAGTTTAGTAGAGACCTACATCGACTTATCTTCTCTGAGTAATACAACAGTACATTTTATTTTAATGATTTTCGGATGTGGCAACTCATAAGAGTCAAGGGCCACCCGAGGAATATCCTTTTCAACAATTCAATTCAATTTTTGTATGCGGCGACCCCTTTGAATGAGCCTAGAGCCACATAGTTGAGGAATACTCATTTCAGCAATTCATTTAAAGATTTTTATATGCGGCGACCCCTTGAATGAGCCTAGAGCCACATAGTTGAGCACCTAGCTAGGGTGCTATCACCCCTCTGAGCGGTAGAGCGGGCAGAGTCATGACCGAGTATTAGGGTATAGGTACATCCTAATACATCTTTTTAAGAGGTGTTCGGGAGCCGAGCTCCCACCCCTAATCCCTATTCTAGTCCACAACAAAGTCTCGAAAAGAGACTTGAAACAATCAGAGGCCACAGTCATCGGTCCTAAGTCCATGGGCTAGCGCAGTGCAATAATATAAATAACAATGGGGTCATTATCTCTACACAGAAATAACCCTATGTTGATTTTATTTAGCAAACAAGGTGTTCCCAACAATTATGTGAATATTAAACGGAATGGAAGGAAATTCACATTTAAACGTCAAGAGCAAGAGAACCATCCACTTGCCTTAACTTGACGGGATAAAATTCCTACGGAGGCGACGTCCTCGGTTCACGAGCTCAAGGCGACTCAAGTACTCGACCTAAGTTAGACGCGATTTTCATAACGAGCGAACACGAAATAAATTAGTATTTGATCTATTTATGATCCTAGGGACTCCTCAAATTATTATCCTCGTATAATAATTTGTAAGGTTACCATAAATTATTATCCTTTAATGGTCTTATAATGGTCGAAACGATATTAAGATTGTCATGAAATCATCGGTTTACGAGTACTCGTCGTATAATTTCTATAAAAACATTTCTCAAAGGAATTAATTTAATACTTGATTTAAATTCATAAACTCCCAATTAAATTAATAAAACTATTATATTAAATTATATTATTTATTTCTTAGGTTAATTCCTCAATTAAAATCACTTTCGAAATAAAATAAGTGCTTAATTAAATTTCAGGAAAAGAGCATTATAGTGGTGACGAAGGGTTTTCGGGCAGCAATTGTGGAGTCGTCCGGCGGCGGATCTGGGCGGAAGTTGCGACAGTTGGTAGAGGGTGTTGCGGCCTTCCAACTGTTGGCAACAAACCTCTAGTCGGTGGCTGGACGGCGGCAAACAAATGGACCGAAGTAGGCTCCCCGGCCAACTGTTTTACGTGTTGGGCCTAAGCCCATGATCCAGCCCAAAACCCAAAATTGCATCTGAGGCAATTAGGGTGGAGCTCACTCACGTGTGCCACATATATTTTGCAAATGTGTGTGGTGTGTGGGTAAGAAACAAGAGTGGCAGCCGATCACCATCTCCAAAGTGAGAGAGAGAAAGCACAAGAGAAGAAAGAGGGAGAAGGAAGAAGATAGAGGAGAAATTGGGTGAAGGAGTGATCTTCCTGAAACCCGGGAATATTCGCCTCGTCTCTGGAATTCGACAGCAAGTGTTTGTCGATAGGTATTTCTCCGTCTAGGAAACCTAATCTCATTTGTTACAAGTGTTTGAGTTCATTGAGGAGTTCCAGAGTAGTTTCTCCATGTATTGATAATCTCCGGTGTGAGATCCGAAAACACTTGTACTTGACTTGTTGATTAGTGGATTTGTGCTCGATCGGGCAAGTGGTTTTTTCCCTCGTTTTGAGAGGGTTTTTCCACTATAAAAATCTTGGTGTCTCTTGCTTATTATTTGCTCTGCTTGATTCCTGAATTGTCGTTGATTGGTTTCGTCATCTTGGTTGTATCCGGAAAATCCTACAGATTGTTATTTTTTTGCTTCCGCTGTGATTGTCTGTGGGACTAGGAGCTAGTGTCGATCCCCAACAAGTGGTATCAGAGCCAGGTTTGAGCTCCGTCTGTGATTGGGTTAGATATGGCGACTAAGACAGATGAGTTTGCGGGGACAATGATCAAGCTGACGTCTTCGAACTATTCACTCTGGAAGTCGAAGATGGAAGATATTCTGTACTGCAAAGATTTGTATGATCCGGTTGAGTTGGGATCAAAGAAGCCAGACAGTGTTCAGGATAGTGACTGGAAAAAGACGCACAAAAAAGCGGTGGGAACCATAAGGCAATGGGTAGACAACAGTGTCTATCATCATGTGAGCAATGAGACAGATGCACAGGTCTTGTGGAAGAAGCTTCAGTCTATGTACGAGAGGAAGTCAGCTCAGAGTAAAGCTTTTGTGATCAGAAAGCTAGTTAATCTGAAGTATAAAGACGGAAAGTCTATTGCCGAGCATTTGGGTGAGTTTCAGGAGCTTGTAAATCAGTTGAGCACCATGAAGTTGCCTCTTGATGATGAGTTGCAAGCATTGATGCTCTTGAGTTCTTTGTCGGATACTTGGGAGACATTGGTGGTTTCCATCAACAATTCTGCTCCTAAGGGAATTGTGTCCTTCAGTACCGTGGTTGATAGTCTCTACAACGAGGAGACTAGGAGAGAAAAGACATGGGTACTAACTCTTCGCAGACTCTGACGACTACAGAGAATAGGTCCAGAGGGAGAAGCAAAGAGAGGAAAGGACGCGGAAAGTCAAAAGGGAAGTCACAGAACAGAGGAACTTCTCAGAGTAAAGAAAAGTTCAAATGCTTTCATTGTGGCAAAGAAGGGCATATGAAAAGAAAGTGTAATGCCTTGAAGAAGAGCAAGAGTGAAGAGAAAAATCAGAATGAAGATGATAAAAACACCACAGCTGTAGTGTATGGTGAAGAAGAAGGGCTAGTTGTTCTGTCTTGTGTGGATGATCACAACGACAAACTTGACTGTCGTGTAGAATGGGTAGTTGACTCAGTTGCATCCTACCATGCTACACCGAAGAAGGAAATTTTCACTAGTTACAAAGCCGGAGACTTTGGTAAAGTGAAGATGGGGAACAATAGCTATGCAGAGATAGTCGGTATTGGAGACATTTGTGTTCTGACAAATGCGGGTTGCACGTTGACTCTGAAGGATGTGCGACATGTACCGGATCTGCGGATGAACTTGATTTCTCTTCATGCTCTGGATATAGATGGCTACCAAAGCTACTTTGCTAATAAGAGTTGGAAGCTAACAAAAGGTTCAATGGTGATTGCTAGAGGGAGTCTTAGCTACACTCTGTACAAGACTCAGATGAAGGTCACACGAGATGGCCTGAATGCAGTTGAGGATGAGACATCAATGAGCCTATGGCATAGGCGCATGGCGCATATGAGTGAGAAAGGACTGCAAATTTTGGCGAAGAAGTCCCTCATCCCTTCGGCCAAAGGTGTGACTCTAAGCCCTTGTGATGATTGTGTTTTTGGAAAACAAACTAGGGTGTCATTTAGCAAATCTTCTAAAAGAAAAAAGAATTTGCTTGAGGCTTGAGTTGGTGTATTCTGATGTATGCGGCCCCATTGATGTCCCACAAATGGTGGTCGTAGATATTTTCTGACTTTCATTGATGATGCTTCACGAAAGGTTTGGGTGTTTGTTTTCATGACAAAAGACCAGGTTCTTGATTGCTTCAAGAAATTCCATGTCATGGTGGAAAGAGAGAAGGGTTGTTCGTTGAAGTGTCTCCGTAGTGATAATGGAGGCGAGTACACTTCCAAGGAGTTTCAGAAGTATTGTCTGGAGCATGGCATCAGACATGAAAGGACGACTCCGGGCACTCCACAACATAATGGCATTGCGGAAAGAACAAACAGAACCATCCTAGAGAAAGTCAGATGTATGCTAAAAATGGCGAAGCTTGAAAAGCCATTTTGGGGTGAAGCGGTGATGACTGCATGTTATCTGATGAACAGATCTCCATCAGCAGCTTTGGATTTTGATATTCCTGAGAGAGTTTGGTCTGACAGAGACATTTCATACTCTCATTTGCGAGTCTTCGGGTGCAAGGCTTTTGTGCACGTGCCTAAAGAGCAGAGACAGAAGCTAGATGATAGGGCAGTGACTTGCATTTTTCTGGGTTATGGAGATGCTGATTTTGGGTACAAGTTGTGGGATCCAGAAAAGAAGAAAGTGATAAGGTCTAGAGATGTGACCTTTCATGAAGATAAGATTTTGTCAGATTCAGATACACCTGAGGAACTTGAAGAGTTCCCACTTTATTTGCCTTCTCAGTCAGAAGGTAGTAAAACCAGTGATGATTCTTCTTCAGAGAATGGCTTTGATGAGATTCCTGAGTCAGATAATGACTTACCAGAAGCTGAAGCTGGTGAGGGTTCTGAGCATGGGGAGCCGGAAGAAATTGAAGAAGAGAATGAGCTCAGAAGATCAAGAAGAGAGCGTCGTCCATCCACCAGATATCCCTCATCTGTGTATGTTGCAGTTACTGAAGAGGGGGAGCCTGAAAGTTTTCAAGAAGTGCAGAATCACAAAGAAAAAGCTCAGTGGGTAGAAGCCATGAAAGAGGAGTTGAGTTCTTTGAAAAAGAACAACACATATGAGCTTGTGAAACTTCCTAAGGGAAGAAAGGCATTGAGAAACAAATGGGTGTTCAGGCTACAGACGGATGGAGAGAAACTAGTCAAGTACAAAGCCCGACTAGTTGTAAAAGGCTTCAGTCAGAAGAAGGGAGTTGATTTTGATGAGATCTTCTCTCCAGTTGTCAAGATGAGTTCCATCAGGGTGATCCTTGGCTTAGTTGCAAGCATGGATTTGGAACTTGAGCAGTTGGATGTGAAAACTGCATTTCTCCACGGTGATTTAGACGAGGAGATTTATATGGAGCAACCAGAAGGGTTTGAAGTAAAAGGAAAAGAGCACTTGGTTTGCAAACTGAAGAAGAGCTTATATGGGCTGAAGCAAGCTCCCAGGCAGTGGTACAAAAAGTTTGATAGCTTTATGGTGCATCATGGCTACACCAAGACGAGTGCGGATCATTGTGTTTACTTCAAGCGACAGACAAATGGTAAATTTATCATTCTTCTTCTCTATGTTGATGACATGCTCATTGTGGGGCAAGATAAGTCCCAGATTGCAGAATTGAAGCAAGATCTGAGCACTTCATTTGATATGAAAGATTTGGGACCGACACGTCAGATTTTGGGTATGCAGATTACTCGTGATCGGAAAGCCAGGAAGATTTGGGTGTCATAGGAGAAGTACATTGAGAAGGTCCTGAGTAGGTTTCAAATGGAAGGTGCTAAGTCGGTTAGTACTCCTCTTGCTAGCCACTTCAAACTTAGCAAGAAGTTTTGCCCATCTACAAGTGAAGAGAAGAAGCAGATGGCCACCATTCCTTATTCATTAGCGGTTGGTAGTTTGATGTATGCGATGGTGTGCACCCGACCAGATATAGCTCAGGCGGTTGGTGTTGTGAGCAGGTTTCTTTCCAATCCGGGTAGAGTTCATTGGGAAGCTGTAAAATGGATCTTCAGGTACTTGAAAGGTACTTCCAAGATGAGGTTGTGCTTTGGAGGAGTTGAGCCTATCCTTGAGGGGTTCATGGATTCAGACATGGCAGGAGATCTTGATGGTAGAAAGTCGACTTCAGAATACTTGTTTACTTTTGCTGGGGGAGCTGTCTCGTGGCAGTCCAAGTTGCAAAAGTGTGTTGCTTTGTCTACAACTGAGGCAGAGTACATTGCCATGACAGAAGCTGGAAAAGAGATGCTTTGGGTGAAAAGATTCCTTCAAGAGTTGGGTTTGAGACAAGGAGAATATGTAGTGAACTGTGACAGTCAGAGTGCTCTAGATTTGAGCAAGAATGCTACATATCATTGTCGGACAAAGCATATTGATGTGATGTACCATTGGATTCGAGATGGTGTGAGCGATCGTCGGATGTGTTTGAAGAAGATTCACACTGACAAGAATCCAGCTGACATGTTCACTAAGGTGGTGACTGTTGAGAAGCATCGGTTCTGCGCCAAGATGGCGGGATTGGTGCACAACTGAAGTTCCGAGCCGGTGTGGACGTCTTCCCCTTGGGCTGGAGGGGGAGATTGTTGGGCCTAAGCCCATGATCCAGCCCAAAACCCAAAATTGCATCTGAGGCAATTAGGGTGGAGCTCACTCACGTGTGCCACATATATATTGCAAATGTGTGTGGTGTGTGGGTAAGAAACAAGAGTGGCAGCCGATCACCATCTCCAAAGTGAGAGAGAGAAAGCACAAGAGAAGAAAGAGGGAGAAGGAAGAAGATAGAGGAGAAATTGGGTGAAGGAGTGATCTTCCTGAAACCCGGGAATATTCGCCTCGTCTCTGAAATTCGACAGCAGGTGTTTGTCGATAGGTATTTCTCCGTCTAGGAAACCTAATCTCATTTGTTACAAGTGTTTGAGTTCATTGAGGAGTTCCAGAGTAGTTTCTCCTTGTATTGATAATCTCCGGTGTGAGATCCGAAAACACTTGTACTTGACTTGTTGATTAGTGGATTTGTGCTCGATCGGGCAAGTGGTTTTTTCCCTCGTTTTGAGAGGGTTTTTCCACTATAAAAATCTTGGTGTCCCTTGCTTATTATTTGTTCTGCTTGATTCCTGACTTTTCGTTGATTGGTTTCGTCGTCTTGGTTGTATCCGGAAAATCCTACAGATTGTTATTTTTTTGCTTCCGCTGTGAATGTCTGTGGGACTAGGAGCTAGTGTCGATCCCAACATTACCGGTGGTCCTTGACCTTTAAACCAGCGAGCGCGACTTCGATAGAGGATTTCGGCTTGGATACTTATCGGTTTTAAGCGAGTGATGGGTCATTGGAAAGGTCTTGAAGTCTAGTTTATGGTGGTTCAAGCGGTTTAGAAAATGGCTGAGTGACGAAGGAGTAAAACCCGATTTACAGAGGTGCTGCAAATCGACTTCCTGGACAGATGAGTAAATTTAACGGAGCTATACAGCTTCGATACTAATCGGTTTTGAGCAAATGAGGTTTCATTGGAAAGTTATTGAAGCCTAGTTTATTGTGGTTCAAACGGATCGAGAAATGGATGAATAACGAAGACGAAAACGGCGTTTTACAGAGGGGCTGTAAGACTGAATTTTCTGGGCATGTTTTCGAACGAGTGAAAACGAATTGGGCAAGTTTGGGACAGAATTGGGGTGGTTTTCGGGGCTGGAAGAAAAGGAAACTAAGGCTGATAATGGATTTGAAGAGGGTGATGAAATGAGTTGAGGAACACTCCAATTTGTAGACAGCTTCACCAATGTTGTACGCAAAACATTTCTTGGGCAGAGCTTGAATGCAGTGAGGGCTTTGTCTGCATTCAACTCTTTCTCGATTTTGCAGAACCTTACCAACGTTACAAGCAATGGGAAATGCAGAATGGCAGGGAAAACCTTAATGGAGGTTGACCGGATTTTTGGGCAGACCTTGAAGTTGGCGTGTTGCACTGATCGGACAAGACAAGGGCTCTAGGAGCCTCTCGGTCAAAATTTGATCAAGGAGAAAAATTCAGTTTAATAACAATGTACTCTCTTAAAGTAACCAGAAGCTTTCGTAGTACAATTGGTAAGGAAGGGGAAGGGTTCAAAAGGAACGAGAGGTTGGAGGTTCAGTCCCATTTGTCTTCCCTTTTTAATTTTGGGCTAGGTTTAATTGATTAAAAGTCCACCCAATTATTTTTATTAATATTCGGCTGTTAATTACTTTCCACTTTAATTAAATTTTTCTCCTTTATTTACTCCCCTTACGATCTTAAATAAATTATTTCAAAAGAAATATTTTAATATAGAGGACTCGTTTTTCCATAAATGGATTTCAATAAGTTTTAAGCTTAGTCGGGCGAGAAATTTATTATTGGCGACATTTCGTTCTTTGTACGCGTAAAGGTTTTGAGAAAATCTTATTTCTGTTATTTGTAAAATTAGCGGTTATTACAACAGTACCCCCTTAAAATTAGTTTCGTCCTCGAAACTAGGAAATCTTAGGGTTGCCTTGAACTAGAAAAAACAACATAAGCTCAAGAATTTTCTTCGTATGAATTAATACGTTATCCTTTGAGTACCCCCTTAAAAAGAAATCGACATAAGTGTCTTAGACACAATCCTTGTCAAAGCTTGCCCGTAGAAGCACATCTAATTAAAAGTATATAACACTTTCAAAGCTGTAAAATATAGAATAAGTTTTATAGAACACACGTACGATGTGTACATATACCCAAAGTTCTTTATCCAATGGTAATTGATCTATTGAAGATATAAGTATTTAGTTTAAACATTCTGACATGAACAAGTCAAAAATTCTATTTTGATATATTAGAAGAAAAACTGCCATAAGGTATCCTTGCTATTATGACTACAATCACGATTACTAAAATGTTATTAAAAATTTATAAGAAATTACTTTTTTTTGATTGATTTAACAGAACCACTTTGATGATTTAAAATATGCGACTTATCGAAGCCTAAAAAGGTTTAAAGGATATTGAATGAAACAATTTATTTATTGACAAATAACATTGTCTCTCAAACTTTATACAAACTCGCTAGTGAAGTGTAAATATAAGATTATCCAAACACCTTTTTGAAAAAAACGAATCGAGGTTAATAACAATATATGATTATCATACTAATGCATACTCAAAATTCCTTTGAATTGCTTTAAGCGGAAAATTTTGATTACTTCCAACGCTTAATATAAAATGTTAATATTCCAAAATTTTCAACTTAGAATTGCAATACATCAAAACACAACTTTTTGAAATTTTGTTTCCAAACTTTTCCCTAAAGAATTATATGATCTTATCCCGCCATGAAATCAGGATGGGGGGTAGAATCAGCATAATCCTTTACAACGTTTTCATGGGAATAAGACATGTGAGTTTGCCTTACCATGTGATCAGGATGGAAGACAAAACACATTCTTACTCACCACCATGAAAACCATAGGAAAGTTTAATCCGAAATCTCGTTAACAAACTGGAAATAAATCGTTTTATGTTAAAAGGAATATTGTAAGAGCTTATAAGAATAACAACTTTATTCAACATAGCAAAACTATAATACGACCTTGACCCTTTATATACAATAGGAACTTAATATAGGAAAAGTTCAACTCGGGTTGTCGTTTATACTCGACGTTGTCATGAAATTCACAAACCATAATGACCTAAAGTAACTTTATGAACATAGATAAATGATCATACGGTAAAATCTTTATTGACCGGTCGAGTCAACATTTAAGATGTATTGAAATTGAAAGGGGGTTTTATTGTAGAGTATAAACACAGGTGCTTGACCCTTGAAAATAGTAAGACAAAATTGTCGATCATATTGGAGCTTTACAAAACTAATAATTATTCTCAAACAAAAACTATAGTATGACGTCAAATGTTCCTTACTTACGAATACTTAATACATGAAATTGTACCTGAGTTGACACATGCAATGGCCAATCTGACAAAGATCACAATATTGACAATATACGACAAAAGATTGATAAGATCGAAATTCGTTGACAATTACTGTCAAATTCGAAATCATTTTTTTTTTCCTTTTTCGAAATCCAACACAAAATCTTTATAATAATAACTACTTTCTATCATATAAAAGACTTATAAAAACTGAGATCTCTATATTAAGAGTTCAGATTTCAATGAAAAGACTATGTTCAACTTTAGATTAGAAAAATAATCTAGCACTTCAAAACATAGAAAAACTTTCAACATGAACGCTTTCTTATGGTGCTCTTTTATTTATCAAGAAACAATTTTTTTTTTCTTTCTTGGTAACAAATAGTTTCTCCTCCAAGCTCTTTTTTTTTCTTTATTTAATAGTTATTTTACCTTGTAGTTGATCAAATTTTAAAAGGAAGCATTGATATACCCTTCCTATATGATTTCCGAATTTATCTCGCTAAGCAAGCTTTTACCTTGACTCCCTCCCTCTTTTTTTTATACGAGGTTTGATTAGGAAACTTGTATTGAATTGAACTATTTTGCAAGATATATTATGCATACTTGGAAAAGGGGTATGGTTTAGATCAGTTCAAATATAGAAGTTCAGCAACACATGGTTGGTTTAAACACTTGGGCATATCCACCGATCTAAGACTTGAGATAAAGTTTATCATATCGATGAAGAGATTACTTAATTCCATTATTTTATTTTGACTAAGGTGACTAGCCCATTAGCACCCGGCTACTGCATATACGTGCTTCTCACTCCGACGATGATTCACTCAAGATCATTTCAATTAGTGTAGTGTAGGCTACGGTGTGATTGGATTTGATGAATTTATTCCCCCGTAAAGTCCAACCCACTTATGAAAGCGGCGAATCCTTTGAGCCTCGGTGGACACCTCGGGTCCCGCATACTATAATAGTTGGTTGAACTTGGTGACTCTCTCTAGTACAATCGATCCCTCAACTTTCGGGTACAGAAGCTCCTCTTGCTTCTTGTACCTCATGGACTCGGAGAGATAGCAAGACATCATCTTGTTCTTGAACATGTCCCAACTTAGCATCGGGTGATCAGACAATTAAGACTTCTCCCACCACTCACTAGCTTCATCCCCTAATTGGAGAGTTGTGATGTGCACCTTCTCAGCTTTGGTGCATCAAACATTCCTCAACAACCTCTCGATATCAGTGAATTAATAGGAGAATTCAGCTGGATCTCCTCGACCATTATAAGTTTCCGGCTTCAGCGAGGTGAAGTCTTAAGCGCCTTAGAATAGTTTGACCGATCACCCTGGGCATGATTGTCATTCTCCCTTCTGCCCATAGGTGGGTCGGCTCTAATGACGTTGGGTTGAGCGGGCGAAATTGGAGGATTTGCTGCTCGTATCATTTGTTGAAACATATCCCTTATAGCCTCTAGGGTTGCAACATCAAGCGCTATCGCTCGAGCGGGATCTAGTCCATGGTTGTCCCCTTGGTTCCCAGACTCAACCTCGTCTTGTCCACCCTGATGGGTGGGGTTGATTAGAAGGAATCGCTTATTGGTTCCTCGAGTGTTAACCATCTAAATGGTTGGAGAATAAATGTTTCTGATTAATTTGCCTTTCTATAAGGCATGGACTGAGCACAGCTTCCAATTAATCAAAGGTCAACAATTTATCAAGGCACTTTAGAAAGACTAAAGCCACTTTATAGTTGCTCCTTATGAAGGATGATTATAAAATACGAGAAACTTAACGATCTTATAATCGACTCAACCACTCTAGTAGTACAAGATGATGGTTGAGACAATTTCGTTTAGTGGAACACGACAAGGATTACGATACTATGTAGATAAGACAAGGATAGGAGTTTACTGATAATAGGATAACTAACTTAATCAACAGCGATTCAACAACCGACTTAAAACGAGTGTTAACCTATCCAAGGCTTATTAGGAGTGAAAGGAGTTTCGGTAGGCGGAGGCAGTCATGGTCTTCTTCTTCTTGGGATACGTGAAGCGATAGCAACACCTATCCAAAAGCGAGGCTTCGAACCTTCTTGGGTCCTTGATGGAGCCGTTATCTTTTAACATCTCCACCCCTTGCTCGATCTTACGCCTCAAAGTGACCATACTGTCTTGCTCCTTTTTCCAACGAGCTTCAAGTTGACAGGCAGACTCCTCATGAGCTGCCAGCATACTCTGCCATTCCTTCATAAGTGATCCTAGGATATGGTTGTTGACCCACATACGCCTTGGTTTATAGTCACCAATAGTTGCCTCCTTGACCCCATTCAATAACGATTGATGAACAACTCTATGCGGGGGAACCTCTTGAGGTGAGGATTCCTCTCGAACAGGCCTCCTAGCCTTGTGGTCCTCATTAAGCAACCGCTCGTCTAGCTCAAGCTCCTTAGCTCTCTCTAGCACTTTCTTCTGAGCCTTAGCCTGATGTCTTGTGCAAACCATATGCTATAAAGGTTCACAAGACTAGCTTATTGTGGGTGTTATTTCCTATTGGGGAAGGAGAGTCAGGCACTTATATAGAATTTCTGTAATCCTATATTCGAAGACGAAGATTGGAAGGAAGCTTCAAAAATCACTTTTGGATTTCTTTTAAGAGGGTAATTCCCGCTGAGAGGTTAAGGACTTACTTGATTGTTTCAAAATACGTACTTTATAATTGGGAATACTATTCGAAGTAGTCTTAGAAGGAAAACAAAAATGATGTTCCTCGAGATTCTAAAATTCGTGAAACACAAATCAAGAGATTTCTTAAATGCTTCAAATTTGAAATGATGAGATAAAAATCTTAATCTGACTTACAAAAGACTTATTCATAAAATTTTGAATAGGAGTTAGTTAAAAAATATGATTAGTTTAAGATTTCTCTTTGAAAGCAATTGGTTATCGAGCTTAAAGTTGTTAGAGAAGAGATTTCTTTTGAAAATGAAATTTGGAGTTAAAATCTTATCCTTTCAAAAGAAGTTCGATAAAACTTCGGTAAAAACGTTCGGCTCTGATACCATAACTGTAACATCCCTATTTTGAAACCATGGGTATTACATGCCAGTGACCTCGGATTTTCCCATCCAAAGTCACCCAAGGCGATAGGTAACACAACTCGATTCATAAAAATGAAATATTGAACTTAAATTACATCAAAAGTGATCAATGTTTGATACATGACTAGAAGTCAATGATCAATGATACAAAATAACAATGTTTGAGTGAAGAAGACACCTAAATCATTTTGCAGCGGAAATAAAATTGACGGTTAAAAGATTCTTCACAAAAACAAAATAGGAAACTCTAAAATAACTTGAAACCTCTTGAAAATCTCCCTTCCTTCAAATCCTCGAGTCTTCGTCTTTGGTCTTCGGCAAACATGTCTCTATTCCCTGATATTTCCATAAAAGCAAGAAATACCAGCCGACCAATGTCGGGAAGAAAAGAAAGTGGTATTAGTCTAACGCGAGACTAAGCAAGTGGTAGAATGTGACTAGGTTCTTAAAAGGCTAAGTATGTCGGCATCAAGGTCCAAAGGGAACTGAGCGATGCACGACAAGTTGGGCTTCTTTTGAGATGAGAGTGTGACATAATTTAGAGGATGAGGCTTCATTGAAATATAACTAGATAAAAGGAACGAATCCGAATGGAGGTGAATGACGAGCTTTCTTGTGAGAATAAGAAATCACAAGGAGGTGATTCCTAGGAATGGAAGGATGATTAAGATTTTGTTGGGAACTTATTAATACACATCAAGTTTAGTAGAGAACTACATCGACTTATCTTCTCTGAGTAATACAACAGTACATTTTATTTTAACGATTTTCGGATGTGGCAACTCATAAGAGTCAAGGGCCACCCGAGGAATATCCATTTCAACAATTCAATTCAATTTTTGTATGCGGCGACCCCTTTGAATGAGCCTAGAGCCACATAGTTGAGGAATACTCATTTCAGCAATTCATTTAAAGATTTTTATATGCGGCGACCCCTTGAATGAGCCTAGAGCCACATAGTTGAGCACCTAGCTAGGGTGCTATCACCCCTCTGAGCGGTAGAGCGGGCAGAGTCATGACCCAGTATTAGGGTATAGGTACATCCTAATACATCTTTTTAAGAGGTGTTTGGGAGCCGAGCTCCCACCCCTAATCCCTATTCTAGTCCACAACAAAGTCTCGAAAAGAGACTTGAAACAATCAGAGGCCACAGTCATCGGTCCTAAGTCCATGGGCTAGCGCAGTGCAATAATATAAATAACAATGGGGTCATTATCTCTACACAGAAATAACCCTATGTTCATTTTATTTAGCAAACAAGGTGTTCCCAACAATTATGTGAATATTAAACGGAATGGAAGGACATTCACGTTTAAACGTAAGGAGCAAGAGAACCATCCACTTGCATTAACTTGACGGGATTAAATTCCTACGGAGGCGACGTCCTCGGTTCACGAGCTCAAGGCGACTCAAGTACTCGACCGAAGTTAGACGCGATTTTCATAACGAGCGAACTCGAAATAAATTAGTATTTGATCTATTTATGATCCTAGGGACTCCTCAAATTATTATCCTCGTATAATAATTTGTAAGGTCATCATAAATTATTATCCTTTAATAGTCTTATAATGGTCGAAACGATATTAAGATTGTCATGAAATCATCGGTTTACGACTACTCGTCGTATAATTTCTATAATAACATTTCTCAAAGGAATTAATTTAATACTTGATTTAAATTCATAAACTCCCAATTAAATTAATAAAACTATTATATTAAATTATATTATTTATTTCTTAGGTTAATTCCTCAATTAAAATCACTTTCGAAATAAAATAAGTGCTTAATTAAATTTCAGGAAAAGAGCATTACAGTGGTGACGAAGGGTTTTCGGGCAACAATTGTGGAGTCGTCCGGCGGCGGATCTGGGCGGAAGTTGCGACAGTTGGTAGAGGGTGTTGCGGCCTTCCAACTGTTGGCAACAAACCTCCGGTCGGTGGCTGGACGGCGGCAAACAAATGGACCGAAGTAGGCTCTCCGGCCAACTGTTTTACCGGTGGTCCTTGACCTTTAAACCAGCGAGCGCGACTTCGATAGAGGATTTCGGCTTGGATACTTATCGGTTTTAAGCGAGTGATGGGTCATTGGAAAGGTCTTGAAGTATAGTTTATGGTGGTTCAAGCGGTTTAGAAAATGGCTGAGTGACGAAGGAGTAAAACCCGATTTACAGAGGTGCTGCAAATCGACTTCCTAGACAGATGAGTAACTTTAACGGAGCGTTACAGCTTCGATACTAATCGGTTTTGAGCAAATGAGGTTTCATTGGAAACGTATTGAAGCCTAGTTTATTGTGGTTCAAACGGATCGAGAAATGGATGAATAACGAAGACGAAAACGGCGTTTTACAGAGGGGTTGTAAGACTGAATTTTCTGGACATGTTTTCGATCGAGTGAAAACGAATTGGGCAAGTTTGGGACTGAATTGGGGTGGTTTTCAGGGCTGGAAGAAAAGGAAACTAAGGCTGATAATGGATTTGAAGAGGGTTATGAAATGAGTTGAGGAACACTCCAATTTGTAGACAGCTTCACCAATGTTGTATGCAAAACATTTCTTGGGCAGAGCTTGAATGAAGTGAGGGCTTTGTCTGCATTCAACTCTTTCTCAATTTTGCAGAACCTTACCAACGTTACAAGCAATGGGAAATGCATAATGGCAGGGAAAACCTTAATGGAGGTTGACCGGATTTTTGGGCAGAGCTTGAAGTTGGCGTGTTGCACTGATCGGACAAGACAAGGGCTCTAGGAGCCTCTTGGTCAAAATTTGGTCAAGGAGAAAAATTCTAATAACAATGTACTCTCTTAAAGTAACCAGAAGCTTTCGTAGTACAATTGGTAAGGAAGGGGAAGGGTTCAAAACGAACGAGAGGTTGGAGGTTCAGTCCCATTTGTCTTCCTTTTTTATTTTTGGGCTAGGTTTAATTGATTAAAAGCCCACCCAATTATTTTTATTAATATTCGGATGTTAATTACTTTCCACTTTAATTAAATTTTTCTCCTTTATTTACTCCCCTTACGATCTTAAATAAATTATTTCAAAAGAAATATTTTAATATAGAGGACTCGTTTTTCCATAAATGGATTTCAATAAGTTTTAAGCTTAGTCGGGCGAGAAATTTATTATTGGCGACATTTCGTTCTTTGTACGCGTAAAGGTTTTGAGAAAATCTTATTTCTCTTATTTGTAAAATTAGCGGTTATTACATAAAACCAAACTGATTCTCTGACACCTGCACTATACTCCTTAATCTCATCTCAATTACCTTCTCCCACACCTTCATTGTATGACTTAAGAGTTTTATACTTCGATAGTTGCTACACTGCTAAATATCCCCTTTGTTCTTTGCAGCTAAATCACATGCTATAATTAACGTCCACTTGATAGCTATATTTCGCGTCCATGGCGTCCATTTGGTAGCCAAATAATGGGGTGATTGTTGGAGGAAATTTGCGCAAGAATGGCGACCACTTGGTAGCTAAATTTAGCATCCAATTAGTCGCGAAATTAAAAGCTAAAGTTAGCGTCCAAGTGGAGGGTAAAATGGTGTCCATTTGGTAGCCAAATAATGGTGATTTTGGGGAGAAATTTACCGCAAGAATGGCGACCACTTGGTAGCTAAATTTAGCGTCCAAGTGGTCGCCAAATTAAAGGCTAAAGTTAGCGTCTAAGTGGAGGCTAAAATGACGTCCATTTGGTAGCCAAATAATGGGGTGATTTTGGGGGGAAATTTTCCGCAAGAATGGTGACACTACAAGAAAATCCATTTATTGCAACGATGATTGTCGTTGCAAAAGATCGCACGTCGTTGCCAAAAATATTTTTGGTCGTTGCAGGGTCGTTGCGGGAATGCTCGTAGCGAAAGTTTTTAGCAACGACTTTTAGTCGTTGCGAAAAATAGTATCTTTTGCAACGACAGTTGTTGTTGCAAAAGCTTTGTCGTTGCCAAAGATCTATGATAAAACTTTTAGTTTAATAGATTTTTGCAACAACATATGTCGTCACAAAAGATCTTATTTACAGCAATGGCGTTAGGTCGTTGCGAAAGATCTTATTTACTTCAACTGTGGCTAAGTCGTTGCAAAAGATGTTATTTACTGCAACGGTGCTAGGTCGTTGCGAAAGATTACATTAAATTTTTTTCCCACAGTGAGATGACTGATTTGTCCATGATTAACTACTTCGTCAAGCAAAACTTTGTTGTTACATAAGGTTAAGAATATATAATATTACTTGTCCCAAAATTTACATGTCAAATCCAACACAATACTAAGGTACAAATAACATCATTTCAAAACAACATAATTTCTAACTAGCCACCTTTAACATTAATAAATAAAAAGCGTATATGACAACATCTTTTGTTCCTAGCCACCGTCGTCGATGAGATCCTTTCTGTTTCTCATTTATCCGCTGAACATTTCCATGGATGAAAACACAGCATCAGTTATTAATTGAGGAGAACATTTTCACATAAGAATAAGATACTTACATAAAATGGTATGTAGGAATGTCTGCTGTTGACGGGACCCACTGTGAAGCCCGTGTATCCGGCCATGGCACCATGGATCGCACTTTGGGCAAGCAGAGTGCAGTATACGTTGTCCGATGCGTTGCTTGGAATCGCACGGATCGTATAAGTTGGATCTGCCATGAGCGAGAAGTATGACAATCAACTCATGATATGAACAAAGTGTCTTGAAACAAAAGAGAGCTCAGAACTAACCAATGTACTTGAGATTTATGGTCATCTTCATCTTTTTAAAGTATCCCTGAACAGGATAATGGCAAGCATTTTAAGACTTACAAATTCTGAAAAGAGCTAACACCAATGTACCATATGGGGTGGATGATCTAATCATGGTTCAAATGTACAGATGCTCACCTTAATTTGATGAGATATCCACAAGCCAACATCTTGAAGCAACTTGTTACCAGAAGCATCCTGCTGAGCTGGATTATCCTTTGCTTCAGAAAGAAGTTCTTGCCCTGCACCCTCAGCGATGACAAGAACCATATGACCATTCTCTTTAAACATCCTATTTATGTGTTCAAAGAGTCCACCCTCTCCTTCTAGATAAAACGGGGACTCGGGGATTAAGAAGCAGTCCACATCTCGGCTAGCTAGAGTAGCATACATTGCTATGAATCCTGCACACATAGAGTAAACAAAGTGTCAGCCATCAGCAATGTTGCTATAACAAAGCCTTGTGCTCCAAAAACCTCAGCAGAAACTTCTGGAGGAGTTTATTATCTTCCAATTTCCAAACAACTCATGCTTAAGGATTCTTCTACATCCAACAAGTGTTTACGAGGTTCAATGATCCTGCTATCCTTTCTTTATAGAAGTTTTCACAATCTCATTTTCAAAGCATTGACTAGATCAAGGGTATGAGATGAACTAGGGACAGATTCAGTTCATACCTTTTTTTTTCCTTTTTCCTTTTCCTTTGTAATTAAGATAAAAATAGATAAATTCCTATTTTAAAGTAGGGACAGATTCAGTTCATACCTTCAATCAACATTACTAAGAAAAGTTGTAAGAAAGGTAAAGACCTTTTGACGAGGCCCAGCACGCCTAAAATGTCTGCCTCTAGGACTATCCTTGTGAACGACAATCTGCCAGAAGCAATAAGAGAACCTTTATAAGTGGAAATTGAATTGTCAGATTTTAGAAAATAACATTGACTGCAAAGAGAGTGTATAGACATAGACAGGGACTCAAGGAGCCATACCGTTTGTGCAACAGTATCGTCCACATCAACAAAACACTGCCTGGTGAACAAACAAATATACCAGTGTACTTGTAAAATGGAAATTCTGTGAAAAGATTCGATCTAACATAATGACATGGAAGTAATGAATTTTAGTAGGCACATGGGACCATGTCACCCTCTAAGCCTAACTAGTCAAATGACAAAAGGCATAACCAACAACGTAATGATTCTAGATATGCTTAAGATAATCCCATGGTTTAAAATTTATAGCCCATATCGGGCTTTTTAGCTTGTAGATAGCAAGAAGAGATTACTTTCTGTACTGTAAACACATAAAAACTTTATGCCAGACATAGCAAAAATAAATGAAGAGTAATAAGAGTATTCAATCAGAGCTTTGCAGACTGTCTTATGTATGTTAAGGGTTATCCATCAGAGGTCAGACCCACAACAAATTATGGCATTCATGTTGTTCTGGCAAGGGTAGAAGGGCTTCCCTGAAACAAAATACACACAACGTACATATAGCAAGCGAAGGAAAATAAAAGAGACTACCTCCGTCAAGTTTCTTTTCATCAGGGTCCAATCTGGTGACCCGAAATGTGTCCTCAAACAGAAGCGGTGCCATTTATGCTAGAGCAATTACAGGGCCAATCGAGTTGCTGAAACAGACATAATGAACAAGCATGAAAAGGGAACTCCAGAGAACAAGCATGTGCGAAAATGGCACAGACCAAGTGAAAGCAAATCCTCAGTTGACATTAAAAAAGTGCAAATCAAACAAGAGGAACGAGAGGGAAATAATGTTACAGTTTTAGTCCACATACCGTTGGAGAATTAGCTGTTGATCCGGCCTTGATCCGGGAAACTGTACCTATATGAAGAGGGGAATCGGCCTTGATCCGGTTACTGAAACAAGCACCCATTGAGCTAAAATACAACACAACTCTCTAAAATATCAATAGCCTCCAGATAAAAGATTCAAGCCCTGACCTGTGACAGGAAATATATAAGCCAACCAGAAGAAAGAGAGCTCCAACAGCAAGTTGGACAGCAACAGATCGAACCCACTACAGATTATCCATTTGATTCAATGAACTAGAAAAATCACAATCCACCCAGAAAAGGGGGGTCACGCAGATCTGGTGCTAAAACACCCGGATTTCAGATTTTTATTTTCCGATAAAGTTAGGTACCCATATCTGTATCTCTAACCACGATGTTGACCAAGCAAACCTCAAAAGAGCATTCACATGATCATTAGGGCCAAACAAGGGGTATAAACACAATCAGAAAACGGATTACACAAAAAAGGCGAATACCAGCTCGAAACCAAGATTAAAAAAATGCGCCCTTTTTACCCTTTTTGTCTGCCGATTCAAGGGAACGAGGGCTAATTAAGAGGAGGAGCTCCTTCTTTTGGCTCCTGCTTTTTCCCCTTCTTCTGAGCTCTTTCTTGGGATTTCGGAACTGTGAATTTGGGGCAAAAGGGGTTTTTTTTGGTGGAAGAAGTGGGAAAGCGATGAGAAGCTTTGGTCTGCTCCTTGTGCGTTGCGTTGGGAAACACACGTGTTCTATTACCTCTATATCCCCATGTACTAAATAGGCATAGGAAACACTTGACAAAAAGTTTTGTGTAGGCAGTGTGTTAAGTGAAACGTACCAGATAAAGAAAAGCAGGCTAAGGTGAGCGAGTCAAAATTCCAGCTTACAAGGCCGTAACTAGTCCAATAGCATAACCAGACACTGCATACCTTATGTATTTGTGGCATTTGGAGGATGCAAAGTCCAGGGGGCTAATTGTACTCTGGCTCTTTCTATAATCAAAACAAAGAACCAATGCCAATAGCATAGCAGGGATTGCCTATAAGAAAAACCATACAAGCACCAGGAATTATCAATATGATGGAACGGTGACTATATAGTGAGTAGAAGAGACATAAGGAATTGAGGACAAAGTATAACTACAGACCGCATACACAAATGAATCACAGTTATGAAACAAAATGAATGCTACTATGTGCATCTAATTACACAGAACAGGCAGAAGTTCAGATAGAGGATCAAATGTTTGTGCCTTACACTTTCTACTAGGTCGGAGTAGCTCATAGAGTGATCACCATACAGTTTAGAAATATAATTACCATATCTCCAAGCCCAAGCATCATGAAATCGGAGGCATTTCCATTGAACACAGCACCACCAAACAAGTCCCAAGGGAAGACAATCTTAACGGGCAACTCCAACTTCTTGGTGATGAGTTGCAAGCCGGGAAGACTCAAGATGTTAGAAACAGTGTGAATAGGATTGGAATCCTGCTGAGTGGCCATAGAAACCATCAGTCGTCCTATACGAAGCGTAAAAAGCCCCAAACCCCTCCTCCCTCAAAACCCTAGCCACGCAATCCCGAACCCCGCGATAAGTCCCGCCACCGCCGCCGCCACCAAGCTGGAGGCTCTGCTTGACCACATCCATCGGCGTGAACACGGTGGCGCACATCCCGGCGAGGGCGAATGGGTTGTTAGGGTTTCCGCGGTAGAGGGACTTCGAGCTCGTAGGCGGAGAAGTAGACGGCGTGAGCGGGGCCGGGGCCTTGGGCCATGGCGGCAATTCCTCGGTAGAGGTCGAAGTGGAGGATGGAGCGGAGACGAGAGGGTTAGGGAGAAGGTCGGAACTAGGGAGAAGCGAAGGGTGAGGGGTAAAGAAGCGAGAAGAATAGCGTATAATTTAAAAAATATAATTCATATCAGTTTTTCGCAACAACTTTGTCGTTGCCATACATGTATAATATTTTTGGCAACGACGCCCTTTGTTGCAATATATAACCGGGTATATTTCGCAACGACCGCTATTGTTGCAAAATATAAATACAAAATTTTATTTACAGCGCGCGGTTTTGGATTGGAGGGAATTGAAATTTTTATTTATTGCAACAAACATTAGCAACAACCTGCATAAGGCGCTGCCAAAAATATTTTTCGCAACGACAAAATTTTGTCGTTGCAAATTGTCGTTGCAATAAATGGATTTTCTTGTAGTGTGACCACTGGGTAGCTAAATTTAGCGTCCAAGTGGCCACCAAATTAAAAGCTAAAGTTAGCGTCCAAGTGGAGGCTAGAATGGCGTCCATAATGGTGATTTTGGGGGGAAATTTGCCGCAAGAATGGCGAGCACTTGGTAGCTGAATTACTGTTGGAGGGAAAACTGCCACCCAAATAGCGTCCAGATGGTCGCTAATTTACTTCCTTTGATATATATACACAACCTTCAGCTTATTCCTTGACTTCTATACGCATCCACCCAACAAAACAAAATATATTGGAAGTTCATTTCTGCCTCAAGAGAGACACATTTGCTGATTTTGTTACCAAAATCTTAAAGGTATGTAATAAAAGTTCGGTATTGTTGTAAATAAGGCTTGTTCTACACATATAGTCATGGTGTTATAGATAACATTTTATTTAGTCAAGTATGGTTGATATCTTATAGGTTTTCACGGATAGTGCAAATTTGTGATTATTATGATGTGAATTACATTTATTGTAATTTAGTAGACATAAAAATATTTAGGTACTATTTACGTGCTATATAGTAGGAAATTGTAAAATTAAACCTTTCTTGTCCTTAGATCCTAGGGCTATCGATAAATTGTCAATTAATACAAATAATATTGATATTTTTGTATCATAAGTGAAAATTTGTATAGATGGGAGTGTTGGCCTACATATAACACCTACTTATAACTATATATTTTGCTACCACGTGGACGTCAAGTACCTACACATACATATTCTGCTATTAAGTTGATGTTGTTTATTTACTACCTAAATCCAAACTAAAAAGTTAAAGGCTTAGTTATTTGTAAGGTCTTAAATTGAAGATTAAAATTTATATGCGCAAGTTGTTTGGATATATTATAAATTTGTTGGAGGCTTTTAGCTACCATGTGGAAGCTAATTAGTGACCATGTGGACGCAAATTACCCGCATTTACGCATAACTAAAATTATAAGTTTAGTATATTTTGCAGATATTACAAAAAATGCGTGAGTGGATGTATATGCGTCTTATTGGGGGATTAGGGAATGATTAGTTTGTTGCCGGTGTTCACCAATTTGCCGAATTTTGCATGTCAAGGCCTAGTTTTAATCCACAAGAAGTACGTTGTCCTTGTCGGAGGTGCAAAAATAGGAACCTTATTCCTCTACAAGATGTGAAGTATCATCTTGTTAAGCGTAGTTTTGTAGACAATTATTATCAGTGGGTTTATCACGGTGAAACAGATGAAATGTTTGCACATACATAAGGTTGTAGTAGTTCGTTTGATGGTGCAAACAACGCGCAAGCAGATGACAATAATACTAACCCGATAGGAGTACATGAATATGGGAATTATATGGAGCAAATGGTTTACGATGGGTTTGGTATGCCACCTAACATCGACCCCAGGCAATATGAGGAGACAACACCAACAGAGCAATTTTATCACCCTGAAGCGACAAATAGGCCGTTGTGGCCTGGATGTGAAGTTACCCAGTTGGCAGCTGCAAATAGGCCGTTGTGGCCTGGATGTGAAGTTACCCAGTTGGAGGCGGCAACTGAGCTCCTTAGCCTCAAGTCAATGTTAAAGTTGACGGAGCGGGGGTACGACATGACTTCAGATTTCTGCAGGCATATCTCCCATCCACAAACAACACTGCCAACCACATTTTACGAGACAAAAAAATTGGTCGAGTGTCTAGGTCTGCCGTATGAAGCCATAGATAGCTGCAAAAATTCTTGTATGATATATTGGGGTGCTGATGAGCACTACACATCTTGCAAGATATGTGATCATCCACGATGGAAGCAAGGAAAGACTAAGTTGGTGCAATATTCCCGCATGTTCTATCTGCCAATAACTCAACGATTGCAAAGACTATATGCTTCCGCGGTAACTGCTGAGCACATGTGGCGGCATGCAAAGCACATACAAGAAGATGGGGTGATGCGACATCCATCAGATTCCCCAGCATGGAACCATTTGGATCAAATGTACCCAGATTTTGCTACGGAAACGCGCAACGTCAGGTTGGGTTTGTCAGCAGACGGTTTCAATATGTTCGGAGCATCGGCTCAACAATACTCTTCTTGGCTGTTGGGACGCTATCAAGGACGCTTGCGTACTTGGTAGTATGCCCACAACCGTCCCTTAGTTTTGATATGACAAACTCACTTTGATTATAATAAATTTGTCCAAGTGTTCAGGAACGCCAGTGACAAAAAGGACAACAAGTGTGTGGACGTTCCGTAGGCTTAGGGACGCTAGCTACCAGGAAGTAAGGACTAGCAAGAGACTACTTAAGCAAGGACGGAGTCCTAAAGCAAGTACGAACGCAAGCAGAGCGTCCTTACTCACTAGCCGACAGGATGACATCACTCGACAACATTTGATCATCCAAGGACACGTGGAGATCGATCTTGTAGCAGAGTCCAACACTACGTGGCGGACGATCCTGTAGCAGAGTTCATCAACACGTGGCGGAAGATCTTGTAGCGGAGTCCATCACACATAGCTGGATACAAGAAGCTTCCTCATCACCGCCCTACTACATGTAGGAAAATCCTGTAGCAACATCCGCGAAGGGCATGATCGTCCGAAGAGGAAAGACGCCCTTCCCCAAGTCCTATAAATAGCCTCAGACATTTATTGTGACATCAACGCTTTCAGAGAATATTCAAAGAGAATCAGAGGAAAGCGACTCACTCAAGAACACGAAGAACAAGCTCAAGAACACTCAAGAGCAGTTCTAGGCTTGTGCTAGATCGAGTGAGAATTGTAACCCAATACCACAACTTGTTTGTAATTCAGAAAACCCAAAAAGAAAGAGAGAGTCCTACAACGCACTGTAGGACGTAGGGATAGAAGTCCTTTAGAAGATTAAACTCTCTTAGGTTGTAGGCTTAAATGAGGACTTTACTAGTGGACTTAGGACGTTTTCTAAGTGCCAGACAAGTGTAAAGAACTCGCCAGTACAACGTAAGGACGTTTAATAAGAAAGGAAGAATCTATTCAAAAATCCTCCAAGGAGGTAGAGGTTTACACTCAAGGACTACTTGGTCTTGAGTGGTTCCTCTATAAATCATTGTGTTCATTATATGCTAAGTTCACCTGTTTAGTTGACATTTCCGCTGCACATCTAAAGGACGCCCTTACACCTCGTAAGGACGCCTGACCAAAGGACGCCTTTACCTAAGTAAAGGACGTCCCTCAGTTATACTAACGATACAACAATTGGTATCAGAGCGGGCGCTCTAGATTTTGTTGAGTTGCAGGTGAAAAATGGACATGGAACCTAGTGGAATCTCTTTTGTGAAGCCTCCGCGCCTGACGGACGGCAACTTCAATCGCTGGAAAACAAGGTTTAAGAACTTTTGCAGGAGTCAGAACTTTCAATGCTGGAACGTGAATAGGAAAGGTGACCTCAAGGTTCCCGCTGACAAAATTGACAAAGAGGACGAGTGGGGTCCTGATGAATTTAAGCTGATGGAAACAAATGCTAAGGCAATATGTTTTCTCCAAGCGTCCCTCTGCGAAAGCGACGCCACCAGAGTTAGCAATCTGCCCACAGCGAAACAACAGTGGGAAGCTCTTGAGAAATTTCATGTAGGAACTGTTGATATCAAGGAGGACGTCTAGCTGCAAATCAAGAGAGAGTTCTATGCTTTTAGAATGCTGCCAAATGAAACGGTCAATGACTACTCCTACCGTTTTGAAGCTCTTGTCACCAAGATGAAGAACTTGGGCATCCCAGAAGCTGAAGTCTCAATGAGAAACAAAGTTCAAGTAGTCATCGATGGGTTGACTGGAATCTGGAACTTTGATAGAATAACCTTCAAAGAGAATACAGCCAACAAAACTCTGGATATGGAAGACATCTATGGGACGCTAAGGCAGTACGATGCAAGGAGGAACTCTGACATGGCTGAGCTAGGACGGAACCCTCAAACTGATCTTGCTTTGGCGTCCACAACGCCAGAGTACGCCGAGTACCTACGTCGCCAAAGAGAACTAGCATTGATGATGCAAGGTCAAACAACAGAACAACTTGAGAACTTGCGTATTCAAACCTTGAAAGAGAAAGAAAGCAAGTCAAAAGAACAACTTGATAAAGATGAAGAACTTTCTCTTATTCACAAAGCTCTCCGTTTCTATGGTAAAAGGAACAAAAACAACAACAAGAACAAGATGCCTTACAAAAAGGAGAGTCCCAAGTACACAGAGGCAGAAATGAAGGAACTCAACTGTTACAAGTGTAACAGGAAAGGACATTTTGCTAAGAAGTGTACCGCGGGAATGTCCTCCAAGGATAAGAAGAAAGCTCTCATTGGAGTGTGCGCAGCTGCTTGGGATGATCTTAGTTCAAGTGATGAGGAACAAGAAGATCAAGTCGCGTACATGGCAATGGAGGACGCCTCAGCTGTTGAAGAGGACGCCTCTGAAAACGAGCAAGAGGTAAGTTATGATTCCATGATGCGTTCCTTAGAGAAATGTTCAAAACCAAAACTCCTTAAACTCATTGGTAAAATCATGGAAGAAAGTCTAGCTATGAAACAAAGAATGGATGAACTTGAAGATGAAAACATAGTAGTTGAATGTGAGAACTGTGCTACAATGTCTTTGCAATTAGAGTCTTCTTGTGAGGAAAGTAAATCCCTGAAAACTGAAGTGATGTGTCTTAAACTAGAGAACGCAAAGCTTAGGAAAGATGTGAAACTATTAGGAAAGAATCCTATCATTGAGGAAGTCAGACCCATGGTTTTTGTCCCAGCCAAAAGAGGACTAGGTTATGAGTCGGACACTAGGAACTCTCTTCCAAGCGACTTTAAGGCAAGCAAAACTTCAGAACTTGAACTAGAAAGGGAGAAAACTAAGAATCTTCTTGAGCGAGTTAGAGTCCTAGAGAGTGGAGAGAAAGGTCAAGAGGACTACTACACTAACTCCACTTGCCATAGGCGTCCTTGGTCAGGCGTCCCTACGACGAGTAGGGGCGTCCTTTGTTTATGCAGCGGAATGAAATATTAAACAAGTAAAAGTGAACGCAGTGAATTATAGAGGAACCATTCAAGACCAAGTAGTCCTGAGTGTAAACCTCTACCTCCTTGGAGGATTTTTGAATAGCTTTTCCTTTATATTAAACGTCCTTACAGTTGTACTAGCGAGTCTTTATAGTTCTCTGGCACTTAGCTTTTCTCCCTAAGTCCAATAGTAAAGGACTCCTCTAAGCCTACAACTTAAGCGAGTTTAATCTAATAAAGGACTCTATCCCTACGTCCTACAGTACTTCGTAGGACTCTCTTTCTCTTTTTGGGTTTTTCTGAATACAAACTGTTTTGTGGTTTTGGTTACAAATCTCACTCGATCTAGCACAAGTCTTAGCACCATTCTTGAGTTCTTGAGCTAGTTCTTCGTGTTCTTGAGTGAGCCGCTTTCCTCTGATTCTCTCTGAATATTCTCTGAAAGCGTTAACGTCACAATAAATGCCTTGGGGTATTTATAGGACTTGGGGAAGGGCGTCTTTCTCTTCTGACGATCATGCCCTTCGTGGACGTGGCTACAGGATCTTCCTCCACGTATGATGGCGGTGATGAGGAAGCTTCCTGTATCCAGCTGTGTGTGATGGACTCCGCTACAGGATCGGCCGCCACGTGTTGATGAACTCTGCAACAGGATCGTCCGCCACGTAGTGTTGGACTCCGCTACAGGATCGGTCTCCACGTGTCCATGGATGATCAAATGTTGTCGAGTGATGTCATCCTATCGGCTAGTGAGTAAGGACGCTCTTCATGCGTTCCTACTTGCTTGGGACTCCATCCTTGCTCAAGTAGTCTCTAGCTGGTCCTTACAACCTGTTAGCTAGCGTCCCTAAGCCTAGGGGACGTCCATACACACTTGTTGTCCTTTTGTCACTGGCGTTCCTGAACACTTGGACAATTTATTAGAATCAAAGTGAGTTTGTCATATCAAAACTAAGGGACGGTTGTGGGCACACTACCAAGTACGCAAGCGTCCTTGATAGCGTCCAAACAATTTCCCCCTTTTTAATGATGACAAACTCTTCAACAAAATAGTTTTGGCATTGGAACTTAGCATGCATGAAAACTTAGAAGCGTCCTCTAACACTTTAGAGAAATTCCAGTAAGCACAAGTTTTCATTCTTTAATTCTATAACATTTGGATTTTAAGGAGAGAGTCGCGTCCTAGAAAACTTTCTAAGCGTCCTCTTTTATTCTAGCATGGCGTTCGTTAGACCTTTCACTTAATAGTTCCCCCTTAACACTTGCTTATTCTAGATAACTATTTTATAGCGCATCTCTGCAAAACTACACTTCCCCCTTTTGGCATCATCGAAAAGGAAAACAAGTTATAAGGACGTTAGCATAAAAACATAACTGTAAGCAGTGGAACGCTTAAACAAACACATGCACACAAACATTGAATTGCCATTCAAACAAAATGAGAATCATTGTCATTACAGACCAAGTGTTTAAAAGTAAAAGAAGCAAAAGCAAAACAATTGATGGATAAAGGGTTGGAGGACGGCGATCACTGAGGACGGCTTTGGTCTTGATAGAACTTAAGAAGCTGTTCATGAAGTTCTGCCGACTTGGTGAAGGCCGTTGACAAGTCCTTGAGTGCTGAGAAGATTAGACACTGGTTGTCCATAATAGCACCCATAAGTTTTGCAGGGGGATGCTGGGCAAGATTAGCTGGGGCAGGACGAGGCATCGGACCAGAACTTGAAGAGGGAGCGTTCATATGTGGTAAAGAAGCAGGAGGGGATGCTGCCATCATCAGCTGATCAAGAGCTGCAAAGTTTACTAGGGGCTCTTCCTCGTGAACGGGCTCTTGATGCATTGAAGCAAGCCGTTCTTCTTCAGCTTCAGCTGCTAGGCGTTCTTGCTCTGCTTTCTTCCTAGCTTCCTCAACTTCAGCTTCCAACTGCTTGATAATGGAAGGCAATTCCTCATTATGCCTGATTTCCACCAGTCCCTTCTTTGCATTCCATTTCAGTCCTAGCTCTTCAGAGGGAGCACTATCATCATAGGCGTTCTGGGACTGAAGGATCAGCTTGACTAGCCCGGGGTACGGCAAAGCGTGTCGCTTCCTCCCACACTTAGCCATATGTTGCATTGCAATTCTGGCAAGATTGATGGGGCGGCGATCGAGAAAAGCGTCTATTAAGATGATATCATGTGTTTGAACTATAGAACGCTTCTTTTGCCTGGGAAGGACGGCGCGAAGAATAAAATAGTGTGCAACGGCGCCAACTTTGCTTAACACGTGAGCAACCCTGTCCGTCCCATACGGTGTTTTTCCCCGGAAAACTCTCTCTAGCACAGGCAGTTCTTCATCAGTTGTTTCAAAGCCATTCTCTGGGAGGGAGCTTAGAGCATTTGACGGAGGCTTTTGAGTGCTCAGTCCCATGAAGGCTCGGACTTGTCGTTCAGTGACAGTGGCTTTCTCATCATCTATCTTGAAGTGGAGAGAGCCGTCCTTTGATTTGTAGTGCAGGCTTTTGTAGAACGCTTTGACCTGCTCTTTGTCAACTTCAGTAGGCGCAGGCCCAACGTTCAACCAGCCTTGAAATCTTAGAAGCTCAAGGAACTCCTGGACTTTGTCATCTTCGAAAGATGAGAGCCATTGTTCGGAGTAGATCAAGGGACTGAGAACTTTTACAGGCGCACCATCACGCTTGCGCTTTCTCTTGCCTTTTGGAGACTCTGAGTCCTCATCATCTAAACTTTCATCAGCGCTGTTCTCGGACTCATTTTCTGCATCGTCCTGGCCAGCAGCGTCCTCGGTGCCTTGTGCATTTTCATCATTACCACCAGCTGTGGCCTGATCAGCATCAGAGGGAGCGTTGCCTTGGGATGTGCCCTCAGCGTCTGTTTGTGTTTCAGTTGGGGGCTCAGCGTCCGCAGGGACTTGGTTTTCTGTTTAGATTGAGGGGGAGAGGTTTTCTTGTGGAGTTGGTTAGGGGTTGAGGATTGGGAGAGATTGGTTGTAGAGCGGGACTTCTTGTGCATAACGCTCGAGCTCTTCAGACAGAGTAGGCTCGGCGTCCTTGTGAGCGACCTGGTGCTCGCCAGCGTCCTCAGGAACTACAACAATCTCTGCTGCATTTGGAGCAGGAGCAGCCTCAACAGTTTCAGCCTGAGCAGTCTCAGCCTCATCTTGGGAGTCCTAGTGACATCAATAAATGGGGAGGACTCACTAGCAGGAGTTCCATGTTGACTCTTCTCTGAAGAGCTTGAACTTGAGGAACTTGAGGAGGAGACGGGCTCTGGTTGTGGAGCGTCCTGGACTAGCAACACCTTAGGCTGTTCACCAGTTTTGCGACGGCGAAAGGTGTGCTCAAATGTGGTACGCTGCTCGACATCCTCCGGGCCGCTTTTTGAGGAAGGACGACGAGACCTTGGAGTCTCGGGGTCCTTTGGAGGAGATATATGGGCCGGGGCGGAGGGGAAGTTTGCTAGGTTTAGAGGGGAGGGGCAGAAAGGAATTAAGGCATTTTTTGTTGAAGGCTTGGGGGACGGTGGAGGGGTTGGTAGTTGTGTGATTTGGATAGCCTTTTGAGGAGAAGGAGTGGATTGCTTTGATAGATTGGAGGGGCCTTTTGTGGTGCTAGGCCGTTTTGTGGAGCTTTTAGTAGGGGGGACGCTAGAGGACTTGGCCTTTTTGAGGGTCCTTGGGTCATGAGTTTTCTTAGAGCGTCCCTCCTTAAGATGAGGTGAAAACATGTCCACAATCTCAGTAGGTTTGGAGGAGGAGAAGGGTCTAGATGATTTGGAGAGGGGGGATGATGGGGCAGGACGCTTTAACAGCTTCTTTGTGGTGATGGTGGGAATTTGAATAGGAGGAGGTGGGGAGGGACTTGGCAAACGGTTTTTGAGCATTTGGTAAGCCGGAGAGTCCCTTGGGTACATAGGGAAGTCAGGAAGAACTTGGTTGTGGAGGTCTGGGATAAGGTCAAGTATGGGACCAAGATTCTCACCTCCAAACTGTTGGAAGAATAGAACGTCCTCCATCCGGCCAGGCAGATCCTGATAGTTGTTCTTGTGCAGGCCGTGGATGACGAAGCTTTCTATAAAGTTCTCGTAATTCCTCGTCTTTTCGGCGTCCTGCTTGATGTGAGGAAGATCCATGCGTTCCCTTATCAACATGTAAAGGGTTTTGGGCTTCTTGTTGATGAAGTCCACTAGAGATTCGTTGAGAGCGATGGGCTTTGGCTTCTCAATGGTGTGGGACTTCACCAACTTTCTTCTCTTCCCGCCGGCGGAAGATCCGGCAGCGTTCCACTGTCTTTGAGACATGATTCTGATGAGTTTAGAGAGAGAAAGCTGTCGGAAACTTAGAGAGAGGGCAGAGCAAATTCTGTGAGCATGAAAGTTGTTGAGAGTAATAAATTCTGAGAGCGACTGTTGCAGCATTATATAGAGGAAGCGGTGGCACAATCTGTAATTAACACTGATTTTCTGTTCACCACGTGTCATAACTTCCCCCTTAAGCATTGAGCAAGTACAACGGTCACTGTTCAAACTTTCAAAAGTTCAAAAATTCTGACTCTTCAACTGCTTCTCAAAACTGAACTGGAGTCCTCTCTAACAATCCACTGGCGTCCTTTCAAACTTGGCAAAACTTAGCAAAAATTTACCTCTCCAGTCAAATCAAGAACCAATTCAACCGTCCCTGTGATCACCTTGCGAACCATTTGAGAACAAAGCAAGTACGTCCCGTAAAAGAAAATATGAAGCTCATAGGACGCTTTTGCAAAGTTCTTGGCTAGGGTAAGTTTAGAGTTCCCATCATTTCGGCTTATGATGCGGGTTGGGTGATCAGGGATACTCTTTTCAAGACAAAATAGAGAAAATTTGAATGGCGTTCCAAAGTAGCAAACACATGAAGTTTTAGACTAGCGTCCTTGCAAATATGAATTCAATGCATAACAGTCCTTAAACACTTAGAATCTACAAAACATAGTCAATCATTGAGGGAATAGTAGAACGGGACTTGCTACTTAAAAGTTATCATCCCCAAGAGCAGCCTTAGATGCTCATAGGGACGTCTATCAAGCGCCTTAGTGAAAATATCAGCTATTTGGTCTTCAGTCCTTACATGCTCCAAACTAATAAGTCCTAGTTCAACATTATCACGCAAGAAATGATGCCTTATATGAATATGCTTTGTGCGTGAATGCAAAACAAGATTCTTAGAAATTTCAATAGCACTTGTATTATCACAGCGAATGGGAATAGTTTCAAGATTGATAACGTAGTCCTTAAGTTGATATTTGATCCAGATGACCTGTGAACAGCACGAGGCAGTAGCAACGTACTCAGCTTCCGCAGTTGAAAGCGCCACAGAGTTCTGTTTCTTAGATCCCCAAGAGACTAAGCATGAACCAAGGAACTGTGCCATTCTTGGAGTGCTTTTTCTATCAATCACATGACCAGCATAATCAGCGTCCGAGTAGCCTACAAGCTTGAAGGGCGTCTTCTTAGGGTACCAAAGACAAAGATCGTCGCGTCCTTTGAGGTAGCGAAAGATCCTCTTGACTTCTTGTATGTGGGACTCCTTTGGATTCGCCTAGAAGCGTGCACACAAGCAAACGGCAAACATGATATCTGGACGGCTTGCGGTCAGATAGAGCAAAGAACCAATCATTCCTCTGTAAAGCTTCTGATCAACGTCCTTTCCCTTTTCATCAGCGTTAAGACGCGAGTTGGTAGAACAAAGGGTTGCAACAGGCTTGGACGCGTTCATCCCGTACTTCTCAAGCATCTCACGGACATATTTTTGTTGGTGAATGTGCGTCCCTTCCTTGAGTTGGTTGATTTGAAGTCCCAAGAAGAAATTGAGATCTCCAATGAGGGACATTTCAAACTCACTACTCATTAAGGACTTGAACTCATCTACAAGTTTCATGTTAGTACTACCAAAGACTATATCATCATCATAGACTTGGGCAATTAAAATGTCCTTCTGAACTTTCTTAATGAACAAAGTTTTATCAATTGAACCTCTTGTGTACCCATGAGACAAAAGAAAGGACGCAAACCTGTCGTACCATGCACGAGGGGCTTGCTTGAGTCCATAGAGAGCTTTGTCCAAGTATTACACATGATCTGGGTGAGAGGCGTCCTCGAAGCCAGGCGGTTGAGCAACATACACTTCCTCCTTCAGTTTTCCATTTAGGAAGGCAGTTTTGACGTCCGTCTGAAATAACTTGAATCCTTTGTGAGCGGTAAAAGCAATGAGTAGACGGACGGCCTCAATTCTAGCAACAGGAGCAAAGGTTTCATCATAATCTATGTCTTCCTCTTGCTTGAATCCTTGAGCCACCAGTCTTGCCTTGTTCCTTGACACACGTCCACTTTCATCAAGTTTATTTCTGAACACCCAACACGTCCCTATGATGTTTTTGCCTTTGGGACGAGGGACGAGGGTCCAAACTTTGTTCCTTTCAAACTGGTTAAGTTCTTCTTGCATTGCTTGAATCCAGTCAGCGTCCTGAAGTGCTTCCTTGATGTTCTTTGGTTCCACCATAGAGACAAAAGGCATTAAAAGCACAAAAGGCTAAATTTGCACTCTGGGACTTGCTTGCTGTTGACCTTGTTTGAACTCCTTGAGAGATATCTGAAACAATCTGAGAAGTTGGGTGGTCCCTAGAGAAGCGGGACTCCCTTTGAAACAATTGAGCAAATCTTGGATCAATCTCTCCATCAGAATCATCACTACTGTCTTGAGCATCGTCCTCAGTGTGTTCCCCCTCAGAGAGAGCGTCCACACCTTGTCGTTGCTCGCTTTGTTGACTTGATTCAGCCACATCTTGTTGAACTGGGGATTCACTACGAGAGGAAACTCCCTGAACAACACTAGGAGCGTCCACTGAGACTTTTTCAGGATTTGGAGTAGCGTCCTTAGGAACATAGTATTTTCCAGAGGACCAATCTTCAACTTCGTCTTCAGAGTCGTCCTGTTGTTGTGAAGAAGAGCGTTCTCTCTTACTTGATTTTTCTTTGTGAGAAGAACTCTCCTTGAACACAACATGAATACTCTCCTCAAGCTTTAGAGTCCTTTTGTTGAAAACTCTATATGCTTTGCTGGTGATAGAGTACCCAAGAAATATGGCTTCATCACTCCTTGCATCAAACTTTCCAAGGCTTTCTTTGTCGTTGTTGTGGACAAAGCACTTGCAACCAAACACTCTAAGATAGTCAATGCGAAGCTTCCTTCCATTCAACAACTCATAGGACGTCTTTTTCAGCAGAGGACGGATCATGGCACGATTGATGATGTAGCACGCTTTAGCAATAGCTTCTGCCCAGAAGTACTTGGGGACGCTATTTGCCAAGAGCATTGTTCTTGCCATGTCCTCCAACATCCTGTTCTTTCTTTCCACAATGCCATTTTGTTGAGGAGTTCTAGGAGCTGAGAAGTTGTGAGAGACACCATGTTTATCACAAAAGGCCAGGAACTCTGAGTTTTGAAACTCCGTCCCGTGGTCTGATCTTATAGCTTTAAGAGGCGTCTCAAGAGCAACTTCCACTTGTTTGACGAAGACTTTGAATGCATTGACACAATCTGCTTTTGACACCAAGAAAAGAACCCAAGTGAATCGAGAAAAATCATCTACAATAACGAAGATGTACCTCTTTCCACCGTAGCTCAGCGTCCTCATTGGTCCACAAAGATCCATGTGGAGAAGTTCCAAAGGCTTCTTCGTGCTAACTTCATTTTTGGATTTAAAGGACGTTCTTGTTTGCTTCCCTTTGATATAGGCTTCGCACTGTTCAATTTTCTCAGGATCAATTCGGGGAAGTCCTTTCACAAGATTTCTTTGGTGCAGCTTGAGGATTGTGCTTGGTCCAACATGGCCAAGGCGGCGATGCCAGAGGTCAGCGTCCTCCTTTGAAACAGATAGGCACAATTCTGATTTAGGCTTGAACTCCTGATTGAAGATGTAGACATTTTTCTGGCGTACTCCTTTGAGAACAACTTTGTTGGACTTCTTGTTGATGACGAGGCACTCCTTTGAGTCAAATGTGACAAGGTTTTCACCTTGATCACACATTTGAGAGACGCTAAGAAGATTGAAGCCAAGTCCTTCAACAAGACTCACGTTTGTTGCTTTGATGGACGGATTGAGAATAGCAGTTCCTGTCCCTTTGATCTTTCCCTTGCCCTTGTTGCTAAACGAGACAGTTCCTCCCGCGGCACTATTTTGGATAGAAGTGAGATGAATCTGGCTTCCTGTCATATGATTTGAGGCGCCACTATCAATGATCCATGGGCGTCCCCTCACTTCTACCTGCCAAAACAAAGTTAGTTTTTGGCGACCCAGGCAAGGTGTTCCTTACCTGGTTCGTTACAGTAATAGAACTCTGGCTCTGGCAAATAGTCATTTATATTCACATCATTTGAAATAGCATGCTTTCGGAAAGAACTTCTAGAACGTCAAGGACTCCTAGAGTTAGCCTTAGGGACGGACTCAGCATTTTCATTGTTAGTCCTAGCAACCTTTCCACTTTCAATATCATTCTTTAGTTTCACACAATCATATTTGAAATGGTCTCCTTGTCCACAGTACCAGCACGTCCTATAGTAAGCACCAAGGTAGTACTTCTTATTGGGACGTTGGATTTTGTTCTCTTTCATCTTTTGAGGATTACAAACTTTAGAACCTTCCCCCTTAACAATTTTCTTGTAGATCCTGTGACTTGTGGAGTTACTGTAGTAGTCCTCTTTACCTATTTCTCCACTTTCTAGGACTCTAATTCGCTCAAGAAGGTTCTTGGTCTTTTCCCTTTCTAGTTCAAGTTATGAAGTCTTACTTGCCCCAAAGTCGCTAGGGAGAGAGTTCCTAGTGTCAGACTCATAGCCTAGTCCTCTCTTGGCTGGGACAAAAACCATTGGTTTGGTTTCCTAAATTATGGGACTCTTTCCTAACACTTTTACTTCTTCCCTAAGCTTAGCGTTCTCTAGTTTAAGACACATTACTTCAGTTTTTAGGGATTTGCTTTCTTCACATGAGGACTCAAGTTGCAAAGACACTGTAGCACAGTTCTCACATTCAACCAAAATATTTTCATTTTCAAGTTCAAGTTCATCCATTCTGTGTTGCATGGCTACACTTTCTTCCATGATTTTACCAATAAGTTTAATAAGCTTGGATTTAGAACAATTCTCTAAGGGACTCATCATAGATTCACGAGTTACCTCTTTTTCAGATTTAGAAGCGTCCTCCTCAACAACTGAGGTGTCCTCCATAGCCATCTACGCCACTTGTTCATCATCAGAGGCGTCCTCAATAACTATGTACACCGTTTGTTCATCAGGTTCTTCATCATCAGAACTGACATTATCCCATGCAGCTGAGCACGCTCCAAAGAGGGCCTTTGTTTTAATTTCTTTTGAAGTCATTCCCGTAGTACATTTTTTGGCAAAGTGTCCCTTCTTGTTACATTTGTAGCAAGTGAGTTCCTTCATCTCTGCCTCTGTATACTTGGGACTTTCCTTCTTATATGGCATCTTGTGTTTGTTGATGTATTTGCTCCTTTTGCCATAGATGCGGAGAGCCTTATGTAGAAGAGCAAGTTCTTCCTCTTCATCAAGCTCTTCCTTTGACTTGCTTTCTTTTTCCTTTAAAGCTTGAACGCGCATCTTTTCACGGTTCTCATTCTTGTTGGCCTCCACCATCATAGCAAGTTCTCTTTGGCGGCGCAAATCCTCAGCGTACTCTGGTGTTGAAGTCATCAAGGCTAGATCTGTCTAAGGATTCCTTGCTAACTCAGCCAAATCAGAGTTCCTCCTTGCTTCATATCCTCTCAGCTTCCCGTAGATTTCTTTCATATCTAGAGTCTTGTTAGCTGTATTTTCCTTGAACGTGGTTCTATCAAAGTTCCACTTTCCTGTTAGACCATCAATGACCACCTGAACTCTGTTCCTCATTGAAACTTCAGCTTCTGGAATGCCCAAGTTCCTCATCTTGGTGATAAGGGCTTCAAAGCGGTATGAGTAGTCATTAACTGATTCATTGGGTAGCATTCTGAAAGCATAGAACTCTCTCTTGATTTCAAGCTGAACGTCTTCCCTCATTTCAGCAATCCCTACGTGAAACTTCTCGAGAGCTTCCCACTATAGTTTGGCTGTAGCCAAGTTGCTAACTCGGGTGGCGTCCCTCTCGCAAAGGGACGCTTGACGGAAGCATATTGCCTTAGCATTTGTTTCCATCAGCTTGAATTCATCAAGACCCCACTCGTCCTCTTTATCTTTCTTGTCAGCAGGAACGGCAGGGTCGCCTTTCATGATCACTTTCCAGCACTGATAGTTCTGACTCCTAACGAAGTTCTCGAACCTGATCTTCCAGCGGTTGAAGTTGCCATCCGTCAGACGCGGAGGCTTCACAAAAGAGATTCCAATAGGTTACATGTCCATTTTCACCTGCAACTCAATAAGAATCTAGAGCGCCTGCTCTGATACCAATTGTTGGATCGTTAGTAACTGAGGGACGTCCTTTACTTTGGTAAAGGCGTCCTATGGTCAGGCGTCCCTACGAGGAGTAGGGGCGTCCTTGAGTAATGCAGCGGAATAAAGTACTAAATAGGAGAATAATGAACACAGTGAATTACAGAGGAACCACTCAAGACCAAGTAGTCCTTGAGTGTAAACCTCTACCTCCTTGGAGGATTTGTGAATAGCTTTTCCTTTATATTAAACGTCCTTACAGTTGTACTGGCGAGTCTTTACAGTTCTCTGGCACTTAGCTTTTCTTCCTAAGTCCACTAGTAAAGGACTCATCTAAGCCTACAACTTAAGCGAGTTTAATCTATTAAAGGACTCTATCCCTACGTCCTACAGTACCTCGTAGGACTCTCTTTCTCTTTTTGGGTTATTCTGAATACAAACTGTTTTGTGGTTTTGGTTACAAATCTCACTCGATCTAACACAAGTCTTAGCACTGTTCTTGAGTTCTTGAGCTAGTTCTTCGTGTTCTTGAGTGATCCGCTTTCCTCTAATTCTCTCTGAATATTCTCTGAAAGCGTTAACGTCACAATAAATGCCTTGGGGTATTTATAGGACTTGGGGAAGGGCGTCTTTCTCTTTTGACGATCATGCCCTTCGTGGACGTGGCTACAGGATCTTCCTCCACGTATGATGGCGGTGATGAGGAAGCTTCTTGTATCCAGCAGTGTGTGATGGACTCCGCTACAGGATCGGCCGCCACGTGTTGATGAACTCTGCAACAGGATCGTCCGCTACGTAGTGTTGGACTCCGCTACAGGATCGGTCTCCACGTGTCCTTGGATGATCAAATGTTGTCGAGTGATGTCATCCTGTCGGCTAGTGAGTAAGGACGCTCTTCATGCGTTCCTACTTGCTTGGGACTCCGTCCTTGCTCAAGTAGTCTCTAGCTGGTCCTTACTTCCTGTTAGCTAGCGTCCCTAAGCCTAGGGGACGTCCATACACACTTGTTGTCCTTTTGTCACTGGCGTTCCTGAACACTTGGACAATTTATTAGAATCAAAGTGAGTTTGTCATATCAAAACTAAGGGACGGTTGTGGGCACACTACCAAGTACGCAAGCGTCCTTGATAGCGTCCCAACACTCTTGTTGCTAGAATTGAGGCTGTCCGTCTCCTTATTGCCTTCGCCGCTCACAAGGGATTCAAGTTATTTCAGATGGACGTCAAGACTGCCTTTCTCAATGGCAAACTCAAGGAGGAAGTGTATGTTGCTCAACCCCCTGGCTTCGAGGACGCCTTTCACCCAGATCATGTGTACTACTTAGACAAAGCGCTCTATGGACTCAAGCAAGCCCCTCGTGCATGGTACGACAGGTTTGCATCCTTTTTTTTGTCTAATGGTTACACAAGAGGTTCACTTGATAAAACTTTGTTCATTAAGAAAGTTCACAAGGACATTTTAATTGTCCAAGTCTATGTTGATGATATAGTCTTTGGTAGTACTAACATGAAACTTGTAGTGGAGTTCAAGTCCTTAATGAGTAGTGAGTTTGAGATGTCCCTCATTAGAGAACTCAATTTCTTCTTGGGACTTCAAATAAATCAACTCAAGGAAGGGACGCGTATTCATCAACAAAAATATGTCCGTGAAATGCTTGAAAAATACAAGATGAACACGTCCAAGCTAGTTGCTACACCTTGTTCTCCCAATTCGCGTCTTTACGCAGATGAACAAGGGAAGGACGTTGATCAAAAGCTTTACAGAGGAATGATTGGCTCTTTACTCTATCTGACCGCAAGCCGTCCCGACATCATGTTTG
Source organism: Polygonum maritimum (assembly GCA_963924305.1). NCBI lineage: Eukaryota > Viridiplantae > Streptophyta > Magnoliopsida > Caryophyllales > Polygonaceae > Polygonum > Polygonum maritimum. The sequence continues at coordinate 32,825,106 of OZ002733.1, read as the reverse complement.
CCGTTTGCTTGTGTGCCCGCTTCCAAGCAAGTCCAAAGGAGTCCCACATGCAAGAAGTTAAGAGAATCTTTCGCTATCTCAAGGGACGCGACGATCTCTGCCTTTGGTACCCAAGGAAGACGTCCTTCAAGCTTATTGGCTACTCGGACGCTGATTATGCTGGTCATGTGATTGATAGAAAAAGCACTTCGGGAATGGCACAGTTCCTTGGTTCATGCTTAGTCTCTTGGGGATCTAAGAAACAGAACTCTGTGGCGCTTTCAACTGTGGAAGCTGAGTACGTTGATGTTGTTTCGTGCTGTTCACAAGTCATCTGGATCAAATATCAACTTGAGGACTACGGTATCAATCTTGAAACTATTCCCATTCTCTGTGATAATACCAGTGCTATTGAAATTGCTAAGATTCCTGTTTTTCATTCACGCACAAAGCATATTCATATAAAACATCATTTCTTGCGTGATAATGTTGAACAAGGACTTATAAGTTTAGGGCATGTAAGGACTGAAGACCAAATAGTTGATATTTTCACTAAGGCGCATGATAGACGTCCCTTTGAGCATCTAAGGCTGCTCTTGGGGATGATAACTTTTAAGTAGCAAGTCCCGTTCTACTATTCCCTCAGTGATTGGCTATGTTTAGTAGATTCTAAGTGTTTAAGGACTATAATGCTTTGAATTCATATTTGCAAGGACGCTAGTCTAAAACTTCATATGTTTGCTACTTTGGAACGCCATTCAATTTCTCTATTTGTCTTGAAAAGAGTATCCCTGATCACCCAACCCACATCATAAGCCGAAATCATGGGAACTCTAAGCTTACCCTAGCCGAGAACTCTGCAAAAGCGTCCTATGATCTTCATGTTTTCTTTTACGGGACGTACTTGTTTTGTTCTCAAATGGATCGTAAGGTGATCACAGAGACGGTTGCTCAGTTTCTTGGTTTTCTAAAGAGGTAATTTTTGCTAAGTATGTGAGGACGCCAGTTGTTTCTTTGAGAGGATGCCAGTTCAGAATTGATCAGTTTTGAGAAGAAGTTGAAGAGTCAGAAATTTGAAATTTTGAACGTTTGAACAGTGACCGTTGTACTTGCTCAAATCTTAAGGGGGAAGTTATGCCACGTGTCGCACAGAATATCAGTGTTAATTACAATTTGTGCCACCGCTTCCTCTATATAAGGCTGTAACAGTCGCTCTCACTCATTTATTGCTCTCACCAACTTCCCTGCTCTCAAATCGCTCTGCCCTCTCTCTAAGTTTTTCGACGATTTCTCACTCTAAAAGCTCGCCAGAAAATGTCTCAACTACTAGGGAACGTGGCCGGATCTTCTGCCGGAGGAAAGAGAAGGAAGCTTGTGAAATCCCATACCATAGAGAAGCCAAAACAGATAGTTCTTAATGAATCTCTAGTGGACTTTATCAATAGGAAGCCCAGAACGCTGTACATGCTTATCAGGGAAAGAATGGAAAGAGAAGACGTCAAGCAGGACGCCGTCAAAACAAGGAACTATGAGAAGTTCCTGGAAAGGTTTGTCATTCATGGCCTCCACAAGAATGACTACAAGGACTTGCCAGGAAGAATGGAGGACGTGCTCTTCTTCTTCACAGTTCGGCGATGAACATCTAGGTAATCTCCTTGATCTCATTCCAGATCTCTATAATGCTGGTTTGCCAGACTTTCCCATGTACCCTAGGGACTCCCCAGCCTTCCAAATGCTCAAAAACCGTTTGCCCAGTCCTTCTCCCCCTCCTCCTCAAGTTCAAACCATAACAACAAAGAAACTTTTGCCTTCCAAACGCCCTGCTCCACAGTCCCCTCTCTCAAAATCTTCAAAGCCCTTTTCTTCTTCCAACCCAACAGAAATAGTGGACAAGTTCCCAAAAGACTTGTCGGAGGGACGCTCCAAAAGAAAGCATGACTCTCGGCCCCTCAAAAAGGCCAAGTCATCTACCGTCCCCTCCTCCACTAGACCAAGCTCCACTAAAAGGCCAACCTCCTCAAAAGGCCCGTCCAAACCTTCAAAGAAATCCAGCCTTGCTCCTCAACCCGCGCTCAAAATCGTCCAACTTCTAACTCCTCCACCGTCCCCCCAACCTTTAAAAGAAAATGCCTTCATCCAATTATGTCCTTCACCTCTCAATTTTGCCCAATTCCCCTCAGCCCCTGCTCATATCTCTCCCCCAAAGGAGACCCCAAGACCCCCAGGTCCCGCCGTCCTTCATCAGAGTCTGGCCCCGAGGACGCTGAGAAACGTCCCGCCCTTGAGCACACTTTTAGACGCCGTAAAACCGGCGAAGCACCAAGGGTTCTGGTCCAAGAGGTTGCTGAAACGGAGCACATCTCCACCTCAAGTTCCTCCTCGTCAAGCTCTTCTGAGAAGAGTCATCAAGGAACGCCCATCGCAGAGTCCTCCCCTTTCGTTGATATCACAAGGGACTCCAATGATGAGGCAGAAGGTGTTGAGAATGCTCCTGCTGCCAAAGAAGCTGAGATTGTTCAAGTCATTGAGGACGCTGGTGAGCACCAGGTCGCACAAAAGGACGCCGAGCCTACTCTTTCTGATGAGCTTGAGCGTGACGCAACAGAAATCCCACCCTATGACCAAAATCTTCCCATCCTCAACCCCCAACCAACCCCACAAGAAAACCCCTCCCCCACAATCCAAACAGAACCCCAAGTCCCTGCGGACACAGAGCCTTCCCTTGCAAAAGAAACAGAGGCTCAGGACGTAGAAGAGACGTCCCAAGGCAGAGCTCCTTCTGAATCTAAATAGGCCGCAGCTGGTGGCAATGATGAAACAGCTAAAGGCACTGAGGACGCTCCTGCCAAGGACGCTGCAGAAAATGAATCCGAGGACGCTGAAGATGCTGAGGACAGTTCTGATGAGGATTCTGAGTCCCCAAAGCGTTCCTTCAATGACAAGGACGTCAGAACCTTTCTTGAACTGCTTCGTTTCCAAGGATGGTTGCTTGTTGGACCTGCCCCCACAGAAATCAATAATGATCAAATTCGGGCGTTCTTCAAGAGTCTCCGCTTTAGGTCCAAGGACAGTTCACTACATTTCAAGATTGATGATGAGAAAGCTTCTGTCACTGAACGCCAAGTCCGCACTTTCATGGGACTAAGCACTCAAAAGCCGCCGTCCAATGCTTTAAGCTCTCTTCCTAAGAATGACTTTGAAATGACGGACGACGAAGAAGTGGCACTGCTTGAAAGAATTTTCCAAGGCAAAAGACCCTATGGGACGGATAGAGTTGCTCATGTTTTGTCCAAACTTGGCGCTATTGCACACTACTTTATCTGCCGCGCCGTCCTTCCTAGGCAAGAGAAGCGTTCCGTGGTTCAAACTCATGACTGCATATTACTGGACGCATTTCTCAACCACTGCCCCATCAATCTTGCAATAATTGCTATGCAACATATGGCTAAGTGTGGGAGGAAGCGACATGCGTTGCCGTACCCTGGTCTTGTCAAGCTGATTCTCAAGTCACAAAATGCTTATGATGACTCTGCCCCCACTGAGCAGTTGGGACTGACATGGAACAAGAAGAAGGGACTGCTTGAAATTAGGCACAATGAGGAACTGCCGTCCATCAAGAAGTAGTTAAAGGCTGAGGCAGAAGAAGCCAAGAAGAAAGAAGAGCAAGAACGCCTCGCTCATGAAGCTGAACAGGAGCGTCTTGCGTCTATGCATCAAGAGACAGAATCTGAATATGAGCACGCCGTCAATTATGCAGCTCTTGATCAGCCACTGATGGCTAACTTTCCTCCTCCCTCATTACCTCATACGGACGCCCCATCTTTAAGCTCCGGTCCTGGCCCATTCTTGCCCCGGCACATCCTGAACAACACCCTCCTCAAGAACTTATGGTTGCAATACTTCAGAATCAGTGCCTCACTCTCAACTCTCTCAAGGATTTATCAACGGCATTCACTGAGTCTGCGGAACTTCACGAGAAGCTACTCAAGTTTTATCAGGAACAAAGCCGCCGTCCCCAGTGATCGCCGTCCTCCTCTTTAATCCCTCATATGTTTTTGCCTTTGCTTCTTTTGTTTTGCAAACACTTGATCATTTTTGATCGTTGGTCTATAATGACATTTATTCTGCTTTCGTTGAATGGCAATTACATTGTTTGCTTGCATTGTGTTTGTTTAAGCGTTCCACTGCTTATAGTTGTGTTTTTATGCTAACGTCCTTATCACTTGTTATCCTTTTCGATGATGCCAAAAGGGGGAAGTGTAGTTTTGTAGAGATGCGCTATAAAATAGTTATCTAGAATAAGCAAGAGTTAAGGGGGAACTATTAAGTGAAAGGTCCAAGGAACGCCATGTTAGAATAAACAAGAGGACACCTAGAAAGTTCTAGAACGCTACTCTCTCCTGAAAATCCAAAAGTTAGAGAATCAAAGAATGAAAACTTGTGCTTATAGAATTTCTTCTAAGTGTTAGAGGACGTTTCTAAGTTTTCATGCATGTTAAAGTTCCAAATGTCAAAACCATTTTGCTGAAGAGTTTGTCATCATCACAAAGGGGGAAATTTTTGGGACGCTATCAAGGACGCTTGCGTACTTGGTAGTATGCCCACAACCGTCCCTTAGTTTTGATATGACAAATTCACTTTGATTCTAATAAATTTGTCCAAGTGTTCAGGAACGCCAGTGACAAAAAGGACAACAAGTGTGTGGACGTTCCCTAGGCTTAGGGATGCTAGCTACCAGGAAGTAAGGACCAGCAAGAGACTACTTGAGCAAGGACGGAGTCCTAAAGCAAGTAGGAACGCAAGCAGAGCGTCCTTACTCACTAGCCGATAGGATGACATCACTCGACAACATTTGATCATCCAAGGACACGTGGAGACCGATCCTGTAGCAGAGTCCAACACTACATGGCGGACGATCCTGTAGCAGAGTTCATCAACACGTGGCGGCAGATCCTGTAGCGGAGTCCATCACACACAGCTGGATACAGGAAGCTTCCTCATCACCGCCCTACTACGTGGAGGAAGATCCTGTAGCCACGTCCACGAAGAGCATGATCGTCCGAAGAGGAAAGATGCCCTTCCCCAAGTCCTATAAATAGCCCCAGGCATTTATTGTGACATCAACGCTTTCAGAGAATATTCAAAGAGAATCAGAGGAAAGCGACTCACTCAAGAACACAAAGAACAAGCTCAAGAACACTCAAGAACAGTTCTAGGTTTGTGCTAGATCGAGTGAGAATTGTAACCCAAAACTAGAACTTGTTTGTAATTCAGAAAACCCAAAAAGAAAGAGAGAGTCCTACAACGCACTATAGGACGTAGGGATACAAGTCCTTTAGAAGATTAAACTCTCTTAGGTTGTAGGCTTAAAGGAGGACTTTACTAGTGGACGTAGGACGCTGTCTAAGTGCCAGAGAAGTGTAAAGAACTTGCCAGTACAACGTAAGGACGTTAAATAAGAAAGGAAGAATCTATTCAAAAATCCTCCAAGGAGGTAGAGGTTTACACTCAAGGACTACTTGGTCTTGAGTGGTTCCTCTATAAATCATTGTGTTCATTATATGCTAAGTTCACCTGTTTAGTTTACATTTCCGCTGCACATCTAAAGGACGCCGTTACACCTCGTAAGGACGCCTGACCAAAGGACGCCTTTACCTAAGTAAAGGACGTCCCTCAGTTATACTAACGATTCAACATTGGCCTGTGATTTTGACACCTTATAACCTTCCTCCATCGATGTGCATGCGGGACGAAGTTATGTCTCTAACAGTTATTGTCCCAGGACCGAAAAGCCCAAAACAAAAACTAGACGTCTTCTTGCAGCCATTGATCGCCGAGCTTCGTAGTTGGTGGCTTAACGGCATCACCACATATGACGCATGGAGGAAGCAAAATTTTATTATGCATGCGGCTCTACTATGGACTATTAGTGACTTTCCAGCATATTCGATGGTTTCAGGTATACATCTGTTACTTCGAATTAATTATTGTTAGTTTTACATACGTTAAATGTTATGGATGCTTAAAGACATGCCAAGTGAATTATTATAAACGGTTGTTTCCGTTGTTTGGAGCACTTCGAAGAAATACGCTTGCCCTTACTATATGGAGAATACAAATGCATTTTATCAAGCCCATGGACATAAAATGTGTTGGTTTGATTGTGCTAGGCATTTCCTTCCAGAAGATCATCGTTTTCGAAACAACAGGAATGATTTTAAGAAAGGTAAAAGGGTCAGAGGTCCTCCTCCTCCACTTCGTGATGGCTGTGAAATATTAGACAAAATAAACAATATGGGTCTGGTAAAGATAATTGAAGTCGGAGCCGAGGAGCATAATGCAAGAGCAAGTAGATATTCCGGTTGGAAGAAAAAGAGTATTTTTTGGGAACTATCTTATTGGTCGGCTCTGCGGGTAAGGCATAATTTGGGTGTTATACACATCGAAAAAAAATGTCTTTGATAATGTCTTTAACACTCTTCTCGATGTTGCCGGCAAGTCGAAAGAATTTTTGAAGGCAAGAAAAGATCTAAGAGACTTATGTAGGCGACCGAAGTTGGAACCTGATGACACAGACACCAGTTACACGTACAAAGGCTTGTTATACATTAAGTCGTGCTCAAAAGCAATCGCTTTTAGATTGGTTGAAAACTGTGAAATTCCCAGATGGTTATGCCTCCAACTTAAGTCGTAGCATTGATCTCCATAAGCTACGACTTTTTGGGATGAAGAGTCGTGATTGTCACGTGTTCATGCAAAGGTTGTTGCCTATTGCTTTTCAAGCATTTCTTAAGAACAAGGTTTGGGAGCCCATTGCACAATTGAGTGTGTTCTTTCGAGACCTCACTTGTTATGATCTTAAGTCTGAAGTAGCTATGAATCGGCACGAGGAAATACCCATATTACTATGCAAGCTGGAAAGAATATTTCCACTAGGGTTCTTTGATTCAATGGAGCACTTGCCTATTCATTTCCAAGGGAAGCTGCAATTTGTGGGCCCGTCCAATACAGATGGATGTATCCTTTTGAAAGGTATGTTAAATTCTAAGATAACTAACACATATAATTACGACAATATCGATGCACACCTTATATTATTTAAGCATTTCTTTATTTATAGGTTCCTACGAAGGCTAAAACATACAGTTGGAAACAAAGCTCGTGTGGAAGGATCAATATGTAGTGCATATCTCATTCAAGAGACCTCCACTTTCTGCGAATATTATTTTAATTCACATGTTATAAGAAAACAAATTGACATCACCCGCAACTTAACTTGTGAACTTCCGATGGGGGTTGATGCAAATGATTTGTCTATTTTCACATTTCTTGGTAAGAAATTGGGTAAAGCTACTCGGAGGATGCTCACAGAAGATGAATACCATTTGATCCAAACTTACATTCTCATGAATTGTGAAGAAGTCGAGCCTTTTATAGAGTATTGTGAAGAAGTCGTTTATCATATACATAATTATGTGTTTACCTAACTATATCCCTTTCTTGATAGATACCTTCTGGAGAATTATGTATGCCTATCAAATCCAAACATAAACACCAGTGAAGAATAAATCATACTTGAAGCACAATTTCGGTAATGGTTCTATAACTACGTAATTATGTTCATTTTAAATATTTATATGTAGGTGAGATATTTTGATGTATTTACTAATTAGTAAGCTAGTTGACATCATGTATCATCCTTTGTTTCTCTATCCATATGCAGGCTGATGGTTTGGAAAATGGCATTTCAAATCAGAACATTGCGACACTAGCTCGCGGACTTGCCGGAGGTGATCGCTCGGAAATGCGAGGGTCTAAAGATACAATTTATAACTCGACCCAATTGTAGCACGTGATGGGCGTCGAATGCTCGGGAAATCTACTCGATTGAGGTGCCTAAACACTAGAAAGCTGGAAAGGAGAACTTAAAACAAAGGAAAACAAAGAGAACAGTCGGGACCGACAAAAGTGTCACGTCGGGCCCGATGTTAGCGACGAAGAGGGAAGTCGGGCCCGATGTAGCTGGTGATGTCGAACTCAAAGATTGAAAGGTAGATCTTGGGTTTTTGGGTTCCTCCTCTAGTTGATGTAGGCTTTTCCACCCCAATTCAAGCAATAAGTGATGATCCTCGTAGGATCGAGAGCTTTCGCCTCGTTCCCACCACTTCTACATATCGATCATTGGGGACATTGATTTCCCCTTCGAAGCAAGGTCTTGTGATGACAAATGTCCACTTTCGCTTCCTTTTGCCAAACACAAGCCTTAATTCCTTGCTTTCGCGAAGGAATTGAAGCACTATGTAGAGTGGGTTCCTAGATCAAGCACTCAAGGCTTATGAAATTGGGGTTTCTAGCCCAACCTAGCTAGAGGTTTCCCCCATAGCCCAAGATCAAGGAGATCTACTCTATATGGCAAACAAAGAAAGCAAACAAATCACAAAGCAAGGCAATCATCATCATCATACTCAAATCAAGGCTAAATCTCCTTAACAAAGCAAAAGCAATCATCCACAAATTCCAATCCAAATTCCAAATCCACAAGGTCTAAACAAAGCAAAGTTAAACTCATAATCCTCCTAGCAATCTCCTCCCCTAGGCCGATTCTCCTTCCTCTCCTTCTCTTCTCCTTCCTCCTTACTCTCCAAGTCTCCTCTTGAGAGATTTTATGAGTTGATTAGTGCTAAAATGTGTGTGTTCTTTCTCCCATTAGAAGATAAGAGAGCCTTAATAGATGAGGGGCAAAAGTGGTAGTTTACAATTTCGTGCCTTGGAGCCCAATCCAGCCAGCGACCGACTCGGACCGACACGGAGGACCTCGGGCCCGACTTCCTGGGTACATCGGTCCCAGGTTCAAAATTCATCTCGAGCCCGGCGCTGATTCTACCACGACCTGGACCTCGTTCCACCTTTTCTTCTTGGCTTTTCTCTTGCTCTTCTTCATGGCTTGCTCCTCTCTTTCCCACTTAAGCTCGGGCCTTGCTCCTTGTCTTGATTCACCTTCAAAATCGATCCTTGATTGATGCCAAAATGCCTACAAAACACATAAAACGCGCATAGTCTCCGAATCTCATAGAAATACGGGAACTAAGCTAAAAAGGAACAAAACACTCAAGAAAAAAGAAGAAATACACATATTTACAATGGAAAATCATATATAAAACACCACCAAATAAGTAGACATCAAAATACCCCATACTTAAACTTGCTTATCCTCAAGCAATAACAATGTAAGCAAGACCGAAACATAATCTTCAACTAAAGCCTCATATGAAAAACACATTATCACACATGATCACACATGATCAAGTGCTCAAAGGAATAGAGTTAATGCAACTTAGCCTCACTTTAGCGATATGTAGATGTGTATCACTCATCATGTGTATGGGTATAACAATGAACACTCAAGCTCAAACATCATGCAAGTAAAGACTTTACTATTGAAGCTAATATCACCAAATCCTCCACCTAGAGATGCCTATTACAAAGTACACAAAGAATTCGAACTTGGCTCAATGGAGGTCCTCAAAGAGGTTCCATTCGGCCGGGTTGTAATGGGGCTTTTGGTATTTCTCAAGGTGGGAATCATTTTTGTCTTGTGGTGCTTACAATGGGGATGAACAACCTAAACTCTCACCAACTTTACCAAAAATTCCACAATCAACTTCACACTCATCAAAAGCTTAACATTTTTCCTCTCAACCCAAAATCTCACTTAACATTCCACTTCATCTTTGCACTTAGGCTTTTTGTTGGATTTTTCCAAACTTTCCACTGGACCGACTTTCTTATGACATCGGGCCCGATGTGGCTTCGAACTCGGTCGGACCCTTTTTTCACTTAAGCTCTTCACTTTCAATCCACTTCCCTTTTCCAACATTTTCTTTCTTTTCTTTCTTTTTTGCACTTTTCTTTTATGCACAAAAAAGATGCACTACCCACATGATTCATAACACCACTCTTTGCCCTTAATCCCAAGAAAATCTCAACTCTTCAAATACACTCCAAACCTCTCTTCTAAAGTTCAATCCTATAAGGGCCCAGTCATATAAGGCTAGGAATAACATTTTTGAGGAGTTTCAAACAAAGGTCTAGGCTAGAACGGGGCTACAAACAAAGAAACAAACATCCCAAACACAAAAACCACAATCCAAGAAACAAACATCCCAAACACAAAAACTAAAGACCAAACATCCTCAAAACAAACACACAAGCAAACAAATGAAATCATGAGCATTACCCCCCACCCCATACTTAAAATTTTGATGTCCCCATCAAACATGGAAATCAAAACTTAAAGGCAAGAGAGAAGAGTATAAAGAGCTCACAATTTCTTATTCTTCAATGGCATGTCTAGGATCACTCGTTGAAGGGATTGTCACGCCTGTATCCTCTTTGGAGCCTCATAAGCCGCTCCCTCTCGTACACTTGCTATTGGTAGAAGTCTTGAGGTGGTGGTTGGAGTTGGGCATCCGGGCGTGTCCATTGATCCTCTCGGGAAGAGAAATTCCCGCTCATCCAATTGTTGAAGCTATCTTGGACTCGCCACCTTTGGTCCTTCACCGTCCTAAGCTCATCGACCTCGTGCCTTGTGTAACCGAGGTTCTGGTTCATCTCTTCTTGACTAGCTTGAAAGGCACCTTGTTGTTGGAGCAATTGTTGTTGTTGTTGGTACATGAATTGTTTTTGGAGATTCACTTGATGGACTTCTTGAAACACATTTTCTTGTTGGATTTGAAGATGGGCCATTTGATTAGCCAAGAATGACATGTCCACCGATTGTTGCCTCTCGGGGAAAACCATACCCGATCCGTACCATTGAACGTAGCCTTCATAACCGCCATATTGAGCTTGCTCTTGCCTTGCACCGCTCCCTTCTCCTTGTTCATAGTGCCTCGGGACCGAAACGCCAAAGAAAGCACCGGACCGACTTTGATGGAAGTCGGGCCCGATGTCATGTGCATCTCGGTCCACCAGTGTTGGAGCTTGGTGCGTGGCTCGGAGGTTAGCCAACAAGCCTTGGAAGCGCTCATCCTCAGCCGGGTCTAGATCGACGTCCATTGCCTCTCCTCTAGGTGCAAACTAAAAGTTGTCTTGGTCGGAATCCAGTGAAGACGAGGGGGTCGTGAAGCGAATGTGTTGCGGTTGCTGTTGCTGCCCCTCTCTTGCACCTTCGGGGTCACCAAAAGAGTGTGGCTTGCCGGCCCACACTTGGTACCAGTTGTGATACCGAGAAAGATCAAAGAGGTTCGGCACCAATCGGATGGACACGCCATCATAGCTCGAGTGAGGGGCCAAGTAATGCATGTATGGCTTCTCCTTGATGATGTTGGCTTTCTTGAAATACCTCATGTTCATGTACTCAACACCATTTCGGGCCGGGGAATACTTGCTAAGATCAACTCCCAAGCTTGCGGCTAACCGAACAATCATCCCGCCAAAGTAGATCCAAGAAGTGCTTTGGAAGTCTCGCACCATCTTGACCCACTCCCATACAAGATTCATGGGTTTCTTGGTATGGAAAAGCATCTCGTGTATCAACATGACCTCCTCCTTCATTGGTTTGCTCAACTCGTGGCGTGCATAGATTGCACACCCCAAGACTCGCACCATCACTCGAAAAAGAGGGCTAGTATCTCCGTTGTTGAAGCACCTTTTCTCATCTCACTCTTCCCCGCCACTTGCTTCCACACGTAGTTCACCTTCTCGTTGTCTACGTTAGCCTCTTCTCTTGGACAAGGGAACCCAAAGTAGGTAGCCAAATCCGCGAGAGAGACCTTGTAGTCCTCGTTGCCCAATTGGACGGTGACCGCACCTTCTTCATCCTCCACATTATCATAAGAGCACTCGAATGTGGCCATAAACTCCGATGTGAGGGCGGGATAGTGGGTGTTGTCCCACCTTAGCATCCCGGTAAGGCCAATGTGTGAATAGCATCTCGGAAGGGCTTGATCCATGCCCATCTTTCTCACGGTTTCCCAATCGAGCCACCTTGTGTGATGCTCAAGCGCCATATACCGTGCATAACTCTCAACTTGCTCATCATCCTCCAAGTAAACATCATCCAACTTTGGCTCTTTTCTTGACTTCTTTGACTTCTTCTTTTGCCTTTCCGCGTGAGATGATGAAGCTCTAGTCTTCATGGTACCTACACACATCAAACCAAACCAAAGGGATCCAAGATAAACTCCATACAATACAACAAAAGCACTCATCAACACACATCAACACATCAACACAAGGGGTACCCCATACTTAGTCTCTAAACACACATGCATCACAATCCAACATCAATCATCATGGATATCTTCTAATAATGGTTAAGCAAATGATCATATCACATCATGAATAGGCTATAACCAACAATACAACACATGAATCCATATGATATCACAAGAAGAAAGCAAAAACAACTCGATCGACATGCTTACTACCTCGGGCCCGATACACTTCCAACCTCGGTCCGAGTTGGTGGACCGACTTCCACAAATCGGGCCCGACTTGCCTGGGCACGTCGATCTCGACCTAGTTCATGCTTCGATTCTAACACAAATCAACCCAAATCATTCCAGCATGCTCCTAAAGTTCAATTTCAACCATCAAACATCCCTAATCGAAGTTCTCAATGGATCTAAGCATGCATAAATAACTTTAAAGCCCAATTTCACAAATCATGCAAATCCACCATTGATGCTCAAGCTTCAAACTCTCAAACAAACATGGTAACACTCAATCTATGTAATGAAAGCACAAAATCTCCAAAGAAATAGATAGAGATCGAGTTACACATACCTCAATTGAAGAGAATTGAACCTTTAAGCAAACAATCTACTAGAACTCAAACTTTCTCAACCTAGGTTAAGATGGGGGATGAAGAACAAGGTTGAACTTGTAATCTCTCTTTGGAATTGAGTTAGGGAGGGATTTTTGTGGTTGGATTGAGATGAAGAAAGGGAGAGGTGTGTGGATCGAGTTTGGAGAGAGAGAGAGAGAGAGAGGGGGGGGGCGATTTTGAGAGTGAAAGGGATGGGAGGTATTTTGGGTATGGTGGTTAATATGAAGATGGTAGGTAGGTGAGGGAAGGGTATTTAATGGGGAAAGGGACAAGTTTAGGTCAAAGGGTAAAATTGGCAAATCCTCTAAGCCGATCGGGCTGGACCGACATCATGGACCGATGTTCCCATGTCGGGCCCGACTTACCTGGGCTCGATATGGGGTTGCTCGGCCACCAAAATTACTCCATCTCGTTGCATCTTCTTTCTCCAAAATTCCATTTATTTTTCACCACAACTCCTACACAATCTTGAAGAACTAACACAACCAAAAATCCACAAAATACTAGGTAGGGAATGGTTAGAGAAAAGCTAAGCTAAGCTAGGAAAAATCAAACCAAAAACTACGAAAAGAAAACTACTAGCTCGGGTTGCCTCCCGAGAAGCGCTCGTTTAGAGTCACTAGCTTGACTTCCTAACCTCAATCTCATGGCGGATGAAACACGGTGAATTGATCGCCATTGTTGAGCCCATTCCCATTGCCCTCATACCCATAAAACCACCAACGTAACGATGGTCTATATAGGCATGGATCTCCAATCTCGGGCCTCTCTCATCATACTCCTCCAACGAATGAGCATTTACTTCTTGACTTCCTTCATCATAATTCTCTTTTCCTACACCAATAACACTCAAAGAATTCCTAGGAGATTCTATCAATTCATCTTTCAAGTTACTTAGGCAAATATAGCTATCTCCTAAGTCATCTTTCAAATCATTTAAACAAATGTAGGAATCACAAGTTTTGAATGAATTGTGATCATCACCAACATCAAAAGGATATGAGTAAGGATATTCTTCATTTCTCCTTGGGCTACCATTGATCCTTGACTCATCTTGTTCCTCAACTTGCTCCAAGAACTCTCTTGCTTGAATTTGTTCATTGAATCTCACATCGCTCCTCAATGCGACCATTTCTCTAGCAACTTCCACTTCTTTTCTCTTTCTCTGGGCATTCGCCTCAAGCTTTAGGATAACCAAAGTGTCCGGCTCATTCAAAGCCTTGTTGAAGTGGAATTCAACCTTTTCCTCACCAATCTCAAAGGAAACTTTTCCATTTTTGACATCAAACTTGGCCCCCGCCGTTGCTAAGAACGGTCGTCCTATGATGATTGGGACCAAGGGGTCCTCATGCATTTCTAAGATCACAAAATCATCGGGCACAAAGTATTTTCCGACCCTTACCGGCACGTCATCCAATACTCCCTTAGCCTTGATGATGGAGCCGTCGGCCATAGTTAGGGACATATCGGCCGGCTCGTTCTCCAAGATTGGCACCTCTCCAAATACTAGCAGGCATAACCGAGCCACTTGCCCCAAGATCACATAGGGCTTGAAAGTTTTGAGACCCTACACCAATGGTGATAGCAAACCGTCCCGGATCTCCTAACTTTTGAGGTAGTTCTAGAGTCTTCACTTCATCTTGCATCTTAACTATGGACCTCTTCTTGCTTAGGATCTACTTTAAAAACCTTGCATATGATGGCATCTCGTTCAAAGAATCGGTGAACGGGATAGTGATGTTCAAACCTTGCAAAAGCTTGAGAAACCTCTTGAACTTGCTCTCAACAACATCTTTCGTCTTCCTTGAGGGATATGAAAGAGTTGTATGGGCACCACGTCGGGCCCGATGTCCTTCATCACGGTCTGGGGGCAGAGCATAGGCAGAGTGGTCGGACCGACATTTGGGCAAGTCGGGCCCGACGCGCTCTCTACCTCGGTCCTAGGCAGCGGAGTTGATCTTCTTGCTGGGTCGACTTCATGGAACCTCGGACCCGACTTAGTGGTTGAGTCGGTCCGGTTCTCTTCATTTGTTTTAGGCATGTGTGGCTCGGGTAGGTTTCGGCCACTTCTCAATCCAATAGCCCGGACTTCATTTTGATTGTTTTGAGCTCGGGGGTTCTCCTCAGGGCGGCCCGGAAGTCTCCTGTTCTCTCTCGGGGCTTGATTTGCTAATTGAGCGAATTGATTGTCCGTTTGCTTTCTCCATGCACGGTTCTCATTGAGTTCGGTTCTCACATCATTGAGCTGAGTTCTTATCTCCTTGAACCCATCTCTCATCTCTTGAACCCATTGTGGTTGTTGTTGCTCATTGAATCCCGGTGGTCTATATGGTGGTGGTTGTGCCCTTGGCTCGTTTTGGTTGAAGTTGTTGTTGTAGCCTTGAGCTTGACCGTTATTCCACCTGCCATTACCTCCATTGTTGAAATTGCATCTACCTCCATAATTCCCTCGAACATAGTTTGCCTCCTCAATTTGCTCGGCCAAGCGCACTTGGCTTTCATTCAGACAAACTTGTGTAGCATGGGCAAAGGATCCACACTCCTCACAAGCTCTAGCATTTTGCTTGTAATAGTGGACTTGCCTCTTAAGCTTGCTCACTTCACCTTCAAGGAATTGGAGCTTCACATCTTTGTCAATGTCTTCTCCCTTTGGATCATATAACTTCCTTGCGCCTTCACCTTGAACTTTCACCTCCTTGCTAGCTTGACTCAACCCATACATGGCCTCATAATCGGAAAGCTTGTCAAGTAGCTCCCAAGCTTGATCCGGAGTCAAGTCTATAAATCCACAATCAGTGTGGAGATTTAGCTTGTCTTTTGTTGCCGGATTGATGCCTTAGAAAAACATATCTTGAAGCACGTATGGTTGTTGGTCATGAGTAGGACATTGGCGCAACATCTCCTTGAAACGGTCCCATGCTTCGAAGAGAGGCTCATTCGGTCCTTGTTGAAAGCTTGCAATTTTTCTCTAGAGCTCGGTCGTCTTTGAGGGTGGGAAGAACTTCATCAAGAAAGCATCATGGAGAGCTCGCCATGTGGTGATCGACCTAGGGGCTTGGCTCTCGAGCCAATGTGCGGCCTTGCCCCGAAGTGACCATTTGAACGCCTTAAGAAGCACATACTTTAAAGTCTCCTCGTCCGTAGAGATCGTCTCGCACATGTCCACAAAGCGTTTGACGTGCTCTATGGGACATTCATGCGGACGGCCCTCAAATTGATCCCTCTTGATGAGAGAAATGAATTGCGTCTTGATCTCGAAATTCTTGGCAACCTCGAGTAGCACAATAGCCGGCTCGGGCACCCTCAACTCCGGATGTATATATTGGCACGCATTCCGGGGTAGAGTGTTGAGTTGGGCCTCGGCCCTCATCCGTTGCTCCCGTTCTCTCCTTACTAACGCCTCTTGGTTATCCTTCTCAAGTTGCAATCTAACCATCTTGCCCCTGAGTCGAGCCATCTCATCATCACCATTGAGAGCTTGGTTCTCCATTCTTTTCCTTCTTTGGGCTTCTTTGAGAATACTTTCCGAATCACTCACAAACTTAAGCTCAAGTGTTCCTTGGGCGGAACGAGCTTGCATACACCTACAAAGCAAAAACACAAACCAAAACCAATCAAAAACAAACAAGGGGTTTGGGCTATTCCCTCACCCAAATCACTACCAAAGCACAAAAGACTCAACAAATTGGCACTCAATGCAATTAAAATTCCCCGGCAACGGAGCCAATCTTTTGATCGCTCGGAAATGCGAGGGTCTAGAGATACAATTTATAACCAGACCCCGTTGTAGCACGTGGTGGGTGTCGAACGCTCGCGAAATCTACTCGATTGAGGTGCCTAAACACTTGAAAGCTGAAAAGGAGAACTTAAAACAAAGGAAAACAAAGAGAACAGTCGGGACCGACACAAGTGTCACATTGGGCCCGATGTTAGCCACAAAGAGAGAAGTCGGGACCGACTTAGATCAAGTCAGGCCCGATGTAGCTAGTGATGTCGAACTCAAAGATTGAAAGGTAGATCTTGGGTTTTTGGGTTCCTCCTCTAGTAGATGTAGGCTTTTCCACCCCAATTCAAGCAATAAGTGATGATCCTCATAAGATCGAGAGCTTTCGCCTCGTTCCCACCACTTCTACATATCGATCATTGGGGAAATTGATTTCCCCTTCGAAGCAAGGTCTTGTGATGACAAATGTCCACTTTCGCTATCCTCTGCCAAACACAAGCCTTGATTCCTTGCTTTCGCGAAGGAATTGAAGCACTATGTAGAGTGGGTTCCTAGATCAAGCACTCAAGGCTTATAGAATTGGGGTTTCTAGCCAAACCTAGCTAGAGGTTTCCCCCATATCCCAAGATCAAGGAGTCTACTCCATATGGCAAAAAAAGAAAGCAAACAAATCACAAAGCAAGGCAATCATCATCATCATACTCAAATCAAGGCCAAATCTCATTAACAAAGCAAAAGCAATCCACAAATTCGAATCCAAATTCCAAATCCACAAGGTCTAAACAAAGCAAAGCTAAACTCACAATCCTCCTAGCAATCTCCTCCCCTAGGCCGATTCTCCTTCCTCTCCTTCTCTTCTCCTTCCTCCTTACTCTCCAAGTCTCCTCTTGAGAGCTTTTGTGAGTTGATTAGTGCTAAAATGTGTGTGTTCTTTCTCCCATTAGAAGATAAGAGAACCTTAATAGATGAGGGGCAAAAGTGGTAGTTTACAATTTCGTGTCTTGGAGCCCAATCCAGCCAGCGACTGACTCGGACCGACACGGAGGACCTCGGGCCCGACTTCCTGGGTACATCGGTTCGAGGTTCAAAATTCATCTCGGGCCCGGCATTGATTCTACCACGACCTGGACCTCGTTCCACCTTTTCTTCTTGGCTTTTCTCTTGCTCTTCTTCATGGTTGCTCCTCTCTTTCCCACTTAAGCTCGGGCCTTGCTACTTGTCTCAATTCAACTTCAAAATCGATCCTTGATTGATGCCAAAATGCCTACAAAACACATAAAACGTGCATAGTCTCCGAATCTCATAGAAATACGGCAACCAAGTGATGGGGGTCGTCCGGATCGGATGATATCAAAATTTAAATTTATAAACCGAACCCCAATTTGTAGTATGAGGGTAGGGTGTCGAACACTCGGGAGTTCGTGCGTTGAGAGTACCAAGAAGACTAAAAAGAGGTAAAAGAAAGGCAAAAACAAGGAAAATCAAAGGGAACAACCCGGACCGACACTGGTCACTTCGGTCCGAGGTTGGATCGAGGAGAATTTGGCCGGGACCGACACAGACAACGTCGGGCCCGATGTATTGGGTAACTCGATTAGGCAAAAATAGTAGATCGGTCTTGGGTTTTTGGGTTCCTTCCCTAACTAGACTTGGATGATTCCACCCCAATTTAGTCAATAAGTGATGATCCTTGTGAGATCGAGGTTGTTAGCCTTCGATCCCTCCACTCTACACATCGACCGTGGGAGGCTTTCACTCTCCTTTCGATGCTAGGTCAAGTGTTGGGTTTGAGACCACTTTCGCTAACTCTTACCAATCACAAGCCCTAGATCCCTTGTTCTCACTAAACGATTGAAGCTCATGTAGAGAGGATTCCTAGATCAAGCACTCAAGGCTATGGAATTGGGGGTTCACACCCAATCCTAGCTAGGGGTTTCCCCCATAGCCCAAGGCTATGGAATCTACTCCATGAAGTAAGAGTAAAAAGCAATCAATAGACAAAACAAGCAATTCTCAATCATCAAACTCAAATCCAACTCAAATTGCATTCAAATCCAAAAGGGTTCACAAGATCCAAGTCTCAAATCTCCTAAACAAAAGCACAACAAGTTCAAACTCACTAACTCTCTCTAGCTCTCCACCGATTTCCTCTTCCCTTCTCCTCCTCCTTTCTCCTCCTTGCTCTCCAAGTCTTCCTTGAGCCCTTGAGAGTGATTAGATGTGGATCTCCCTTCTTCCCCCTTGTTAGTTGTTTTCTCTCTCTCTAATCATCCTCTAATTATCCTCTCCTTTGATTGGGGACCAAGGAATTCCAAAATTAGAAGAGGGGCAAAAGTGGAAGATCACCATAATGTGCCTTGGAGCCCAATCCTAATCTTGCCGACTTGGACCGACACGCTTGGACCTCGGGCCCGACATTGGGAACGTCGGTCCGAGCCTGTGAAATGCTTAACTCGGGCCCGACTCCTTGGTACATCGATCTAGGGCCTCGATCCTCCTCTTTCCTTGGTTTTCCTTAAGCTCCTCTTTGTTCCTTGCAAGGCTCTTCCGCTCCTTAGCTTTGCTTCCTCCTTAGAAACTCTTCCAAAACGTCCTCAAATGTGCCATTTTACCTACAAAACACAACTACTTCGCATAGTCTCCGAATCTCATAGAAAATCGGGAACTAAGCTAAAAGGGACAAAAACTAACAAAGAAAGGAACAAAAGACACATATTTACAAAGAGAAATTAACTACTAAAACACCACCAAAATGAGAGACATCAGAATACCCCATACTTAAACTTGCTTGTCCTCAACAATAACAATATAAGCAAGACCGAAGCACAATCTTCAAGTAAAGCCTCTAATGAAAAACCAAGTAAACACAAGTGATAGATATGCTAGCAAGATTACGTCATCACACATGATCAAGTGTTCAAGGAATAAAATCAATGCAACAAAGCCTCACTTTAGGGACATGAAAATGTGTATCACTCATCATGTGTTTAGGCTTGAAAATGAACACTCATACTCAAAAATCATGTAAGTAAAGACTTTACTATTGAAGCTAATATTATCAATTCCTCCACTTAGAGATGCCTATTACAATGCACACAAAGAATATGAACTTGGCTCAATGGAGGTCCTCAAAGAGGTTCCATTCGGCCGGATTGTAATGGGGCTTTTGGTATTTCTCAAGGTAGGAATCATTTTGGTCTTGTGGTGCTTACAATGGGGATTGAACTTTTCTAGTCTCTCACCAACTTCACCAAATTATTCCACTTTCAACTTCACACTCCCAAAAGACTTTGATTTTCTTATTTTCTTTTCTTTCAACCCACATTTCACTAAACATTCCACTTCATCTTTGCACTACACTTTTTGTTGGATTTTTCACACTTTTTACACTTAGGATCGACTTGCACTATAACTCGGGCCCGATGTGCACTTTAACTCTGTCGGTACCCTTTTCTTTACACTTAAGCACTTTGCTTTCAATCCACTACTTTTTCCAACTTTTCTTTCTTTCTTCTCACTTTATACTTCACAAAGATGCACTACCCACTTGATTTATAACTCCATTCTTTGCCCTTCACCAAAGAGAATCTCAACTCTCCAAATATTCTTCCAAACCTCTCACTAAAGTCCAATCCCATAAGGGTCAAGTCATATAGGCTAGGAATCATATTTTTGAGGAGTTTCAAACAAAGGTCTAAGGCTAAAACAGGGCTACAAACAACGGTTTATCTTCAAGGTAGGATATGGAACATTTTATGACTAAATGAAACAAAGTTCAAATCAATGCGACAATGCATAGAACAAATCTCATATTGGCCTTGGAAAATAGATAAACACCTCAATAGCAAGTTTTACTAAGCATGCATGAGCTAATTCACACAAGAAAATGAGGGATATGCAATATGAACAAACATCCCTAAAATGGCCAAAAATCATCTCACAAGGTTCACTCTAGCTTAGTTGCATCAAAACTCATCCTTAGAACTCATGTGCTCAAAAAAAACATGCAAGATATCATATCACTTCAAAAGCAACATCCATTTAGAGGCTAAACTATCCAAAAATATGCAAAGGACTTTACATGCTCACATCATCATTAGCCTTCATATGGACATCTAAGATGGGAATTCCTAGTCCAAAAACAAAATCTTTTTGACTTTTTCACACAATTTTCGAATTTTTATGATTTTTTTGCAAAAATTTTCTCAAAAACAAAACAAACTCATCCATTCATGCCATCAAATTCAATCATCATCCACGCATCACATCATGCCACTATCCAAGAACAAACATCCCTTAATAAAACAATTACAAACATAAGACACCTACACATGAAACTATGAGCTACTAACCCACCCCATACTTAAAATTTTGATGTCCTCATCAAAAGAAATCAAAACTCAAAAGTAAAAGAGAAGAGTCAAGAGAGCTCACAATTCCTTATTCTTGAATGGCATGTTGAGGCCTAGTTTGGAGGGTGTCCTCGGCGGCGTCCCCTTTGGAGCCGTGCTTGCCGCTCTCGCTCATACACATGGTCGTGGAAAGGGTCTTGCCTTGGCGGTTGAAGTTGTGGTGCGGGGCGCGTCCATTGGTCTTCACGGAGAAGTTCCCGGTCATCCATTCGTTGAAGCTCTCTTGAACGCTCCATCTTTGGTCCTCGATCGCTCTCAAGTCATCCACATCACGTCTAGTGTAAGCAATGTTGCGGTTTACTTCTTCAAAATGGGCTTGGAAGTCTTCTTGTTGGTGGGAAAGTTGTTGTTGTTGAAAGTTGAGGTGTTGTTGTTGAAGGTTGATTTGGTGCGCCTCTTGTAGCATGCTTGATTGTTGGAGTTGAAGGTGAGCCAATTGGTTTGCTAGGAAGTTCATGTCCACCGATTGTTGAGGCTCGGGGAACACCATCCCGGGCCCGTACCATTGGGCATACCCTTCATACCCTCCATAGCTTGGTGGCTCTTGCCTTGCTCTACTTCCCTCACCTCTCTCGAAATGGCTCGGAACCGGATCGGGCAAGTAGGTGTCGGACCGACGTTGATGGACATCGGGCCCGAGGTGGCTTGCATCTCGGTCCAAAAGAGTTGGGGCTTGATCGGTGAGCAAATTGTGGTATCCGCCATCTTCTTCTTCTTCTTGAGGTGAGTCAACATCCATGGCATCCCTCCTTGCAAACTCAAATTGGTTGGGCGCCTCATCTTCGGTGTCCGGGGAAGATTGAGGGGTAGTGAAACGAATATGTTGTGCTCGTCTTCTACACTCAAGTGTCCCCTCCTGCTCTCCATAAGGATTCTCCTTGCCCGCCCATACTTGGAACCAATTGTAATAGCTTGTGAGGTCAAAGAGGCGTGGCCCCAAAGGAATGTGCACCTTGTCGAAGTTGGAGTGGGGCGCTAGATAGGTGGTGGCACCGGTCACTTGCTTCTCTTTGATGATGTTGGCTTTCTTGAAATACTTGAGATCCATGAACTCTACACCATTCGGGGCCGGCGTGTAGGTAGACAAATCCACCTCAAGACAATGAGCCAAGCGGGCTATCATGCCTTCAAAATAGATCCATGAGGAACTTTGGAAATCCCTCACCATCTTCACCCATTCCCAAGTGAGGTTCATCGGCTTATCATTGTGGAACAACATCTCATAGAGCAACATGGCCTCTTCCTTCATTGGCGTGCTCAACTCGTGCCTAGCAAAGATGGCACAACCCAAAGCTCGGATCATGACTCGGAAGAGTGGACTTGCTATCTCATTTGTTGATGCGCCTTTCCTCATCTCACTTCTTCCGGCTACATACTTCCAAAGATAGTCCACCTTCTCGTTGTCCACAAAAGCGTCATCTCTTGGAAAAGGCAACCCAAGGTAATGTGCCAAGTTCCGGAGAGAGAGCTCTTGCAACTCGTTGCCCATTTGGAAGGAAATCATGCCCTCACACTCGACTCCTTCATATGTGCACTTGAATGATGCCATAAACTCGGATGTCAAAGCGGGATAATGAGTGTTGTCCCACCTTAGCATCACGTTAAGCCCAATGTGAGAGTAGCACCGAATAAGAGCCTCATCCATGTTCATCTTCCTTATGGACTCCCAATCTAACCACCGAGTGTGGTGAGATAGACCCATGAGTCGCTCATACTCTCGAGCTACATCATCATCCTCGACGCGCACATCATCCATTCTTTGCACTCTCTTTGACGACTTCTTGGACTTCCTTGTTGATTTCTCCATTCTTGAAGAAGATGCTCGGGTTGTCATGGTACCTACACGCAATCAAAGCAAAGAACTACAAGATAAGATCTATACAAACACAACAAGGTCACATGCTTTCACAACTAACAACTCATCACATAAGAAAATGACCCCATACTTGTCTTCTAGACACTCAATCCACAAAATCCAACATGTATGAACAAAGAATCACACAACAATGGTCAAGCTACAAGATATATCATGATAAACAAGCCTTTACCAATATTCAAACTCATGAATCCTAAAGCTCACGCAAGAGAAAGCCAAATAGCATAGGACCGACCAACACAAGACGTCGGGCCCGAGGTTCTCAACCTCGGTCCGAGTCTTGGACCGACTTCGCACATCGGTCCCGAGATCCTGGGCATCTCGGTCCGAGCCTAAAATCGACTTCTCTACCTATTTCACCCGAAAATCACTCTATCATGCTCCTAAAATCCAAAATCAACCATTTCTCATCATCAATCGAAGTTCCAAGTAGGTTCTAACATGCATGACCAACAATTAAGCACAATTTCCACTATACATGCAAATCACCATGGATGCTTAAGGTCTAAGCTCATTCAATCATGGCAAATCTCAATTCAAACAATGAAAGTATGAAATTCACAAGGAATCAAGTAGAGATTGAGATTCACATACCAAATTTTGAAGAAACAAAGACTTCTAGCAATCAAACTCTTAGAACTCAAATTCTCCTCTAGATCTAGAAGAGGGATGAAGAACTATGGGATTTTTTTGGGATTTTTGGCTTTGGGATCGATGTTTGGGGATGCTAGGGGTCGGATCGAGATTTGTTGTGGGATTTGCTTGGGGTTCGAGTATGATGGAGGTGTGGATCCATTTGGGGCTTTGGTGAAGGGGCTTGGTATTTTGGGAAGGTGGTTATGATGGTAGTGGGTGGTAGGTATGAGAAAGAAGGCTTAAATTGGGTAAGAGACAAAGTTAGGTCAGAAGGGTATAATGGGCATTTCCACAAAACCAAGACCAAGGTTGACCGGCCAAGTCGGACCGACGTTGCCAACGTCGGGCCCGAGGTACTGGGTACCTTGATCCGGCTCGGTTTGGCTTCCTAAAATTCCCTCTTTTGGTAATTCTCTACCCACAAGTCCTTGCATTATTTTCACTACTACCACATACAATCATGAAGCTCACACAACACACAATTCCACAAAACACATGCTAAGGAGAGATTAGAAAGTATCTAAGCTAAAACAAAGAAATTAAACTAGAAACTACGAAATTAAACCTACTAAACTCGGGTTGCCTCCCGAGGAGCACTTCTTTTAAGTCACTAGCTTGACTTCTAACCTCTACCCTTCACGAAGGGTGAAAAATGGTGAATTGATCATCGTTGTCGTGTCCATCTTCACGCCCCTCATAGCCATAATACCACCATTTGTGATTGATGAAAGTGTGGCCTCCAAATTCTCCTTCATCTTTCCCTTCCAAAGTGTAAGCTTGCACTTCTTGCTTCTTCCAACTTGATCTTCATTCCCTACATCACAAAAATCTAAAGAATTTCTAGGGGACTCAATGACATTATAACTCAAATCTTCTTTCAAATCACTTAAACATATGAAACTATCCTCTAGATCATCCTTCAAGTCACTCAAACAAATATAAGAGTCTCCCACATCAAAAGGATACGAAGAAGGATACTCTTCATGGCTTCTCGGGCTATCTCCACCTCTTGGCTCCTCATGGTTCTCAATTGGATCTAGCAACTCTCTTTCTTGCTCTTGAACATTGACCATGTCATGATTCCTCAAAGGTGCTTCTTCTTCTCTTGTGGGTTCCAACTCCTCCCTCTTACGCTTGGCACTTTCCTCCAACTTCAAGATCGCCAAAGCATCCGGTTCATTAAGAGCTTTGTTGAAGTGAAACTCCACCTTTTCCTCGCCAATCTCGAAAGTCACCTTTCCACTTCTCACATCAAATTTGGCACCCGCCGTGGCTAGAAACGGCCTTCCAAGAATAAGGGGCACCAACGGATCTTCTTTCATGTCAAGGATCATAAAGTCGTCGGGAACAAAATACCTCCCAACTCTAACCAGGACGTCATCTAAGATTCCGGTGGCTTTTGTGGATGAACCATCGGCCATAGTAAGACTCATGTCAACCGGTTCCATTTCTCCGAGGTTTGCCCTTCTCCATATGCTCATGGGCATAACCGATATACTCGCTTTTAAATGACAAAGAGCCTTGAAGTTTTGGGATCCAATTCCCACAGTAATTGCAAATCTTCCGGGATCACCTAGTTTTTGAGGTAGCTCCAAGATCTTCACCTCATCTTGCATCTCCACAATTGACCTCTTCTTGCTCAACATTTCCTTCAAGAACTTTGCATAGGACGGCATATCACTTAGAGCGTCGGTGAATGGTGTTGGGACGCTATCAAGAACGCTTGCGTACTTGTTAGTGTTCCACACAACCGTCCCTTAGTTTTGATATGACAAACTCACTTTGATTCTAATAAAGTTGTCCAAGTGTTCAGGAACGCCAGTGACCAAAAGGACAACAAGTGTGTATGGGCGTCCCATAAGCTTAGGGACGCTAGCCAACAGGAAGTAAGGACCAACCAGAGACTACTTGAGCAAGGACGGAGTCCCAAGCAAGTAGGAACGCAAGAAAGGAGTCCTTACTCTATAGCCGACAGGATGACATCTCTCGACAATACTTGATCATCCAAGGACACGTGGAGACCGATCTTGTAGCGGAGTCCAACACTACGTGGCTGACGATCCTGTTGCAGAGTCCATCAACACGTGGCGGCCGATCCTGTAGCGAAGTTCATCATACACAGCTGGATACAGGAAACTTCCTCATCACCGCCCTACTACGTGGAGGAAGATCCTGTAGCCACGTCCTCGAAGGGCATGATCGTCCCAGGAGAAAGACGCCCTTCCCAAGTCCTATAAATAGCCCCAAGGCATTTCTTGTGACGCCAACGCTTTCAGGAATATTCAGAGAGAATCAGAGGAAAGCGACTCACTCAAGAACACGAAGAACTAACTCAAGAACTCAAGAACAGTGCTAGAACTTGTGTTAGATCGAGTGAGACTTGTAACCAAATCACAAAAACAGTTTGTATCAGAAAACCCAAAAAGAGAGAAAGAGAGTTCTGCGAAGTACTGCAAAACGTAGGAATAGAGTCCTTTAGTAGATTGAACTAGCTTAAGTTGTAGGCTTAAAGGAGTTCTTTACAAGTGAAGTTAGGGAAAAGCTAAGTGTCAGAGAACTGTAAAAGCTCGCCAGTACAACTGTAAGATCGTTCAATAGAAAAGAAAGAACTATGCAAAAATCCTCCAAGGAGGTAGAGGTTTACACTCAAGGACTACTTAGTCTTGAGTGGTTCCTCTATAATTCTCTGCGTTCATCCTTTATCTGTTTAGTACTTAATTTCCGCTGCATTACTCAAGGACGCCCCTACTCCTCGTAGGGACGCCTAACCTAAGGACGCCTTTACCAAAGTAAAGGACGTCCCTCAGTACTAACGATCCAACAATTGGTATCAGAGCAGGCGCTCTAGATTCTTACTGAGTTGCAGGTAAAGATGGACATGGAACCTATTGGAATCTCTTTTGTGAAGCCTCCGCGTCTAACGGACGGCAACTTCAATCGCTGGAAAACCAGATTTGAGAACTTCTGCAGAAGCACAAATTATCAATGCTGGAACGTTATCAGAAAAGGTGATCTCAAAGTTCCCGATGACAAGAAAGACAAAGAGGACGAGTGGGGTCCTGACGAATTCAAGCTAATGGAAACAAATGCTAAAGCAGTGTGCTTTCTTCAAGCGTCCCTCTACGAAAGGGATGCCACAAGAGTTAGCAATCTCCCCACAGCAAAACAACAGTGGGAAGCTCTTGAGAAATTTCATGTGGGAACTGCAGAAATGAAAGAGGACGTCCAGCTGAAGATCAAAAAGGAGTTCTATGCTTTTAGTATGTTGCCAAATGAAACGGTAAATGACTACTCGTACCGTTTTGAAGGTCTTGTCACCAAAATGAAGAACTTGGGCATTCCAGAATCAGAAATCTCCATGAGGAATAGAGTTCAAGTAGTCATTGATGGGTTGACTGGAGTCTGGAACTTTGATAGGACGACTTTCAAAGAAAACACAGCCAACAAAACTCTAGATATGGAAGAGATCTATGGGAAGCTCAGGTAGTACGAAGAACGAAGAATCTCTGATATGGCTCAGCTAGGAAAGAATCCTCAAACTGATCTAGCTTTGGTGTCCACGACACCAGAGTACGCCGAGTACCTTCGTGGCCAAAGAGATCTAGCATTGATGATGCAAAACAAAGAAAAACTTGAGAACTTGCGTCCCAAAGAGAAAGAAAGAAAGCCAAAGGAAGAGATTGACTCAGATGAGGAACTCTCTCTTATTCACAAGGCTCTCAAGTACTATAACAAGAAGTTCAAGCATAGTAGCAAGAGCAAGTCCTACAAAAAGGAGAGTCCCAAGTACATAGAGGCTGAAATGAAGGAACTCACATGCTACAAATGCAACAAGAAAGGACATTTTGCCAAAAAGTGTACTGTGGGAACGTCCTCCAAGGACAAGAAGAAAGCTCTCATTGGAGCATGTACAGCTGCATGGGATGATCTCAGTTCAAGTGATGATGAACGTGACGATCAAGTTGCATACATGGCAGTGGAGGACGCCCCAGTTGTTGAAGAGAACGCCTCCGACAACGAACAAGAGGTAACTCATGATTCCATGATGCGTTCTTTAGAAAAATGTTCAAAACCAAAATTGCTTAAACTCATTGGTAAAATAATGGAGGAAAGTCTTGCTATGAAAAGAAGAATGGATGAACTTGAAGATGAAAACATTGTAGTTGAATGTGAAAATTGTAGTACAATGACTATTCAACTAGAGTCTTCATGTGATGAAACTAAGTCCCTAAAAACTGAAATCATGTGTCTTAAACTTGAGAACGCTAAGCTTAGGGAAGAAGTGAAAGTGATGGGTAAGAGTCCCATAGTTGAAGAAGTGAGACCTATGGTTTTTGTCCCAGCTAAGAGAGGTCTAGGTTATGAAGATGACACTAAGAACTCTCTTCCTAGTGATTTTGAGGCAAGCAAAACTTCTGAACTGGAACTTGAAAGGGAGAAAACTAAAAACCTTCTTGAAAGAATTAGAGTTCTAGAAAGTGGAGAATTAGGAAAGGAAGACTACTACACTAACTCCACCAGTCATAAGATTTACAAGAAGATTGCTAAAGGGGACGGTTCAAAAGTTTGCAATCCTCAAAAGATGAAAGAAAACAAGATTCAGCGTCCCAATAAGAAGTACTATCTTGGTACTTACTATAGGACGTGTTGGTATTGTGGACAAGGAGATCACTTCAAATATGAATGTTTAAAACTCAAGGAAGATGTTGAAAATGGAAAAGCTGCTAGGACCAACAATGAAAATGATAAGTCCATTCCTAAGGCTAATTCTAGGCGTTCTAGACGCTCTAGGAACTCCTTCCGCAAGCATGCTATTTCTAATGATGTAAACATTAATGACTACATGCCAGAACCAGATTTCTACTTTTGTAACGAACCAGGTAAGGAACACCTTGCCTGGGTCGCCAAACACTAACTTTGTTATGGCAGGTGGAAGTGAGGGGACGCCCATGGATCATTGATAGTGGCGCCTCAAATCATATGACAGGAAGCCAGATCCATCTCACTTCTATCCAAAGTAGTGCCACGGGAGGAACTGTCTCGTTTGGCAACAAGGGCAAAGGAAAGATCAAAGGAACGGGAACTGCTATTCTCAACCCGTCCATTAAAGCAATAAATGTCAGTCTTGTTGAAGGACTTAGCTTCAATCTTCTTAGCGTCTCTCAGATGTGTGATCAAGGTGAAAATCTAGTCACATTTGACTCAAAGGAGTGCCTAGTTATCAACAAGAAGTCCAACAAAGTTGTTCTCAAAGGAGTTCGCAAGAACAATATCTACATCTTCAATCAAGAATTCAAGCCTAAATCAGAGTTGTGTCTATCTGCTTCAAGGGAGGACGCTGATCTCTGGCATCGCCGACTTGGCCATGTTGGACCAAGCACAATCCTTAAGCTACACCAGCGAAATCTTGTGAAAGGACTTCCCCAAATTGATCCTGAGAAAGTTGAACAGTGTGAAGCTTGTATTAAAGGGAAGCAAACAAGAACGTCCTTCAAATCCAAGAACGAAGTCAGTACAAAGAAGCCTTTGGAACTGCTCCATATGGATCTTTGCGGACCAATGAAGACGTTGAGCTACGGTGGAAAGAGGTACATTTACGTTCTTGTAGATGATTTTTCTCGATTCACTTGGGTTCTTTTCTTGGTGTCAAAAGCAGATTGTTTCAATGCGTTCAAAGTCTTCATCAAACAAGTGGAAGTTGCTCTTGAGACGCCTCTCAAAGCTATAAGATCAGACCATGGAACGGAGTTCCAAAATTCAGAGTTCCTGGCCTACTGTGATCAACATGGTGTCTCGCACAACTTCTCCGCTCCAAGGACTCCTCAACAAAATGGAGTTGTGGAAAGAAAGAATAGGACGCTAGAGGATATGGCAAGAACTATGCTCCTGGCAAATAGCGTTCCCAAGTACTTCTGGGCGGAAGCTATTGCTACAGCATGTTACATCATCAATCGTGCCATGATCCGTCCTCTGCTGAAGAAGACGTCCTATGAGCTGTTGAATGGAAAGAAGCCTCGCATCGATTATCTCAGAGTCTTTGGTTGCAAATGTTTCGTTCACAACAATGATAAAGAAAAACTTGGAAAATTTGATGCAAGGAGCGATGAAGCCATATTCCTTGGGTACTCTCTTACCAGCAAAGCATATAGAGTTTTCAACAAAAGGACTCTAAAGCTTGAGGAGAGTATTCATGTTGTATTCAAAGAAAGTTCTTCTCACAAAGAAAAACCAAGCAAGAAAGAACGCTCTTCTTCACAACAACAGGACGACTCTGAAGATGAAGTTGAGGATTGGACTTCTGGAAAATACTATGTCTCTAAGGACGCATCTCCAAATCCTGAAGAAGTCTCAGTGCACGCTCCCAGTGTTGTTCAAGGAGTTCCCTCTCGTAGTGAATCCCCAGTTCAACAAGATGTAGCTGAATCAAGTCAACAAGGCGAGCAACGTCAAGGTGTGGACGCTCTCTCTGAGGGGGAACACATTGAGGACGATGCTCAAAGTGATAGTGATAATTCTGATGGAGATATTGATCCAAGATTTGCTCATCTATTTCAAAGGGAGTCCCGCTTCTCTAGGGACCACCCAACTTCTCAAATTGTCTCTGATCCTTCTCAAGGAGTCCAAACAAGGTCAGCTGCGAGCAAGTCCCAGAGTGCAAATTTAGCTTTCTGTGCATTCAATGCCTTTGTCTCTATGGTGGAGCCAAAGAATATCAAAGAAGCACTCCAGGACGCTGACTGGATTCAAGCAATGCAAGAGGAACTCAATCAGTTTGAAAGGAACAAAGTTTGGACTCTTGTCCCTCATCCCAAAGGCAAAAATATCATAGGGACGCGATGGGTGTTCAGAAATAAGCTTGATGAAAGTGGACGTGTGTCAAGAAATAAGGCAAGACTAGTGGCTCAAGGATTCAAGCAAGAGGAAGGCATAGACTATGATGAGACCTTTGCTCCTGTTGCTAGAATTGAAGCCGTTCGTCTCCTTATTGCCTTCGCCGCTCACAAAGGATTCAAGTTATTTCAGATGGACGTCAAGACTGCCTTTCTCAATGGAAAGCTAAAGGAGGAAGTGTACGTTGCTCAGCCGCCTGGCTTTGAGGACGCCTCTCACCCAGATCATGTGCACTATTTGGACAAAGCGCTCTATGGACTCAAGCAAGCCCCTTGTGCATGGTACGACAGGTTTGCGTCCTTTCTTTTGTCTCATGGGTACACTAGAGGTTCAATTGATAAAACTTTGTTTATAAAGAAAGTTCACAAGGACATTTTGATTGCCCAAGTCTATGTTGATGATATAGTCTTTGGTAGTACTAACATGAAGCTTGTAGATGAGTTTAAGTCCTTAATGAGTAGTGAGTTTGAGATGTCCCTCATTGGAGAACTCAATTTCTTCTTGGGACTTCAAATCAATCAACTCAAGGAAGGGACGCGTATTCACCAACAAAAATATGTCCGTGAAATGCTTGAGAAGTACGGGATGAACACGTCCAAACCTGTTGCAACCCCTTGTTCTCCAAACTCGCGTCTTTACGCAGATGAACAGGGAAAGGACGTTGATCAAAAGCTTTACAGAGGGATGATTGGCTCTTTACTCTACTTGACCGCAAGCCGTCCCGACATTATGTTTGCCGTTTGCTTGTGTGCACGCTTCCAGGCGAATCCAAAGGAGTCCCACATGCAAGAAGTCAAGAGGATCTTTCGCTACCTCAAAGGACGCGATGATCTTTGCCTTTGGTACCCCAGGAAGACGTCCTTCAAGCTAGTTGGCTACTCGGACGCTGATTATGTTGGTCATGTGATTGACAGAAAAAGCACTTCAGGAATGGCACAGTTCCTTGGTTCATGCTTAGTCTCTTGGGGATCTAAGAAACAAAACTCTGTGGCGCTTTCAACTGCGGAAGCCGAGTACGTTGCTGCTGCCTCGTGCTGTTCACAAGTTATCTGGATCAAATATCAACTAGAGGACTACGGTATCAATCTTGAAACTATACCCATTCGTTGTGATAACACAAGTGCTATTGAAATTTCAAAGAATCCTGTTTTTCATTCACGTACAAAGCATATTCATATAAGGCATCATTTCTTGCGTGATAATGTTGAACTAGGACTCATTAGTATGGAGCATGTAAGGACTGAAGACCAAATAGCTGATATTTTCACTAAGGCGCTTGATAGACGTCCCTTTAAGCATCTAAGATTGCTTTTGGGGATGATAACTTTTAAGTAGCAAGTCCCGTTCTACTATTCCCTCAATGATTGGCTATGTTTTGTAGATTCTAAGTGTTTAAGGACTGTTATGCATTAAATTCATATTTGCAAGGACGCTAGTCTAAAACTTCATGTGTTTGCTACTTTGGAACGCCATTCAAATTTTCTCTATTTTGTCTTGAAAAGAGTATCCCTGATCACCCAACCCTCATTATAAGCCGAAATGATGGGAACTCTAAGCTTACCCTAGCCAAGAACTCCGCAAAAACGTCCGATGAGCTTCATATTTTCTTTTACGGGACGTACTTGCGTTGTTCTCAACTGGTTCGAAAGGTGATCACAAGAACGGTAAGTTGGTTGTTGGTTTGCTTGAAGAGGTAAAGTTTTGAAAAGTATGAGAGAACGCTCAGTGTCTGTTGAGAAGAATGCCAGTTCAGTATTTGAGGAGAAGTTGAAGAGTCAGAAATTTGAACTTTTGAAAGTGTGAACAGTGACCGTTGCTTTTGTTCAAATCTTAAGGGGGAAGTTTTGACACGTGTCGCACAGTAAAACAGTGTTAATTACCATTTGTGCCACCACTTCCTCTATATAAGGCCAGAACAGTCGCAATCAAATTTATTTCGCTCAACCACTTTCTCGCTCTCAAATCTGCTCTGCCTTCTCTCTAGAACTCCGGCGACTTTCTCTCTCTAAACTTCATCTGAAAATATGTCTCAAAGATAGTTGAACGTGGCCGGATCTTCTACCGGCGGGAAGCGAAGAAAGCTAGTGAAGTCCCATTATATAGAGAAGCCCAAACCTATCGTGCTCAATGAGTCTCTATTGGACTTCATCAACAAGAAACCCAAGACGCTGTATAATCTAATCAGGGAACGCATGGAACTGCCAGAAGTAAAGTCTGATGTAGAGAGAACAAAGAACTACAAGAAGTTCATTGAACGCTTCGTCGTCCCCAGCCTCCACCACACAGACTTCAAAGATCTACCTGGACGGATGGACGATGTGCTCTTCTTCTCCCAGTTCGGAGGTGAGAATCTTGGCCCTCTTCTTGACCTTATACCAGACTTGCATAATGCAGTCTTGCCCGAGTTCCCTATGTATCCAAGGAACTCATTAGCCTTCCAAATGACCAAGAATCGTGTGCCCAGTCCCTCTCCACCTCCTCCTGCCGTCCCCACAATTACCACCAAAAAATTGCTCAAGCGTCCTGCCCCTTCTTCTCCCCTCTCCAAATTTCCCAACCCTTCTCCACTTCCAAACCAACGGAGATTGTGGACAAGTTCCCTTCCCACTTAAAGGAGGGACGCTCAAAGAAAGTCCACGACCCAAGGCCCCTCAAAAAGGCCAAGACCTCGAGCGTCCCATCCTCCAAACCCCCCACAAAAAGGCCTAGCACCACAAAAAGGCCGTCCAACCTCTCCAAGGAATCCACTCCTCCCCCTCCACCAATCTCAATAGTCCAACTTCCCACCCCTCCTCCGTCCCCTCAACCTTCCAAGAAAAATGCCCTAATTCCGTTCCCTCCCAACACCCACTCTCCCTTAAACCTGGCCAACTTCCCTTTTGCCCCGGCCCACATTTCACCACCAAAGGACCCCGAGACCCCAAAGTCCCGTCGTCCATCCTCCGAAAGTGGCCCGGAGGAGACAGAACGCACTCTTGAGCATACTTTTCGCCGAAGGAAGGCTGGTGAAAAGCCAAGGGTTTTGCTCGCCAAGGACGTTCCTGCGCAAATTGAGCACGTTCCCTCCTCCTCTTCCTCCTCTAGCTCATCTGAGAGCCAAAGAGGTACGCCCGCTCAGGTCTCCCCTTTCATTGATGTTGTTGGGGATTCCAATGATGAAGCGGAAGGAGATGTGAACGCTCCTATAGAACAGATTGAGGACGCTGGTGAGCACCAGGTCGCTCAGGAGAACGCCGAGCCAACTCTCTCTGAAGAGCTCGCGCGTGATGCTCAGGAAGTCCCTCCTTATGACCAGTCCCTCCCAATCCTTAACCCCTCCCAAGCTCCACAAGAAAACCCCTCTCCTTCAATCCAAACAGAATCCCATGACGTCCCCGCGGACGCTGAGCCAGCAACAGAAAATCAAACAGAGGCTCAGGACGCTGCGGGCACGTCCCAAGGTCAGACCTCTGGTGCCGATCAAGCCACAGCTGGTGGCGATGCAGAAAAAGAACAAGGCACAGAGGACACTCCTTCAAAGGACGCTTATGACAGTGACTCGGAGAAAGCTGAGGACGAGTCAGATGATGATGAGGACTCTGAGTCCCCCAAAGGCAAGCGTAAAAGGAAAAATGCTGATGTGCCCGTCAAAGTCCTGAGCCCGCTCATTTACTCTGAAGAGAGCCTAGCCTCGTTCGACGATGAATCAGTTCAGGAGTTCCTCGAGCTTCTGAAATTCCAAGGATGGCAGAACGTTGGACCAGCGCCGACAACTGTTGACAAAGAACAGGTGAAGGCGTTCTACAGGGATTTGCGCTACAAGGCAAAAGATGGCTCCCTTCACTTCAAAATTGAAGGTGAGAAAGCTTCAGTGACAGAACGCCAAATGCGCTCCTTCCTGGGTCTAGGTCCCCGCAAGCCACCGTCCGACGCTCTTAGCTCACTTCCTGAAGGCGGCTTTGAAACGACAGATCAAGAACTGCCTCTAGTTGAGCACATATTTCAGGGCAAAAGGCCTATGGGACTTGACAGGGTCGCTCACGTTCTGAGCAAGGTTGGCGCAATCGTTCATTACTTCATATGTCGCGCCATACTTCCAAGGCAGGAGAAGCGTTCAATTGTGCAAACACATGATATTATACTCATTGACGCTATCCTAGAACGCCGCCCAATCAACTTAGCCAGAATTGCTATGCAACATATGGCCAAGTGTGGAAGGAAGAGGCATGCCTTGCCGTACCCTGGAGTAGTGAAGGCGATCTTGCAGTCCCAGGACGCTTATGATGAGAGCGCTCCCTTTGAAGAACTTGGTTTGAAATGGAATGCTAAGAAGGGACTCGTCGAGATAAGGCACAATGAAGAGCTGCCGTCTGTGCTAAAACAGTTAGAAGCTGAGTCTGAGGAAGCCAGACAGAAAGCCGAGGAAGAACGCTTAGCTGCTGAGGCCGAGGCTGCAAGGCTTAATCCTGCGTCACAAGAGTCCCCTCAGGACCAAGAGCCCGCAGTAGATCTTACAACCCTTGATCAAATGCTCTTAGGGCCTTCTTCTCCTCCAGCTATTCCAACGGACGCTCCTTCCTCGAGTACAGGTCCTCTGCCCCGTTCTGCTCCTGCAAACATCGCCCAGCATCCTCCAGCAGAACTCATGGGTGCAATAATGGACAATCAGTGCCTCATCCTCTCTGCTTTAAAGGACTTGTCATCTGCATTCTCCAAGGCTGCTGAACTTCAAGAACAATTACTCAAGTTTTATCAAGACAACAGCGTTCTCAATGATTGCCACCACCCCTTTTATCCCCTAATTTGTTGCTTTTGCTTCTTTTGAACTTCAAACTTATGATCTTGGTTAGTAATAACTCTAATTTTGTTTGAATGCCAATTCCACTGTTTGCTTGCATATGTTTGTTTAAGCGTTCCACTGCTTTTAGTTATGTGTTTGTACTAACATCCTTATCACTTGTTATCCTTTTCGATGATGCCAAAAGGGGGAAGTGTAGTTTTGTAGAGATGCGCTATAAAATAGTTATCTAGAATAAGCAAGTGTTAAGGGGGAACTATTAAGTGAAAAGTCTAAAGGAACGCTCAAGCTCATGCTAGAATAAAAGAGAACGCTTAGGAACTTTTCTAGGACACGACTCTTTCCTTAAAATCCAAAAGCTAGAGAATCAAAGATTGAAAACTTGTGCTTATTAAAACTTCTCTAAGTGTTAGAGGACGCTTCTAAGTTTTCATGCATGCTAAGTTCAAATGTCAAAACTATTTTGCTGAAGAGTTTGTCATCATCAAAAAGGGGGAAATTGTTGGGACGCTATCAAGAACGCTTGCGTACTTGTTAGTGTTCCACACAACCGTCTGTGCTAAAACAAGTATGTATGGGCGTCCCATAAGCTTAGGGACGCTAGCCAACAGGAAGTAAGGACCAACCAGAGACTACTTGAGCAAGGACGGAGTCCCAAGCAAGTAGGAACGCAAGAAAGGAGTCCTTACTCTATAGCCAACAGGATGACATCACTCGACAATACTTGATCATCCAAGGACACGTGGAGACCGATCCTGTAGCGGAGTCCAACACTACGTGGCGGACGATCCTGTTGCAGAGTCCATCAACACGTGGCGGCCGATCCTGTAGCGAAGTTCATCATACACAGCTGGATACAAGAAGCTTCCTCATCACCGCCCTACTACGTGGAGGAAGATCCTGTAGCCACGTCCTCGAAGGGCATGATCGTCCCAGGAGAAAGACGCCCTTCCCAAGTCCTATAAATAGCCCCAAGGCATTTATTGTGACGCCAACGCTTTCAGGAATAATCAGAGAGAATCAGAGGAAAGCGACTCACTCAAGAACACGAAGAACTAACTCAAGAACTCAAGAACAGTGCTAGAACTTGTGTTAGATCGAGTGAGACTTGTAACCAAATCACAAAAACAGTTTGTATCAGAAAACCCAAAAAGAGAGAAAGAGAGTTCTGCGAAGTACTGCAGAACGTAGGAATAGAGTCCTTTAGTAGATTGAACTAGCTTAAGTTGTAGGCTTAAAGGAGTTCTTTACAAGTGAAGTTAGGGAAAAGCTAAGTGTCAGAGAACTGTAAAAGCTTGCCAGTACAACTGTAAGATCGTTCAATAGAAAGGAAAGAACTATTCAAAAATCCTCCAAGGAGGTAGAGGTTTACACTCAAGGACTACTTGGTCTTGAGTGGTTCCTCTATAATTCTCTGCGTTCATCCTTTATCTGTTTAGTACTTAATTTCCGCTGCATTATTCAAGGACGCCCTTACTCCTCGTAGGGACGCCTAACCTAAGGACGCCTTTACCAAAGTAAAGGACGTCCCTCAGTACTAACGATCCAACAAATGGTATGGTGATGTTCAAGCCTTGCAAAAGCTTCAAGAATCTCTTAAACTTGCCCTCCACAACTTCCTTGGGCTTCTTCAATGGGTAAGGAAGAGTTGTGCCACCTTGTTTCTTGGTTGGATCCACCTCTTTGGACCGGCCTTGACTTCTTTCAACATTTTCGGCCTGGATCGACGTGGGATCGACGTCGGGACCGACTTCTAGAACCTCGGTCCTGGGGCAGGGCACATCTGGGAACGTCGGGCCGACTACAGGGCATGTCGGGCCCGAGTTCAACTCTACCTCGGTCTGGCTCAGGGGACTTCCTCCGTCTTCTGGATCGACTTCTTGGCACGTCGGGCCCGAGTTACTGGGCAACTCGGTCCGACCTTCTTCTCTTGTCCTTGGCACGTGTGGCTCGGGCAAACTCCATCCACTCCTCAATCCTATGGCTCGAACTTCATTTTGTTGTTCTGGGGCATGGGAATTCTCCTCGGGTCGGCCCGGGAGTCTCCCTTCCTCTCTTGAAAGTTGATTCGCCATGTGAACAAATTGGTTGTCCACTTGTCTTCTCCATACACCAAACTCTTTGAATTGGGCACCCATTTCATCAACTCTCCTCTCAACGTTGGTGAATTGATTCTTCAAGTCCTTGAACTCGCCTCTCATCTCTTGTGCCCATTGTGGAGTTTGCTCATAGAAACCCGGAGGTCGGTATGGTTGTGGTTGGGCCCTTGGCTCGTTTTGGTTGTAGTTGTTGTTGTAGCCATTGGCTTGTCCTTGATTCCACCTTCCATTTCCTCCATTGTTGAAGTTGGCTCTTCCTCCAAAGTTTCTTTGAACATAGTGTGCTTCCTCAATTTGCTCGACCAAACGAACTTGGTGCTCGTTGGGACACTCTTGGGCTCCATGCTTCAAAGAACCACATTCTTCACATGCTCTCGTGGTTTGTTGGAGATGACTCATCTTCCTCCTCATCTTGTTCAACTCATCCTCAAGGAATTGGATCTTCACATCTTTATCCACCTCTTCATTCTTTGGGTCATAGAGCCTCTTTGCACCTTCTCCTTGCACTCTTGCCTCCTTGTTGACTTGATTCACTCCATACATGGCTTCGTAGTCGGAGAGCTTGTCTAGCAACTCCCATGCTTGCTCCGGTGACAAGTCAATGAACCCACAATCGGTGTGAAGGTTCAATTTGTCTTTGGTGGCGGGGTTGATTCCTTGGAAGAATATGTCTTGAAGAACATAAGGTTGTTGCCCATGCGTTTGACATGTCCTCAACATTTCCTTGAACCGATCCCAAGCCTCAAAGAGTGGCTCGTGAGCTCCTTGTTGAAAGCTTGCTATCTTCCTTCTAAGCTCCGTTGTCTTGGTTGGCGGAAAGAACTTCATCAAGAATGCTTCGTTGAGAGCCCTCCATGTTGTGATGGATCGAGGTGCTTGGCTCTCCAACCAATGCAATGCCTTGCCTCCCAATGACCACTTAAAGGCCTTAAGTAGCACATACTCAAGTGTCTCATCATCCGTCGAGATGGTCTCACATAGGTCCTTGAATTGCTTCACATGCTCGATCGGGCACTCATTCGGTCTCCCTTGAAATTGGTCCCTCTTGATGAGTGAGATGAATTGAGTTTTGATCTCAAAGTTCTTTGACACCTCCGGCAAGATAATGGCCGGTTCCGGCACCTTCAACTCCGGATGCATGTATTGTCTTGCATTCCGGGGTTGGGTGTTGATTTGAGCCTCCAATCTCATCCTTTGCTCACGCTCTCTCCTAGCCTCGGCATCTCGGTTTGCCATCTCAAGTTGCATACGAGCCATGTCGGCCCTCATCCTTTCGACCACCTCATCACGTTGTGCTTGGTTCTCCATCCTTTTCTTCTTTCAAGCTTGTTTGATAATGCTCTCCGGATCACACACAAAGTCGAACTCAAGTGTTCCTCGGACGGAACGAGCTCGCATACACCTATAACCAAAAACACAAACAAAAGCGAATCAAAACAAACAAGGGGTTCGGGCTAGTCCCTCACCCAAATCACTACCAAATCAAAGACTCAACAAAAGATGGTACCTCAAACAAGTAGAACTCCCCGGCAACGGCGCCAAAATTCTGATGGGGGTCGTCCGGATCGGATGATATCAAAATTTAAATTTATAAACCGAACCCCAATTTGTAGTATGAGGGTAGGGTGTCGAACACTCGGGAGTTCGTGCGTTGAGTGTACCAAGAAGACTAAAAAGAGGTAAAAGAAAGGCAAAAACAAGGAAAATCAAAGGGAACAACCCGGACCGATACTGGTCACTTCGGTCCGAGGTTGGATCGAGGAGAATTTGGCCGGGACCGACACAGACAACGTCGAGCCCGATGTACTGGGTAACTCGATTAGGCAAAAATAGTAGATCGGTCTTGGGTTTTTGGGTTCCTTCCCTAACTAGACTTGGATGATTCCACCCCAATTAAGCTAATAAGTGATGATCCTTGTGAGATCGAGGTTGTTAGCCTTCGATCCCTCCACTCTACACATCGACCGTGGGAGGCTTTCACTCTCCCTACGATGCTAGGTCAAGTGTTGGGTTTGAGACCACTTTCGCTAACTCTTACCAATCACAAGCCCTAGATCCCTTGTTCTCACTAAAGGATTGAAGCTCATGTAGAGAGGATTCCTAGATCAAGCACTCAAGGCTATGGAATTGGGGGTTCACACCCAATCCTAGCTAGGGGTTTCCCCCATAGCCCAAGACTATGGAATCTACTCCATGAAGTAAGAGTAAAAAGCAATCAATAGACAAAACAAGCAATTCTCAATCATCAAACTCAAATCCAACTCAAATTGCATTCAAATCCAAAAGGGTTCACAAGATCCAAGTCTCAAATCTCCTAAACAAAAGCACAACAAGTTCAAACTCACTAACTCTCTCTAGCTCTCCACCGATTTCCTCTTCTCTTCTCCTCCTCCTTTCTCCTCCTTGCTCTCCAAGTCTTCATTGAGCCCTTGAGAGTGATTAGATGTGGATCTCCCTTCTTCCCCCTTGTTAGTTGTTTTCTCTCTCTCTAATCATCCTCTAATTATCCTCTCCTTTGATTGGGGACCAAGGAATTCCAAAATTAGAAGAGGGGCAAAAGTGGAAGATCACCATAATGTGCCTTGGAGCCCAATCCTAATCTTGCTGACTTGGACCGACACGCTTGGACCTCGGGCCCGACATTGGGAACGTTGGTCCGAGCCTCTGAAATGCTTAACTCGGGCCCGACTCCTTGGTACATCGATCTAGGGCCTCGATCCTCTTCTTTCCTTGGTTTTCCTTAAGCTCCTCTTTGTTCCTTGTATGGCTTTTCCGCTCCTTAGCTCCTTAGCTCCTTAGCTCCTTAGCTCCTTAGCTTTGCTTCCTCCTTAGAAACTCTTCCAAAACGTCCTCAAATGTGCCATTTTACCTACAAAACACAACAACTTCGCATAGTCTCCGAATCTCATAGAAAATCGGGAACTAAGCTAAAAGGGACAAAAACTAACAAAGAAAGGAACAAAAAGATACATATTTACAAGAGAAATTAACTACTAAAACACCACCAAAATGAGAGACATCACCAAGCTAAAAAGGAACAAAACACTCAAGAAAAAAGAAGAAAGACACATATTTACAATGGAAAATCATATATAAAACACCACCAAATAAGTAGACATCAGGAGGTGTCAAGACATATCCCGGTTATTTTGTTAATGGCTATCGATTTCACACCGAGCAACATGCATCAACACGTGCAACAGATAGCAGTGGCCTATGTGTTTTAGGGAAAAGCTTTGGAAATGATGAGGAGGACTACTGTGGCATGCTGGATGAAATAATTGAGCTCAATTATGTGTCTCCAACAATCAAGCGCGTTATTGTCTTCAATTGCTCGTGGTTTGACACTGAGCGTCGTGGAGGTACCCGCTTACATCCGCAAACAAAGCTGGTTGATGTGAACAGACATAGAATGCTGAGAACGAAAGACCGATACATCTTATCGCATCAAGCGACACAAGTATATATCCTCGAATATATAAAGGCAAGGCGTACAGATGTAGATTGGATAGCGGTATGTAAATTGAAGTCACGTATGTGGCCTGATGAAGGTG
This sequence comes from Polygonum maritimum, assembly GCA_963924305.1. Taxonomy (NCBI): domain Eukaryota; kingdom Viridiplantae; phylum Streptophyta; class Magnoliopsida; order Caryophyllales; family Polygonaceae; genus Polygonum; species Polygonum maritimum. The sequence continues at coordinate 32,784,326 of OZ002733.1, read as the reverse complement.
TAAAACACAATGACAACAATTCCCATCACTCAAATATTCATGAAGCATTCCAACATGAATCATCAATTCCGCGTGCTATTGACGACCCAAATGATGATGATGAACTTGGTCCACTACATGATCCGGATGGTCCTTTGTATGCAGCTGTTGAAACAGATGATGAGTCGGGGAGCGAAACTTCCGAAGAAGAGTTCGAAACTGAAGACGATACTGATTATGAAGATTTGTAATGAAGAGATGATCAAAATATTCAACATGATTACCTTATTTTAGAGATCAATAATGCACTTGTCGTCGTAGCCTTACATGTATCGATCTTTATGAACTTATTTATGTCAATGTGTATTATTTTTGCGTAATGCCAAATTGGTAGCACATATTTGCCGCACATTTTTCCCTGTTATTTAGCTACCATGTGGTCGCTATTTAGCGACCACATGGACGCCAATCACGGATTTTGCGGGATTTTTTTAATAGGCGCGAAGTTCAATTTTATTTTGTTATTTAGCTACTAACTGGTCGCTCAATAACGACGACATGGACGCCAATAACCAAATAATAAAATTGGCGGATTTTTTTGGGTGGCGCCAAGTTAAATTATTTGGGGATTTTACGACCACGTGGACGCCAATCACGAATTTTTAGATTTTTGCTGGAATTTTTTAATGGGCGGGAAGTTTAATTTTTTTGGTTATTTAGCTACCAACTGATCGCTAAATAATGACCACATGGACGCTAATGACCAAATAGTACTCCCTCCGTTTCAAAAAACATGGTCTTTTAGACAATTTAGGTTGTTTCAAAATACATGACCATTTCATATTTTTTTCCCTACTCTTTCCATTTATACCTCTAATAATTAACTTTATCATAATCATTACATTTTTTCATATTTTTCTAAACAAATAATTAACTCTACCTTCTATAGGGGTAACATAAGAATAACATTTTTTTCTTAATATATGTGCAATGTCCAAATGGTCATGTATTTTGAAACGGAGAGAGTATAATTTTATGGTCATGTATTTTGAAACGGAGGGAGTATAATTTTTATTCGGAATTTTACTACCATGTGGACCCCAATTCTCAATAAAAATAATTTTGGGGTCCACCTAGTCGCTAATTCTACTTAATATTTTCTTTCCCAAAATCAGTAAATGGCTCAAACCCTCACCGACTCATATACTTGTGATTTACTCCGTATTTGTGAGGTACGACTCAAACCCTCACGACTCTTCGTCTTCCGTGCCTTAGATTTTCCGTTTCCCCTCTCTCAAATTCTGCCAGCTCTCTCATCTCCCAAATTCTCCCAAATTCTTCGTCTTCCCAGCGCCGGCGCCCTATTCTTCCCCTCAGGTACGGCGTACGCAGCTCGCTCACGCCGCTCGCTTCTCGACACACACCGGAGTCGCTCGCTCGCTCGGCGCCGTCGCTGTCACCCTCTGACTCGGCAGCCCACGTCGGTGCCTCTCTCGCCACCCCCAGTCGCCGCCTCTGTCGCCACCGTCTCCCCTGTCACACCACCTCTATTGCCTCTGTCACACCGCCTCTTTTGCCTCGTCGCCGTTGCCCTCCCCCAGCCGCCGCTGCTGCCGCCTCCCTCACTCGCCGCTGCTGTCGCGTCCGGTGCTGTTCTTCGCCGCCCAACCTCTTCGTCTACAGGTTCTGCTGTTATTTTTTGACCAGTTTTTTTTCAAAAGTGAACAGAAAAATTACTAGAGCGAGACTTCCAGAAATTACAGGGAAACAAATGATCACAAATAAATTAGTTCTTAACCCTAAACCCTATATTTTGCCCAATTTTGACACCATGTAACCGAAAACGCGCGTTGTTGGCCCTTCCAGAAATTACAGGGAAACAAATGATCTTGATCTGGCATCTTGTCAAGTTTCTTCTGAACGTGCCTTGTCAAGATTGTTGTGGTGTGATTATTAGAGCGAGACTTGTGCATTCAAATTGTCTTTCCTAATCATAGTTAAATTAGTTCTTAACTTTATTAACTAGCTTTCATGAGTAACCAAATCTCAAGCACTTATTGCAATCCCTGTCAGCGTTGATACACAGTTGCATCGCCAGCTGGGGCCCCGGATTCGATAGATGCAAATGCACCAGCCAGCAGCGGAGCAACCGAAGTTTTCCCATCTCCGACTCCCGGAAAGAACGCTTCACCGGTTCTCGGAGCCTCTTTGAGCTCAGTTGTTTTGTGCCTGGCTGCTGCCATTTTTTATAGTCTCTAAGGTGGTGTTATGGTTACTTCTTGATTAATTCGAGCTTGCTATTGGTCATATTTATTGCGCTTTTTCCTCTTAATCTATTCTAGATTTTTTAGAAATTTGCTATTGAAAATTGCTGTTGAAATTTCAGGGTTTTGCTTCTGTAATTTTCCAAGGCCGGTTTAGCCTGTGAAATTGTTTTAGGGTTTAGCTTTTGTATGTAGTAATCTTCATTGTTGTTTAGGGTTTAGCATGTTCTATGATAATAAGACCATGGCTGATTTTTCTTCTTCTTGATGCAAACTTGTTGTGTGATAATCATGTACTTCATGATGCAAAAATGGCAGTTGTTGCTAGTTGTTGCTTTTTATTCTTTATTGAATTAAATAACATATTCTGTAATTTTTGATTTTAGGCACACTTTACATGGGATGAGACTGAACCCGGTATGGATATGGAGACGATCCGTCGCCAGTGGAATGATAGAGCACAGGAAGGATATAATGATATGGTGGGCAAGGCTCGTAGAAAAAAGAAAAGAAACCAAAGTGGGTTCAACAAAAACCTTGGGATTGTTGGAAAGTCGTGTGGGACACACCAGAGTTCAAGGCTAAGTCCCTAAAACAAAAAACAGAATCAAGCTACAAATCCACACCTACACACTAGTGGATCTAGATCCCATTCGAAGGTTCGAAAGGATATGGTAAGCTGAAATCATTACTTAAATATAATGTGTTTTTTACTCAATTTAGTCGCATATAATTCTCTCTAAACAACGGTTCGGTACTGAGTATCTTAAAACTGTATTATGCAAATTATAGATTGTCTTCAATTTTTTTAAATTTTTTGTAGGGGGCAGAACTTGGCCGAGAACCAACACCTCTAGAATTGCACATCAAGACGCATAAGAGGAAAAAGGATGGAGAGTTTGTAGACAATCGTTCCCGTCGAATTGCTGTACGTATTAATTATAAATTACTAGATGGAGAGTTTTTAATTTATTGTCTTCGGTTAAGCATGCTAATGTTTTATTTTTTGTCTTCAATGTCTCATGCTATTGACAATGAATCTGGTATAAGTTATTGAGTTTGTGCTTAATTTGTGTTGAATTTGTGTTGATTTTGATATAAGTTGTTGAATTAAACATGTTTTTTTTGCTGCATATACAAAGTTGGTATACCTATACAAAGCTGGCATATTTTGAGATGTAGGTTAAAAAAAATGCTTTTTTTGCTGAATTAGTATTTTGAGATTATACATGCTTTTTGGCAGTCAAACATGCCAGTATTTTGCTGAATTAAACATGCTTTTTTGCCAGTATTTTGCTGAACTAGACATGCTTTTTTTGCTGCATATACAAAGCTGGCATGTACAAAGCTGGCATAGAATTATGAGATTTATGATACTTTAAAATGACATATTTTGTACGTACATTCTGAGAGTTAGTATACAAAGCTGGGATATTGTGAGTTGTTATAAGTTGCTAAATTTGTGTTGATTTTGAGCTGGCATATTTTGTACATTCTAAATTTGTGTTGAGAGCTAGTATACAGAATTAGTATTTTGATGTATCTGAAAACTTGTGTTGATTTTAAACTTTTTAGGTATTCTGAAAATTAGTATACCTAGCTGGCATATTTTGAGAGTTAGTATACAGAATTAGTATTCTGAGATTTAGGCAAAACAAAATTATAAAGCTGGCATATTTTGTACATTTAGGTAAATTGGTATACATGTACAAATGAGGAGGTTAGTATTTCGATGTATCATCTCATATATATAAATTGATATACATATGGAAATGGGAAGAGGGCTTTTATATTTACAGCTTATGGTTACTTGATGTGAATGGTTACTAATATGCTTAGATTGAAAAGCTAAATAGAAGTCATGTGGATGAGATTGAAAATTGATGGTAATATGTCCAAGTGTTGAATGGTTATTAGTGTTTTAAACCGATCCATACTCGTTTCTTGTGTTTTATTTGTTTATTGTGCAGGAGCGATTCAAGAAATTATGACTTAGAGGTCTACTCAATCTGACACTTCATTGTCTTATCAAGAGGAATGCGATGCCTATTTAGAGGCTGTTGGAGGGGTTGGAGCGGGAGGAGCTATAGCGGGGCTCGGGTCTGCTGCTTCTCATTTCTATGGAGATCAAATTAGAGCTCCCCAAAGAGTGGTCCCTCGAATGGTAGAGCTTCAGCGCAAGAACGAGACTTTGCGTTCTCAAGTAGTCACTCTTCAAGAAACCCAAGCTACACAAATTCAAGCCAACAACACCCAGATTGAAGAGTTACGTCATTTCGTTGAAGAGTTAAGGGCGAACCGGCCACCACCGTCCACCTTTAAAATGATTGAATATATTTATAAATTCTTAGGGGCAGTATTAACCTTTTGCTATTATTAACTACTAACATAGCTTGGATTAAGGATAGTATAAACACCTTAGTTACTTTTGTACATCTGTTAATCATGCAGATACTTATTAGATTATTGAAACTATTAACCTTTTGGTATAGTTAATTCCGGCTCTAAAATGTGTTTTATAGAAAATTTACGCAATAATTGAAAAACAAAAATGAAAACAATTTTATATGAAAAAACCCTGGTAGCTAATTGGCGTCCACTTGGAAGCTAACTTCACGTCTATATTTAGCGATCAGGTGGAAGCTAATTGGCGTTCACTTGGAAGTTAAGTTCACGTCTGAATTTAGCGACTACTTGGAAGCTAATCGGCGTCCATGTGGAAGCTAACTTCACGTCTGTATTTAGCGACCAGGTGGAAGTTCATTGGCATCCATTTGGAAGCTAACTTCACGCCTGAATTTAGCGACCACTTGGAAGCTAATTGGCGTCCACTTGGAAGCTAACTTCACGCTTGTATTTAGCGACTAGGTGGAAGCTAATTGGCGTCCACTTGAAAGCTAACTTCACGTCTGAATTCAGCGACCACTAGGAAGCTAATTGGCATCCAAGTGGTCGCTAAATTAATTAGCGGCCACACATTTTTTGTCCAAAATTTGGTCGCTGAATGCCTTCAACGTCCAAATACCATGATTTGGCGACCACAACTTTGGTCGCTAAATCACCATTTTATTGTAGTGGTGGCTTTAGGTGGTTGACCCTAGCTCTTTTATGATTGTCGTTTCTTAACCATTTTCAGGATGCATTACTATTCATATATCAGTTTTTGTCTAATTAATATAATAAGAATTCTAGAATAAGTCATTACATCTTATAAAGTCATTCTATACTACGAAGTCATAACGAATTACATTCTAAATCAGAATATACTATAATTCGAGTTCCAATTATGCATTCGAATCTTATAGAAATATGTATTACTATAATTATTCATTCTTGGATCGGCAAGACCACGAATGAAGTTTTGTCGATCTAGATCGTGCAAATTAGGTCTCAACGATATGAGAAATAGCGGAAGCAATTAAAGTTGAGGTTGAAGATTCAATGTATGGTTGTTCATTGGGTCGCCGGAACCAATCCAAACCAACGAACCGGGCCGAACCGATCTAAACCCCAGCAATACGGTTCGGTCATCGGTTCTAGGTTTTCACCTCGATTTTCAATTTGGATCGGGTTGTATCGGTTCGATTCAAGCCGTAAACCGACTAAACTGAATTAATTTAATAATTTTAATAAAACAAACAAAACCCTAGTACTCAGAGGATACTCGGTAACTAGGGGGTGTCGTCATTGCCATGTGTAATTTTTCGGTTCCCATAGTCGACGAGCACATCTCTTCCACCTTCCCTTCCGGCCTTCAGCCTTCCCTTCCGGCCGACGAGCTTCCTTCAATACTCAACAATGACACCAACAAGCCGACAACCACATCCGATCTTCAGCGACGAGAACATCTAGACCCAAGTGTCCCTGCTAGTCTCCAAAGACGAGCGACTGCGGGTGTGCGATGGTGACGGACTTTTCCGGACGATGGGAAACCAATGACAGAGAGGAGTCGAGGACTTCAAAACAACATCAGATCGATATTTATTTTACAACCTTGACATGATTACTGAAAGTGGAAATGTTGGATTGTACCATTTATACGTATTATGCTGTTAGCACTTAACAAATGATGTTTTGTACATTAATTAGTGGAATTGAAAGGAGTTGCATTCTAATTAGGATTTCTGGATTGATTTCTTTGTACAATATTGAGTTCTTATTCGAAAGTTTTTGAAACCGTTGTTGTGTTTTTTCTGTTCCCATACAGTTTTATTTGGATCGGTTCCACTTCGGTCCGCATTCGCGTTCGGTTCACAATTAGATCAGGTAAAAATTGGGTTTTTAATTTATTTGGATCACAAAAAAATCCAATTTCCATTGTTCGGTCCATACGGGTAAACCCGAATCCAAATCGAAGAAAACCAAAACCGAATCGAACCGATCCAGCTTATTTCGAGAGGCACACCGTGATGGGATCATCTGTGGACTTGCCTAATTTGGACAAGGCACACCTACATAGGGAGTGTGGCCAAGGTGATCCTCTTAGCATGACTTCGAGTCACGGGCCTATCTGAGTAGATTTGAAGTGCATCTTCCTCCTGGGTTGCAATCAAAGTGGGTAAGGCTGCATCGCATAATCATAATATACAATGATATACTATAATCAGGAATTCAAGTTCGCATTATTGAACTTAACGATAATGAATTTGGATTCAAACAGAAGATAAATAATGTAAATAGGATTAAAGTGCATATTCAAATAATAAACTACGATAAAAAGTACAATATGAATCGCACATTATTTAAGTAGCAACCTAATCGGAATAAGAATTATAAAATGGTTGTACATGTGGACCATTGTGGCCCCACTAGCCTTGTTTGAAAGCAAGTCTGAGATCATCCACTCGACTTGTGGGCTCCATGCGTGAACCTCACAAATCCACCAACTAAGCCCCATGGGGTCCAACCATTGCTCACCGTCTAAATCTCCAACCACCATCGTAATACCAGCCGCCACATCATCACCAAGCGTGCGATCCTCAACTCCACCCACCATATCAACACCATCGGAAACATCTCTTAAGGAGCCACCGCATCAACCGAAAGATCCATCATCACTTCTTCGCCAAACCCCATCAATCATTGCTCGTGTACCAGTCATCTGCCACCACGGCCATCCACCGGAAATCCTTGTATCACCGCAAATCTTTGGCAATTTGTAGATTTTCTAGCCGCCTAGATTAGAGAGAAACAGAGAATTTAAGTGTGGGAAGGAGAAAGAGTTGAGACGAGGGACAAGGACAAAATCGTTGTTCCCTCGTTCGAGTTTTGTTGTGAACACCCCTTTTGTCTCTACGCTTCATGAAATTTCCCTTTCAGGATCTTTCCCTTTTAAGATCTCTCGTCTTACCAGTATTCAAATACCTACACGCTTCACAATGCGTAAGGTTCATAATGTGCATGGTTCAGGGCGCTCAACCAAAAAAAATGTGTGCATAAGGAGGAAAAGCCGAAGATTTCACATAGTACTTTTGATCGAAAAATGAAAAAAAATCTGATTTATTTCGTACCCCTCGCTCAATGAAAAAATGGGTCAGATTCTACGGGATCAAACCTATGAGACTTAAGGAATTATGGAAGGTATTAGAAAAAAAAGAGGGAAAAAAAAAGGAAAAAAGTAAAAAGAGCATGTATATGTATATTTATTCGTTTGTGGTTTCTCTTTGTGTGTATATCAACTAAACACTACATTTGATCACCGGCTCCCAAATTTCATTCACCAAGTTCTGTTTAGTTGTTTGGACACTGAACTGGAGCTTTAAACCCATGAAATCTGTATTGCTATCATTCTCACCATGAGAGCCCATCTAGATGCTATACAAAGCTAGTATGATATGAACCAATAAGAATCCCTGGCAAGCAAAGTATAACATCAATCATGAAGTTAAGCTAGTATAATCAGAATCATGTGCTACAAGGCTCCAGGTTAGCTCAGGATTTACCAACACAGACATTAAGAGCTTGGGCTTAATCATACAAAAATAAAATAAGCATCATCAGGTTCAGATATGCTGCTAGCCAAACTGAAACAATTAACATAAACCTAAACCCTGCAAACAAACATAAAAAACAAAACATCAACCCACTACTACACTCAAGAGCATCATGATCCAGGATTACAAAAATTTATGCCAAAACTGATATAGCATACATTATCATCTGAAACAAGGCCCTTTGTATCATTCTTCTACTCTTCCTCAGCATCTTTATTCTTTTTCTTCTTTTTATCCTTCTTCTTGTCACTATGGTATGCATCCTCCTCAGCTGCAGTGCTCCCATTCTCAACATCCTTGCTCTTCTTCTTCTTCTTTTCGGATTTCTCCTCATCCGATGTTCCGGCTTCATCCGCATCTTTATCCTTCTTCTTCTTTTTCTTCTCCTTCTTAGATTTCTCTGTAGCAGGAGTTTCAGCTTCAACCTCTGCCTCCTTTTCCTTCTTCTTTTTCTTGTCCTTCTCAAAATCGCCATCGATATCCGTTTCCTCCAGCTTACGTTTATGCTTCTTCTTTTCCTTGACTTGCTTCTCCTCCTCGGTATCTTCCTTCACAATCACCTCGTTGTCCACTTTGACAAGGTCAGCAGTTGTAGCAAGCTTGGCAATCATAGAGTCCCCACCAGTTGGAAGCACTACGTTCCTCGTCCACTCCTCAGGAGTCTTCTCATTCGGCTTTCCATGCTTATCCAACTTTCCCTCAGCAACCAACTTCTTCTTCATAGAAGCCCTTGGCCCCACTCCCCATTTCCTCGGGTAGGTATCCCGGTCCATAATCACCCTCTTGATCTTAGCAACAACCCCGTGATCACAAGTAGCCATCACGGCAGTAGGCATCTCAGCGATTCCCAAAGCAATCGCCTCCCCCTTGGTAGTCATCAACACAACCTCCTCACCCACATCGATATCATTCTCAAACCTAAGCAAGCCGGGGATCATGAACTTGGCACCATAGCAGATAGCATTGACAGCAGAGTCCTTGACAACCAACCTCTTGTAACTGGTGAGCAGCTTCTCCAGAGGCATAATCACCCTCCTCAAGTAACTCTCATCCCTGTAGTTATCGTACATCCACTGGGCATCCAGGACGTCGTGCATGGTGACCATGTTATCCTTCTCCCCCATGATCCTAGACCGAACTCTCCTAAGCACCTGCATATGAGCACCCACGCCCAACAGCAAGCCCAGATGAACACACATGGTCCTAACATAAGTACCAGCCTCACAGCTGATCCAGAACACCACCAAGTGCCTATCGGCGTCGTACTCGAGCAGCTTGCTCTCGTAGATGGTTCTGATCCTAAGTTGTCGCTTGACAGCAGAGATGAGCGGGGGGCGCTGGAAAACAACACCAGTCAGAGTCTCAAGAGCCCTAGCCACCTTAGCCACATCAGGAACAACAGAGTGTAACCTAGCAACACAGACATACTCCTTACCAGCGCCTTGCTGGGATTTAACAAGCCTAGTGGCCCTATCGACACACACAATTAGGTTACCAGTGACCTTGAGATCTAGAGTACCGCTATGGCCGGTTTTCTCAACCCTCAGAATTCGCTTAATCCAGGCAACTACTTCGTGAGAGGAGGGGTTAGAGGGCTTATCTAGGTTTAGGACGCCGTATTTGAGATACTAGGCGAGGGGCCGCTTCAGAGGGGAGAAGCCGGAGGGAATCGGCGTGTAGTGGCCGGTGCGGACGTTGAGCTTGTCGTAGTTCTTCCGAAGGATCGGCCAGTCCGAGATGTCCGTCGGAGAAGTGAAGCTCTGGGGCTTGATCAGGAAGTCGCCGTCGGTGTTGTTGCCGTCCGTCGTCGACTCCGCGTCCTTGGACTTGCTCTTCTTCTTCTTCTCCGATCGGGACATTTCCACATCCGCCATGGCAGCTCTGCTCTTTCCGGGGGAAATTAGGGTTTTGTAGGGGCAGATTTCGGCGGTTCTTTCTGTGTCAAGCTTGGAAAATGGTCTATTAAAATGCAAGTCAGGGTTTAGGGTTTTACTGTTTTTTCTTTTCTTTTTTCTTTTTATAAATTTAATACTATCTTCTCACTTAGTTAGTGTAAGCATTCTGGGGTTTGCTGGGGCCTTCTTAGGCTATAACTGGTCCATTAGTGGAAGCCCAATACACAGCACTGGGCCGGCCTGGAAGTAGAAAGGGTTTCTTCTTTTTTTTCTTGCTAGTTCACTGAAGCATTGTCTTTGTTACGTCCAGCTCGATCTGCGTCGCAAACTTGGTTTTAACAAGTTGATTGGAGTTAGGCGAGGCTAGAGCCCCGGTCAACTAGGTTGTTACTATCAATATAAATAATCCCATGTGTTCCAATTACGTTGAATCTCAACAAAACCTCATTCCACGAGTATTCAATGACTTGTGCTTGTATTTATAGGCGATGTGGAAGGGCTCTGATAGTTCATATAGGACATAGGTTATAGAGCATGTTTTATGTGGTTTTGAATGCATTTTAGGTAGATTTGCCTTTGTTTTCTAGTGTAGAGTAGTTCTTCCTTGTAGTTTGGTATCTACGCTCTCTTGTGATGATTTGTAGGATGATGTGAGCTTAGAGCATAGTCGTGTCGATGCATCGGTAGATGGATATGGAGAGGAACATAGGCCCGAGCCCAAGAGGTGACGCGAAAAGAATACTTGAGTTCGGACTATGTATTAGAGTTGTTGTCCCGACACCTCTTGCTTGCAAAGGCTGGATTTGAAGCTAACGTGGTATGATTGGGCGAGTTTTCGTGTCATTGGAAAGCTAACTCGAAGAGCTACAACTCATGTTTTTACTCCGAGTTCAAATTCCAACTCGAAGTGTGTCAAAACAGCCTCTAAAGTGTCTCTTGAATCCTGACCCGAGCCAAAGCGCGGGATGATAACCTACAAGCGCGATCGCTCTTTGCCTGGGTAGGTCGCGCTTTGCCGAATTGCCTCAGGAGACGAAGCGCGGGATGACACCGGAGAGGCGCGGTCACGCCTTGCCTTCCTTGGCCGCGCTTTGGCCCCGTGCCGAGAAACGTGAATTGGGTCGCCTTTGCTCGGATGTGTTGACACGAGATCCTTTTAGGATAGAATTATTTCCTTATTTTGAGATGTTTTGTTCTATAAATACGTCGGTTTGTCTTAGGTTAGAGAAATCATCTTATGCTTTTGCATTATCTTGAAAGAGAAGAAAAGGGAGAAAACCCTAGAACTCTTTGTAAGTTTTCTTATGGATTCTAGATAATTTCTCTTAATCCAATTAATTTGTTGAAGTTATTGAATTGAATCATTATGAGGTTTTATTATTCCTTTTGAATCTTGATTAGGTTGTCTTTCTTATGCTTAATTGAATCAAGTTTAACCTAGGGTTTTGTTAGATTGGCCACCTAATTGAGCTTCTAAGTTGAACTGTTCTTAGATCTTTTTGATTGCCGATTGGAATTGATTAGATCATAAGTAAGAATCTTTAATCCTTTTAGAGTCAATTGAAGTAATTGAATTAAAGAGGAATTTCAATCACAATCCATATGAATGTCTGATTGCTTTATATGTTTTGTTTCTATTGATGCTTGATACTCTTTGCTATTGCTAGATCGAGTCAAGGAGATCTTCTAGAACGTTTAGTGATAAGGGTTGATAGCACCGATCGATTCTATTGACTAGAGTAAGTTCGAAGTTTGGTTTAAGATTTCATGCAGTTGAGTCTTATAATGGAACAATAGATTAATCAAGGTGAAAAGGGAATGATGATAATCAATGATCAATGACTAACTCAATAGCGGATACAAGTTAATTGGATGTTTCTCTATACTTGATTTTTCAACAATTTGCTTGCTTCGTTTCACAGTTTAGTTTAAATCTTAGATAACTCTTTTCAAATCCCCCTTTTACATTACTAATACTTAATAAATACAAGGAATTTGAGTCTTTGTGGTACGACCCTTACTTTCACTATACTTGTTTTCTTGAAAGTTAGGATTTTCTTTGACACACTTTTACCACGACATAAAAGTGTTTGTCAAATTTGGCGCCATTTCCAAGGACTCGGCTATTACTTGTGTTTATTTTGTATTAGTATCTTGGGTCTGAACCACTTGAATGGTTCATACCCATGCTACTAATCCATCTCTTGTGGCTTTCGATCCAGAAATTGACAGGACCTTTGCTAGATTAAGACGTGAGGCTCAAGCAATCTCGCGTGAGTTGCCGTTCGATCTAGTTTCTCCCTCAGACTCTGCACCCGAAAGCAGTCCTGAAGAGATGTCGTAGACATTGAGAGAGTTGGCCGCACCCGATATGGCTCAACAACCATTGGCGGTGAGGTTCCCTGAGCTCCCTGACGGTGTCAACTTTGAGCTGAAATCGGGGTTAATTCATCAACTACCCCCATTTCATGGAAAGGCAGGTGAAGATCCCAACAAACATCTAGCTGCGTTTCATGTCGTGCGCTCTAGCATGAAACCAACGAGCTTCGCTGATGATCAAGTCAAGCTCAGCTCTTTCTCTTTCTCCTTAAAAGAGGGTGCTAGTGATTGGCTTTACTACTTGGCTCCAGGGAGTATAGAGACATGGGACCAGTTGAAGAAAGTTTTTCTTGAGAAGTACTTCCTCGCCACAAAGCAAAGTAACATGAAGAAGAGCATAAGCAATATTGACCAAGCCTCAACGAAGACATTTTATGAGTACTATGAGTGGTTCAAGAAGCTGCTCTCAAGTTGCCCATATCATGGGTACACTCAAAATGATCTTGTTATGTACTTCTACGAAGGCTTATTGGAGGAAGAGAGAAGATATGTGAATGTTGCTTGTGGAGGAAACATCCTCAACAAAACGCCCGCTGCTGCTTTTGAGCTTTTCCATAAGCTTTCTGAAGGGTCCCAACAATTCAATAAGAGAGCATCGGTCAAGGCTGCAAATTAGGGACGGAGATCGTTGATTCGATACAAATGACTGGCGTCCTTAATATTGTCCCCACACTCCCACCTAGAGACTGATTCCAATTGTAATTGACATCTTCTTCATGCTTAGCAAACTCTCACCTGATGCTTCAGAGCGCCAATATCCTCCTCCTGATGATCCTCCCATCTAGTAGTGGTAGTTCTAAGCCAAAGCCTCGCTCGGCTTCAATTCCTCTAAGGTCATCTCCACAAACAGCTTCTCAACAAGGCTTTCTCCCACCACATGTGACACCTGTCGTATGGGTATCTTCTCTTTGCAAGCCACTTCCTTTTTGCTCCCACCGGATCTTAAGATACTTGTGATGCGACCTCACTTGGTGAACAAGGCCTCGGAGTGCCGATCTAGACCGTGTGGTGTGTCTTGATGGAGAAATGTAGAAGCGCGAATGTGGTTGATCTCCAACGCGATGAAGATCTTTCCAAGCCAATGTGATGGCCTAGGCAACTCTCAATCTCTACGTTAAGAGAAGAGAGGAAGAACTCGAACACTTGATAGTGAGAACGAACGAGGTGACGCATGGTTTGAAGAAGGAGGAATGGTTCTCTCAACTTAACTCAAAATAATAATGTGCGTAACCTATTACAAGAGATAGTCTCGGGTTTAAATATAGGAAAAGGGAAGAGCAAAGCTAGTTAATGGGCCTCTTACATGATGCAAGCCTATATTACTTTAACTAGCAAAACATAATTAAAGATTTTAATTAAAGAAGATAAAAATAGTAAATAGGGAAATATAAAATAAATTAGCAATGTTGGGGCCCAAGGGGGATGCCATGGTCTCAGGCGTCTCGAACTAGTTATGATTGATTCGGGCTCGGGACCGGGTCGCATCATTCCCCCCCCCCCCCTTAGATTCAAAGTGTCCTCACTTCGAGCATGGGTGGATCGGGGAGAGCCGGCGATCAGTTGGCAACAAAAAGACCTCGTCGGCCTTAGGTGCGGACTTCGGTACCCCAATGATGGGCAATTCCAGGCTGATCTCCGTAGTGGGCACAAGGATGGGCTCGGGTGCGGCTGTGATGGCCTTGACCTCGAGGACGACTGTGTCCGGTGGTGTAGGCAAGACCGGGGTTGCATGGCGCTCCGGAGGCACGACAATAGGGCACTCGGGTTGTGGCACAATATGGGCCGATATAGGAGTTGGCATTGTTGGCAAAGTTAGCACCGCGGGTTGCGGACGAGCATGACGTGCTTGAGGCGTAGCCTCGGCAATCAAACGCTCAAGCTCGGCAATCTTAACAGCCCTTTGAAGGAGTTGCTCTTGGAGGAGCGCCTCTCTTGCCTCCCTAGGATCCAGGTGAGGTGGCGGTGAAGGAGGCTCGGCTCGGGAACGGAACTAGACCTTCGGGCCTCGTAGGGATGGTGGCTCGTCATAGTGGGGACGACATCGGGGTGGTGGCTCGTCATAGTTGGGACAACGCCAAGGTGGTGGCTCGTCATAGTATGAAGTTCCCCAATATTCAACTTGGTTTTGTGAAAGCTTCGGTGGTGGAATCCAATTAGGGTCACGGGAATCCCATGGATCAAACTTGGATCTTCGCCTCGCGATAATGTACCTATAATCAATGCAAAACACGAACACGCATCACGAAGCACAATTAAGGATAGAACCGAGGCAATCTAAGTCAAGCTTACCCAAAACTGTCAAAGCTTGTACACATTTGAATGTGCTGGCTTAGAATGGGTAAGTGTAGCTTAGGTTAACTCGTGAAAGGAAAGAAGAGGAAGATATGCAATCAATCAAGCAAGCAATCAAGCAAGATATGGTCACTTAATATGCAAACAAGAAAAGAAAAGCAATCAATCAATCATGCATTTAGATGTGTGAAAGAAGAAAGAAAAGGGAAGAGATTGCAATCTTTTATTGAGATAATTTAGATGGTGATTGAGAATAGATTGACAATCAAAATGAAGAAAAGGAAAGTCAATCAAATCGAATGAATCCAATAGGTTCTTCGGATTTCTACGGCTTCAACAAGAACAAAGGGAATGAAAGAAAAAGGTACACAATGCAATGAGAAAAGAAGGTACTCGAGACTTACATGGCCCCTAGCTCTGATGCCAATTGATGCAACCTCGCTTGGTGAACAAGGTCTCGGTGTGCTGATCTAGACCGTGTGGTGTGTCTTGATGGAGAAATGAAGAAGCACGAACAAGGTTGATCTCCAACGTGATGAAGATCCTTCCAAGCCAACATGATGGCCTAGGCAACTCTCAATCTCTACGTTAAGAGACAAGAGGAAGAACTTGAACACTTGATAGTGAGAACGAAGGGGGTGACGCGCGGTTTCAAGAAGGAGGAATGATTCTCTCAACTTAACTCAAAATAATAATGTGCATAACCTATTACAAGAGATAGTCTCGGACTTATATAGGAAAAGGGAAGAACAAAGCTAGCTAATAGGCTTCTTACAAGATGCAAGCCCATATTGCTTAAACTAGCAAAACATAGTTAAAGAGTTTAATCAAAGATGCTAAATATAGTAAATAGGGAAATATATAATAAATTAGCAATGTCGGGGCCCAAGGGGGACGCCATGGTCTCGGCCGTCTCGGAATGGCTATGATTGATTCAGGCTCGGGACCGGGTCGCATCAACCTGGATGATCGTCAAATCTCCATATCACATACTCGGCGACTGTATCTCCTGATTCCTCTATCTCCGCTCTAATCATGTGGTGCACGACGTCTCCTTACAACAATGCACTCATCTTCCTGTCTTACATCCTCCCCCATTGTCCTCTATGTCTTGTCTCCATGCCAAAACCTGAAATTCGCATCTTGGAACTTCTCAATGGAGAACTTTCCGACATCCATCGTCCACTACAGCAATCTGCTTTGGTACCAGTTGTTTGGGAAAATTCGAAGGATCGTTCTTACAATAGATGGAAAGAAAGTAACCAAGACAAAGACAACAGGAATTTGTTCGATCACCTAGTTCATCTCAAGAACTACGTTTGAGGGCACTACCGAACTAGGAATTCTCCACTAGATTTAATTTGAGGACTTAAGGATTACACGGATATCAATCTTCTGATCTAACTTGATCAAAATTTTCCTAACATAAGCTCTCAATCTCTCTATAGGACACAACCTCATCAAGATCTACCTAACCTAACCTCTCAATCTCTCGATCTGTATAATTTTCTCTCAATGGTAGAACACATTAATTACAATAATCAAGTTGAATATATATTAAAAACTTGAGCTTTAAAGTTATATTTTTCAATTTTTCCCAAAAAAAAATCTATCAAATAAAAGATAGAAATCATAGAAATTCTTTTACTTGTCCTCCAAATAATTTCCTTTTCTCTATCTCTTTCGTGAATCTGGCTCCTTAACCCAATATGGTCACCCCGCACACAATTCAATGATCCTTATTGTCTTGCATCTGAATGGACGTCGGTACATAATCTGTTTTATTTATATTGGTTTCATGCTCGGGAGGTCGTTTATGAAGGCTATTCATATATTGAGTAGGCTGATAGAAGAGTTCAGATAGATGAAGAAAATTTTGCACATGCTTTTCATCGACTTGGAGAAAGCTTATAGCACGGCGACTGAGGGAACTAAATTGGGATTCCTTGGCAGCAAAGGAAGTGCCATGCACGTTCACAAGAGTAGTTAGAGACATGCATGAGGGCTCTATGACTAGTGAGTACTTTAAGGTGGAGGTAGGACTGCACCAAGGGTCAGATCTGAGCCTTTTCCTTTTTACGTTGGTGATGGACGTGTTGACAAGGGATATTTAGGGAGAGATCCTGTGGTGTATGTTATTCGCAGACGATATTGTTTTGGTAGATGAGTCCAAAGTTGGTGTCAACAACAGGCTTGAAGCTTGGAGAGCTAGGTTGGAGTATAAGGGTTTCAGACTAAGTAGATCCAAGATAGAATATGTGGAGTTTAGATTCGGGCAAGAGGCAAACCTAAGTGAAGATGTGTTGCTAGGAGGGGAAGTTGTACCAAGGAAAGAGAGCTTCAGATACTTAGGGTCAGTCTTATAGAATAATGGCAGTTTCGACGAGGACATCACGCATCACTTCCAAAGAGGCTGGCAGAAGTGGAGGGCAAAGTCGGGGATTTTGTGCGACAGAAAGATTCCACTAAAGCTGAAAGGAAAGTTCTACAAAACGATCATCAAACTAGCCATACTCTATGGGGCAGAGTGTTGGGCCACCACGAAGGCACAAGAACAGAGACTTTTAGTAGCCGAGATAAAGATGTTGAGGTGGATGAGCGGGCATACGCTGTTGGACAGAATCAAAAATGAAGTGATCAGGAGTAGGGTGGGAGTGGCCAGCCTAGAGGATAAACTTCGGGAATTGAGACTGAGGTGGTTTTGGCATATTCAAAGGCAGGGTCCCGAGGAGCCGGTCCGTCGGTGTAAAAGCCTAGACTTGAGAGTTATGCGTAGAGGGAGGGGCCGACCAAGGAAACGCTGGAAGGACAGTATAAGGCAGGATGTCACCCACTTGGGGATTTCGACAAAGGTAGAAATTCGCAAGGATAGATAGACGAAAAAGATTCGCGTCATGGATGGCTAGATATTGTTCTAATCAGCAAGCTTTTGGCCTTGTCTTTGCTTTTGTTTTGTGCTTGGTTCTGATAGGTTTTGTGCTTTGTACTTTTGTGGATCATTTGCCTTAGTTTTACTTGAATTGGTATTTTTTTGTTGGGTCTTTTGGATTCCCTTATCTACGTTAGTCAGAGATGCCCCTCTTCCAGACTCCCCTTAAGTGGAATAAGGGTGGGTTATTGTTGTTGTTGATTGATTAGAGATTTAGTTAAGTCTAACTTAATTAGGTTTAGTTGTACTGTTGTGCCAGCGTACGTAAAAGAGATGAAAAGGAAAAGATAAAAAGAAGGGTAGGCTCTTGGTAATCGGGAAAGCCAAAATCAGGCAGATTCTTTGTCCTCCTTTTTAGACTACCAAGTAGCCCCCACTCTCTCTCGGCCACATCCAAATCACCAACGTACCACACAATTAATTGGAAGCGCCTAAAGTGGAAATTATGATCGATTATAATCATGCAATTATCATAATCAAATGCGTGTTTCGCGAAGAAGACTAAAGTTTTTATGTGTCTTCAATTAATTATTGTGATCGACTAATAACGGATATGGCCAGGCTAACACTCTCCACCTCGTCAAGTAAACATTTTATTAATAATAAGAAGTAGCCAGCATACGGGGATATCCCGATCCTTACATAATAGTGAAGCAATACAGAAATCCCGTCAGGCAGGGCACTTAATACATGGCAACCTAGAGAAAAAGAAAAAGCACTTGACGCAAAGCGACCTGCAAAGGTCTTCGTCTCACGATACACATGATGAAACCGGATAATCCAGCCCTACTAATGAAGCCTTAGACAATTCTTTACCAAGCTGTAAAGAGGATGGTTCCGCTTACCTCCGAAGTCAAGCAAGTTTATAATCAATTGAGAATCCGACTCGAGAAACACGTTACGATAACCCAACTCCTAAGCCAATTTCAATCCATTATAAGCTCCTCTCCATAGTTCCGCAATAGGGACGAAATGAACTCCAATGTTATGAATGAAACTACCAACCCACTTGCCTCTATGCGACTATGATCACGTAAGACTCCACCCGCCGCAGGCTAGCCAAACCATCACGAACCGCACCATCTGTAATGATCTTTATCGTGTCCTCGTCCGGCCGGCTCCATGAAATGGCTTGCTCGTGCCTGCACTTGTTCTCCACCCTCGCATTGTTACGTTGACCTGACAGCACCGCCTCTTTGGCCTTGACAATGTAGGCATATTTATCGAACTCCACTGTAATTCCCTCAAACACTTTTGTATTTCACCATCTTCACTCCCACGGTCCCACCACAGAGGTTGCAAATAAAGTGGACCAGGCAACATATGAATTATGATTCATTTGCATGCGATAACTGCTTAAATTTAATTAGGCTTAAAAAAGTACTCCAATATAGACAGAATTTCCAGTATCTGTGCGACCTCATTATATAGAATTTCATTAAATCACCAACATATATTGGATGTAACATCATGTTACAGATGTGGCTGCAGCTAGACGACATACATCGTGGCATATAAAAGAAATGAAGTGCAACATAATTGAGATGTGATAAGTACGTACTATATATATAGACCATTATTATATCATGATTTAAATTCCTAAAGCAAAAGGTAAAACGACCGGAAGGCCCCATAGATTAGACGGGAAGACCCAAAACACTGGACTTTGGGATCTTTTTTGACCCAGCCAATTGAATAATGATCAATACAGTTGGATTTATAGAGATCGAAACAAGTTAAATTTTTTTTTGTTGCATACTTGCATGCATGGTTGTGAGTGTGATTTTGGCGTTTTCTAACTATATACTCACTGTATATAAGTAGGGTAAAATAGATGTACGGCCCCCCGTACTTGTCACTTTTTTGCAAACGGCCCCCTCTACTTTAAAATGTTTTATTGAACACCTGTACTCGTATATCCCTATTCCATTGAGCACCTGCTATCCTCCGCGCGTTCGATTAATTTCCATGTCAGCGCCACGTAATATACCACATATGTACAATTCATCCATGTCATTTTTTTGGGTAGAAAATTCATCCATGTCATTGCCACCTATATTTATAATTAAAATTTATTTCATATAAATTAAAAAAACAAAAACCCCTCCTCTTGCCCTCTTCTCTCGTCACTTTCCCCCCTCCTCCCACCACTCCGACTACTCTTCGCCACCGTCCACACCGCCAGCCCGGACCTCAATTTATCCGGCGTCTTATCCGGCAGACCACCGAGCGCGCCTCCCCGACCATCATCTCTACCGAACGCCGCCTCCTGGCTACCGCCCTCCTCGACGACCCCAACACACCCTACCCACCAGCTACGACGCCCGCAGCCAGGGCTCCCGAAGTCCCCTTCGACGCCTTCCGTGTCGGCTCCGGGAGCCCTGGCCGCGATCGGAGGCTCTGGAGGAACCGAGGGGCGGAGGCTCTGGTAGGAGTAGCTAGGGTCGTCGGGGTCCGGGCAGGGGCGGCGTCGATGGGTCGAAGTTGTTCGGCCAGGTTCGAAGGCGGTCGGGCTAGACAGGTGCGCAATCGGAAATCTAGGCAAGACCCGAACGAGATCTGGACAGGTGCGTGGCCGGAGACTCGAGCGAGAGCGGCGGGGTCGAGCGAGAGGCAGAGCGGGGTTAGTCGGGCTGGGTAGTAGCGAGCGGCGGGAAGGAGGGCAGAGGTGGAAGCATTGGGAGGTCGAAGTAGGAAGGCAGTAGGCCGGAAAAATGGGGTTAGGG
Source organism: Polygonum maritimum (assembly GCA_963924305.1). Taxonomy (NCBI): domain Eukaryota; kingdom Viridiplantae; phylum Streptophyta; class Magnoliopsida; order Caryophyllales; family Polygonaceae; genus Polygonum; species Polygonum maritimum. The sequence continues at coordinate 32,763,869 of OZ002733.1, read as the reverse complement.
ATTGAGCAGGAAGAAGATGGGTTTAATCGATTGAACAATTGATTGTTTGGGAGTGGGGGTTAGGGATGAGAGGAGGAGATTGAGAGTTGATGAGAAGGTTAGATTTGGAGGATGAAGGAGGTAGAAGAAGATGGATTTAATTTTTTTTTTGTTAATAAAATCAAAAAGATGATTTTTTTTTTAATATAATCCAAGTCATCAATTTATATGGTTTTACTCGCGGAAAAGGAGAGTGAGTTACACGCACTATGCCACGGAGGATAGCAGGTGTTCAATAGAATAGGAATATACAAGTATAGGTGTTCAATAGAACATTTTAAAGTAGAGGGGGCCGTTTGCAAAAAAGTGACAAGTACGGGGGACCGTACATGTATTTTGCCATATAAGTAGTTGTACCTTGTACGTGTGTAAGCTAGCTTCTTCTTCGTCTTGTTGTGCACCCATAATTCTTCCAATCCCCTGTTTTCATACTTAAAGCTAACCAACCAAGAACGTGTACCGACTAGGACTCTCCATCCATCAACTCTGACCAAATCATGCAAAAACCTGACTGACTGACGTCAAAGCTAGTCTTGGTCGTCCCGTTTAATTATTGCTTTCTGTTTTCTTCACTCACATCGTACTGACCTATTCTTTCTCGTAGCCCTCCTACATTTACGTTATTTAATTTTGCAGAGCTTCCAATCAAATCTAAGTGTATTAAAAAAAAAAAAAGTCATTAAACAAGGGTTCTACTTCTAGGGATGGGGGAAGTGATCATTTCATGATTCGTCAACATCTATATCTTCAGTTCAGTATCTATCTATCTCGATCTCTTCATCTTCATCTTTCAACAAACTTAGTGCATATGTGCACCTAGATCGATCCCCTAGCTAGCTACCCCTTCATTTACTTAGCTAGGGTTAGTTTTTGAAGCACTTGCATAATGTTGTGCATAAACCACCAATACATGACAAACCCTAGATTGGTAAGTGGCTAGGTTGGGCAGCTGCCTCATTGATGTATTAGTTATAGATCCAACATCTACCGATCGATATGTATACGCGTGTACTATGTGTACTTAAATTAATCACCACACAAAACCCATTCATGAAAACAGCAATTAATCAATACCACGCGTATGCATATGGATGATAGATCTAATTACCTATTTGCTCGTTACTGCGTAGTTGAATTCATATAGCACTAAAAGGGTTGATTAATCACACAACAGAATTAGGTGTCTGAACATCTGGAGTTGTGAACAAGAAATTAAAGCAACCACACGCATGCATGCTTACATACACCAGCATTAAGCAATTCAAAGCGGAAAAACACAAACACTCAACTAAGTAAGTCATCATCTATAGATCACTAGCTATATAGTGCAATAATTAAAGTATGAAATTTCTACTGTTTTAGATGCTGGATGGATGGACCTCTGACTAGCGAGCTAGATATCCATCCATCATGACTCGTACCAAGCCGTACGTCCGCCCGATTGTCCCTAACCCTCGTGAGTTTGATTCATGAAATTAAAAACAAGAAACCAAAAATGGAAGAAATTAGTTCCACAAACCACCGCCATTGGCAGACCCGGCAACCGAATTATTGAAATGGGCGGCCCAGAACTGATCCGTTACGGCCGCCCCTGATCCTCCTCTCGACTGACCCGCTCTCGCTCTCATCTCCTCCATCTTCACCCCGCCTCCCCCGTTAACCTGAAACGGATACATCATCATCATGGACGACGTCGGATTAGACGGCTCCGTTAGCCCCGCTCCAAACCCGGGCCCTCCAAACAGAGAAAGCTGGTGCTGCTGCTGCTGTTGCTGTTGTTGCTGTTGTTGCTGCTGTTGCTGTTGATGCTGCTGAGGTGGCGTCAGCCCCCCAAACCCTAGCCCCAAGCTCCCCATCGACGTCATATTCTGCAGGGACGCCATAAACGAGAACGGATTCCCCGCGGTGGGGACCGCCAGATGGTGATCGAGCCGCGGCGGCTGACGGTACTGCTCAGCTGGCGCGGCCGTCGACGGCTGCGGAGGCTTGGGGGACCTGGCTCTCTTTCGGCGCTTGTTGCGGCGGCAGCCCCCTCCCACGGGGACGCTGCGGAGGGCCCCGCCGCGGGTCCAGTACCTGCGGCACGCCTTGCAGAAGTGCCGGGGCTGCGTCAGGCTGTAGTTGTTGAAGTAGCAGAACTTGGTGTTGGTGGAGTCGCAGCGAGGGCAGTTCAGTGGGCCCTCCGCCACCGGGATCTTCGCCATCCGAGCCCTCTCCGCCATCGAGCTGCTCCCTCGGCTTGACGGCCCCAGCCCCAGCTGGCTCGCCGCCTGCTGCTGCTGCTGAGGGTTTGCTTGGATTTCATGCTGCTGCGACCCATATGTGAAAATTATTAATCAATGAAAAATCCCTAACCAACAGTGTGTGTATATATATGTATGCATACCGAGCGATGGAATAATAATCTGAGTGATTTTGGAGGTGACAATTCAACTGAGATTCGTACCTGCTGCCAATTGGGAGGATCTAGATAGAGAGGAACTGATGAGAAAACCATAGCTTCTGGCTCTAAAGAAGCTGGATCCTTTATATTTCACTACGTACGTACTATACTCTTTAATCTGTAGCAGGCTGCTTTATTATTTTGTTCTGCTTTTTGTAAAGCTTGATGGGAGAAATGGTGGAGAATCAATCAGTGGAAACTGAATTGAATTCGGGAGAGAAGATAAACAGGAGGCACACACAAAAGCAAAGTAGAGAGGGAGCGGATGAGGAAGAGAGATGGGGCTCTTCCTTTCAGGGTGTGTCTTGATTTTTCATCTTATTCTTCTCCATCTTTATGCTCTCCTTTTTTACACCTCCTTTTTGTTTTTTTTTTAATTATTATTTGGGACAATTCTATTTCCTTTTCCAAATAATTATTATGATGATGATGGCCTCAAAAAGATTGTCATTACTTAACCTTTAAGACTAGTTGTTTTATGTGATAATTAATTAGTTGCTCACGCTCAATTTAGATCGAACCACAAAGATCGAGCTAACCTAATATTGCTGGTTGGATGAGGAGTTACATTTTATTAGACATTTGCTGACAGGCCTAATATTGCTGGTTTGATGATTAAAGTCGGTTCGGTAAATAAGTGTTGATACTGATAAGTTAAATGATACAGACTTTGGGTACTGATTTTGGATACTGATTAGTTAAATGATATTGATGCTGAAAGTAGGTGTTCGGTAGGAAACTTTTTTTTTTGAGAAAGGTAGGAAACTTTACTAAGTAGTTAAATGATAAATGATATTGAAGGCATACTATCTATCTTTAAAATTTTCTTAATTAGCTATTATTTAATTTTATCTCGTTTATTACTCATCTAATATCTATCCACAATATTATCTATCTCTAAAATTTTCTTCTATAAAAGATACATATTAATTAACTTATCTTTTTCATTACTATTTTAATCTATTTATGTTAGAAGTAATATAATAAAATTGGATTTAAAAAATAATTTTAAAATGGAAGACCCTTTTTTCTAAATAAATTATTATTTTTATCTTTGATATTAAATCAATTTGTATTTATTAACTTTTACTTATACTCATAATTAAACAATTAATTTTCTTCATGTTATTTTAACTAATCTAATTACATTGTTTATTGTCAATTTATGTATAAGATATTTTTTGAACTTTAAGAAGATATTCTATCATGTTTGATATATTAGTTATCTTTTTAATCTCTCTAATACTTTATGTAATATGTAATTTTAAAATTTGAATTTAAAATAATTTAAAAATAGAAGCCCTTTTTTATAATCAAATTATTATTCCTATCTTTAATTATTAATTAAACTTATATTTACTATTTTTTAGTTAACTTATATATTATCATTTTCATACTAACTTAGCTTATATTTCATAATAAAATAACTTTGATTCATATATCTTATTTATTTCAATATATAAAGTCATTAGAATCATGTTAGACTCAAATTATATTTATAAATTTTAATAATATTTTTAATATTTTTAATAATATAACAATTCATAGTAATTATATCTCAGATTAATAAATTATAGTATTAAAATAAAAAATAAAATCAAGCCAATAATCAATTAAAACATCTCATTTTATATTATATTGACTTATAATGTCTCAAAATTGTGATAATAGAGAAAATGATATATATTAACTATTAGAGACAAATTTTGAAGGATGAAAAAGTAAGTAAATTTTATTTATCAAATTGTTCTATAATTAGAATATGTTTTATATTTTTATAACATCATACATGTGGAACTACACATCTGAAAAATCATCTTTTTCGTATAGAAAAAAATAACTTTTTCATATGCTAAAATTTTCATTATATGTTTTCACTTATTAATATCTTGTTTATAATAAAAATATTTTTAAAATGTGAAGCGTAGCCAATGTCGTGCATGACACGACGGGCACCTAGCATGTATAAGATTAAGCTTAAAACTAAGATTGATATGATAACGATTTTTAATAAGAAGGTGATGTAGCGCAATAAGAAGGAGTAGTAACTAGTATTAGTCCTCGTGCCTTGAATGCACGATTTTGAATTAACTAAAAACTTAGTTTAAATTTTAAATTTTATAGGAGTATATAGTTATTCAAAAAACAGTTTGATATAAAACCTTGTACTGTTTTATCTAATTACTTCTTATAAGATTTATTTTAGTGATACATTATGTCAGTTACAATACATTCTTTTAATCGAACAAAGATTTATAAGATTATAATTTTTGTATATATAGAATCTACAATAAAAAATTTAACCAATAAAACTAAGTCAATTAAATGTCAACCAATAAAAGTGATTTAATAAAATGGCTATGTGGTTTATTACAGCTTTAATATAGTACTACTATTAGATAGTTATATATTTATTTGTAGTTGACATATGTTGTTCTACATTATTATTTTATGATCCAATTTAGTATATAGTAAGATTTATTAATTATATATTTACAGAAATGTTATAGATATGAATTCAATGATATATATTCTTTCATATTTTACATATATATGTGGTCTATAATCAAATTTTAACCAATTAGATTATTTTAATAAAGATGAATGATACGATCCAATGTAAATGTGAGTTTCATTATGGATAATTACTTTTAATAAAGAGTGGATTTTCATTATGTGCACAATTTTGGATAGAATTTTTTAAGATTAGGATAGACTTGTTTTAAGATATGAATAATTTCTTTTAGTAATAGGGAAATATCTAAATAATTTTAGAAAATATTAATAATAAATGATATATAACATATTAGATAGATTCTACAAATTCTAAGATATCTACAACGACTCAAATTGTGATTAATTAAGTGGGATAAATGTTTTCATAATTTATGATTCACCCATGGTCCAAATTGGTAAGGTTTCTTCTAAGGCACGAGTTCTAAATTGGTTTTGACGTAAAATGCCGAGTTCTAAAATGGTAGGTTTTGAGAACTGTTTTATCGCAATTTTATAAAAATAATTATGATGGAAATTGGAATTATATAAAAAAAATTAAGATTGAAAATGAATTTAGTAGGTAAGAAGATTTCGAGAATTTTTTTTTAAGCAATTGTGTATACAGTTAAGATTCATTTTATAGTTTTTGGTATATAAGAAAACTAGTACAAACCCCGTACCATGTACGGGTAATGTAAATATAAAACCGAATTAATCGATTTGAGATCGAATTTTGATACGAATACGCTTTTAACTCGAGAACTTATAATCAAAATCCGATAGACCAAAGTCCGAACCTATTGACCTATATATGTACTTTTACTCATACAATTTTAATTCTAAAATAGTTCTATTCAACTTTATATTATTAATGAATATACTATTGACACATGTGAAATTTTTTCATTATTCTTCAAGATTCAATAATGACAAAAATGTATACTAATTAATAAGAAAAAATTGTAAGGAATATAAAAGAAAATCACTTCAATTTCCTTATTCGTATAAGGATATATAATTGAGTAAGATATTAAGTATACATAAGGAAATTAGATAAGATATCAATAAGATATATAAGTTATTTTTTGAAAATCAATTCAAAAAATGAAATCATTATTTTATTCAGAGTTGATGACGTGGCGCAAATTTTAACAAAGAATTGGGTTCCGCTTTATAATGTATTATAGTAGATTACGTATAAAATTTAAAGTTTCTTTTTAGAAAAAATAAAAAATGGAAATCATTAGATAAGAAAAGTCTTAACATGGGATCTACAATGAAATTTTAACCAATTAAACAAACTCAATAATTTTAATAAAGACTAGCTTTACCCGTCGTACCATATACTACTATGTTTTAAATATTAAAATTATTCTCAATGCATAATATTAGCGAATTATGCACATTTAACTTCACTAACTAATAACATTCACTATGATAGTTCTATTATACTTAGAAATAACTTACTAATAACATTCACTTACTACTAACATTTAATCGGACACCTGTTCTCATAAATCAATTCATCAAACACATAGATCAATTGCAAAACGTACCATATGACATATGAGAATATCAAAACCTAGATTATAATACTTAGAAATAACGCACTTGCTTAGATCAATTCATCAAACGTAAAATATATTATAATAATATGGATATTTAGAGATAACGTAAAATTTAGATCAATTCATCAAACGTAGAATTTATAACGTACTTGTTTATAGATCATTTGGATAACTTTTCTCTTTTTATTCATTTCTCTTCTCTTTATGTGATTTTCAATTTACAATCGATTTGTATTAATATTTATAGACTCTTAGAATGAATCTAGATTGTATACATAAATAAAATTTGGATAGTTTATAAATATATGATATTTTTTGGTAGATTATGGATATAGATATTACTAGTAGATGACCCGTACCTTGTACGGGAGTGTTATTTATTTAATTTTTTTTTTTGAACCGGTGAGGATTAGGAACACGATTTTAGGGCGGGTCACCTAGGGCATCCTTTCGGATGAGAGCATGAAGCTCATGGTGGTTCCAAATGGTTTCCCATGAGAGACTGTGGCCCAGAAACGCAATTTTGTCAGCCACAAAATTATGAAGCCTACTCTCATGATAAAATCGTACTGACTCGAAGCCCCGTAGGGATACGAGAATGTTTGTTAGAATTCTTTCTATTTCCCATGGGCAACGAATTTCCCCCGCTATGGCCTTTATGACAATGACGTTATCCCCTTCGATCTCTAGTTTCTTTACACCTAACTGCTTGGCCTTCATTACTCCGTCCCATAAAGCCATTGTCTCTGCCATCAACACTGACACTTTCCCAAATGTTCTGGCTGATCCACCAATTGGCTGCCCGTTTTCATCCCTTATAATCGAACCTCCTGCTGCATTTCCATTACTGATCTTAGATCCGTCGAAATTCAATTTAACACAGTGTTTAGGGGGTTTCTTCCACTTTCCCACTTTGTTTCGTGACTTATCTATTGAACTCATCTTTTTGTTTAGGTCCTTCTCTTCATCCTCTTGCCAATCTTTCGCTTGCCTCCATTGAGTCAACTGGTGACGGATATACAAACAAATGTCTTGTATATGGTCATTTGGTTCTTCTTGGAAGAGTAATTTATTCCGCTGGTGCCAAATACTCCACCAAGCCACTACCAACTCCACCAATTCGTTTTTCTCTAATTTGCTCTTTAGATCATATAGTACATTTCGGGGGTTCCTTTGTGATGTGTTGCATTCTCTTAGCACTTTCTCCATATTGACATTAAGTTTCTTCATTATTTCTCGCGATGGGAACATTCTAACAACAAATGTATCGTGTCCTCATGTGTAGCGCTGCACAAAGTGCATCCTTGAGGTATTGCGATTTGTTTTTCACTGAGTCTTTGCTTTGTAGGCAACCCATTCATATCAATTTTTCAGAGGAAATTCTTTACCTTTGGATATATATACAACTTCCAAATCCAAGCATTAGGGCTTGGGATCATAGTATGTACTTTAGTTATTAAACTTATTGCTGAGTCAGTGGAATACCATCCGTTTCTGCTCGGAGCCCAGATCAGTTTATCTTCAATATCATTTATTGGGATCGGAATTCTTAGCATTTCTTGCAACAAATCATTGGGAGTGTTATTTATTTATTTATTGCTTTGTGTATAGCTTTACTATAACAATTCAAAATATTATCATATGTATACCTTGTTTTAAAACGACGCTTATTTTTTGGAGTATAAAATGACATAATTCTTGTATATCATCATATATATAAATAAATTTTACTTATGTAGTTACTTTTTATACATACATAAATATATATTTAAATGATTGAGGAAGAATGACATAAGATAAGATGCATTATCACATTTTAGTAACATTTGATACAAATCTTTCTCCATTTAATTAAATTATGTAAACTAACTGATATAATAAAATCAATAAGTTTAAATTGAAACCCGGATTAGTATATTATACTATTGAAGATATAGCTAATATTTAATAAGTTAAATAGAAAACCAAGTTATCTCATATATATGTTATTGTTTTTTGAAAAAATAATTAAATAATTAAATATATAAATATGTAATGAAAATGTTAACGAACTATTATCTTAATTTAGAAATCCATCATTTTTTTAAAAGTGTAATTAGTATGCAATATTAGCGATATATATGGTAAATATAACATCTACTTTTTTTATTGATATTTTTATATGATACGATAGTAAAAATATATTTAATATTATTTTAATAGAATGAGTATTTGTCTTAAATATAGTGCTAGAATTTGCTACCAGCCTGCCATTGATGATTTTAAAAAAACCCGTAGTAAAATTATGAAAAATAATTTAAAGTTAAAATGATATTTGAATAAATGAGTAAATATTATGATTATGATTAATAGACTATGATTAAAAAATATTTTTTTAAATTAAAGGTTTATGATAGATCTATGTATTAATTAAATGTGTACAATGATAAGATAGAGATTTATATTTGGATAGAATTATTAATTAAACAACTCAAATTCTAATATAGAACTAATATCTTAATAAACTATGTATAAGATTATGATAAAATAAAGATTTAATAAGATAGATTTTTAAATAAGGGGGGTGATGTGGCGTAACATGGTGACAGAATTTGCTTCCGCTTTAGTATATAGTAACAGATTTTGATATATCAATATATGGTAATTAGATGGATACATATGAGAATATTTTTAATTGTAAAATTAATAAGGATTGGTAATCGATTTATAATTAATTTAACTAACATGGGGTGAGTCCATAATTAAAGTGGAGGCTTGAAACACATCAAATTCATCAAACGTATTGAAAAAAAATTATAACGTAAAATTTAATTGGATACCTTTTTTTATAGATCAATTCATCAAACACATAGATCAATTGCAAAACGTGCCATATGAGAATATCAAAACATAAATTATAATATTTAGAAATAACGTACTTGCTTAGATCAATTCATCAAACGTAAAATTATAATAACATGGATATTTAGAAATAACGTAAAATTTAGATCTTAGGATGAATCTAGATTGTATAGATAGATAAATTTTGGATAGTTTATAAATATAGTATATTATTTTGATAGATTATGGATATAGATATAATTCTGATATATCAATATATGGTAATTAGATAGATACATATGAGAATTTTTTAATTGTAAAATTAATAAGTATAGATAATCTACTATAATACAGTATAAAGCAGAACCCAAGTCTTTGTTAAAATTTGCGCCATGTCATCAACCCTGAATAAAATAATGATTTTATTTTTTGCATTGATTTTCAAAAAATAACTTATATATCTTCTTGATATATTATCCAATTTCCTTATGTATACTTAATATCTTACTCAATTATATATCCTTATATGAATAAGGAAATTCAAGTGATTTTGTTTTATATTCTTTTAATTTTTCCTCTTATTAAATAGTATACATTTTTGTCATTATTGAATATTGAAGAATAGTGAAAAAATTTCACATGTGTCAATAGTATATTTTTTTTTGCAAATGGTAAAATTTTATATCAAAGAGGAGGAGAACAAAAGTATAAGGCAAGACTGCCAAAACACAAAACAAACTGAAAATACACCACGCCTATGAAAAGCTCGAACATCCAGCAAGGATTTCAAATGGAAGGTCCAAATGTTAACCAAACACTCACTTCCACTGAAATCTCGATGCCAAAGCGAGGATCAAACCACTAGGCAATCTCATCACAAGAACACCTCAGTGAACTTGCTCAAAAGCTAGTGAGAGAGGAGCTTTCCTTAACATACACACTACCCACACTCAAATGCAATCCCAGCTCAAAACGAGCAAAAAACTAGAAAAAGAACTAACTACTCCGAACACCCTGCAAGGGCCTAAGGGAAACCTCAATTTGATGCCACAGCACAAGAGGATCCCCTAAGGCCACGATGCATATATGAAGGTCCAACCTGTCTAAGCGTCCTCATGCTTGGCCAAGCCAACACACTCAACATAAGACAGAGATGGGGAGTAGAGTTCAAGGCCAAACAAACAAACCAGCCCCACCCAAAACACTCTCAGCAGGCACAAGTTAGAGTCTCAATCTGTTCCTCAGAGCAGTACCTCTCCTTCCATCAATTCTGAGCTTGACAGTGATTCTTAACTTGCACTCTTCCATAATTCTGTTTGCAACAGCATTAGCATTTGGCTGAACCTGTCTAAAGATAGCATCATTCCTGGCCATCCAAGTAAGATAGAGAATACCAAGGACTGCCAACAGCTTAGTCAAATACAAACTTGAGCTTTTATTTCTGCATTGCTTCAACCAATCCCACCAGTCTTTAACACAGTCCAATCTCACAGAGATACCAATCCATCTGAGGACAATCTCAGCAACCTGATTAACAAATCTGCACCTAAACCAGAGATGGACTTCACTTTCAGCTTCATCCTTGCACAAACAGCACAGATTATCCTCTAAAAATCCAAGCTGGACAAGCTTAGATGCAGTTGGCAGCTTATTCAAGGTAACCAACCAAGCATGGAAGCTCCATCTTTTTGCCTGAATTCCCTTCCAAATTAGGACATTCCACTCTTTCACTCGAGTCTTATGCCTAAGAAGATCATAGACTTCAGTGCTATTGAGCTTGCCCCTCTTATCCACAATTCTCATAGGAATCAAATCACAGTCTCTTTGAATCTCATCATGGAGTTGCATCTTTTCAATAATCTGATCTCTAACCTTAAGTAAGAATCTCCACAGCCAAGAGTCACTAGAAGAGCTCCTAATCAGCCAAAAACCACTCCTCTTAAGAATGTTCTTAGTAACCCATTCAGTCCAGAGATTCCTCCTGTGTAAGATCACATCAAAAGCTAACTTGAACAACATAGTTTTATTCCAAGACAGCAGCTCCTTAAAATTCAGACCACCTTCATCTAAAGGCCTGCAGACATTTATCCAAGCAACCAAACATTACAGATCCTGACCAAAGAAAAGCTCTGCACAGAGAAACAATCTTATTTATTACCTTCTTAGGAAGCACCATTGACTGCATCCAAAAAGATATAATCCCTTCAACAACAGCTTTAATAACCTGGCTTCTTCCCACATAAGACAACTTAGCCATGTTCTGCCTCTGAAGTACAGACATAATTTTGTTCAGTAGAGGAAAATACTCACCCACTTTCAGCCTTCTTGAGTGAAGAGGAATGCCAAGATATCGGATAGGGAAATAGCCAGGAGCAATACCAATAATATTCTCATAATCTGCCTTGACATTAGCACTAAGCCCACCAAAAAAGACCTTACTCTTAGCAGCATTAGCTGACAAACCTGATTCTCTACCAAAGTTCAGCAGACAGTTCTTAATCAGCTGGAGAGTCCTCACATTAGGCTTACAAAAGATAAGAAGATCGTCTGCAAAGGCAATATTAGTTAGCTGCAGCTGCTTACACTTTGGATGATAGGTGAAACCTTTCTCCCTACTTGTAAGGTAAAGTCTTCTATTCAGCATCTCCATAACAAGCACAAACAGAAAAGGGGAAAGGGGATCACCTTGTCTCAGTCCCTTTTCCCCTTTGAAGAATCCTCTTGGCTCTCCATTCACAATAACAGAATACCAAGGTGTGCTTACACATTGCATAATCCAGTTTATCATATTCCCAGGAAAGCCAAAGAACACTAATGCTTCTTCCAAAAATTTCCATCTGACACTATCATAGGCCTTTTGAATGTCAACTTGGATCATACACCGAGGAGAAGTACCTTTTCTTTCATAGCCCTTAACAAGCTCATGAGCAACAGCAGCATTATGTGCAATGCTCCTCCCTGGCACGAAAGCTCCCTGACTACAAGCAACAATATCATCCAGTAAGGGCCTAATTCTAGCCACAAGGATCTTAGAAATAATTTTGAGAATAGTGTTACAGCAAGAGATTGGCCTGAACTCCTTGACAAGAAATGGTTTATCCACCTTAGGGATAAGGCTTATAAAAGTTGTGTTGAACTGCCTTAAGAGTCTACCATTCCTGAAAAACTCTTGCACAGCTGCCACTACATTAGCTTTCACCAAGGTCCAGCTATGCTTAAAGAAGTGGCTCCCAAAACCATCAGGGCCAGGACTTTTATTGTTACCAATGTCAAACACTGCTCTCCTAATTTCAATTTCAGTAGGAATGACTTCCAATCTCACTAAGTTGCTCTCACTCACTCTCCTCCCATTCACACCCTGAAAACTGATAGGACCAAGAGCAGATTCCTTCCCAAGGAGGTTAGTATAGAACTAAACAACTTCACTGTCAATACTAACTCTATCCTCAAGAAGATTACCATTGCAATCTTTCAGCACAAAAATACTATTACTGGCTCTTCTATTCTTAATACCATTATAGAAAATGGGAGAAGTCTCCTCTTCCAGCTTAATCCAATCCATTTTACTTCTCTGGGCAAGAAAACTATTCAGTTGATCCATTCTCTGGTTGAGCTTCAACTTAACATCTCTAACAGCTCTCTGCTTTTCCCTATTAAACATATCCCCTTGCAACTCAGAATGAGCATCTGTCAGTTCCTGAAGGCAACATTCAACTTGCACTTCTAAACTAAGCATTTTCCCTTTTTGCCACTGCTTCAAACAAGCTTTAACTCTTTGCAGCTTAGAAACTAGTTGAAACTGGGCTGTACCTCCACATTCATAACCCCAAGCATTATTCAGAACCTGGTCATAATCAGACTCAGCTGTCCAGTAATTTCTAAATCTAAAAGGGATTCTCTTAGCCACAGAAGAAGGATTAATATTGACAATCCCAGGAGAATGATCAGACAACTCTGGATCAGCAAAGAAAACAGTGCATAGAGGGAAATTTCTCATCCAGCAATCATTACTCATAGCCCTATCCAACTTACAGGCAATTCTGTGAATACCTTCTTGCATATTACTCCAAGTATACCTAGCCCCTGAGTAAGGAATATCACTAACCTCCAATTGATCACAAAGCTCCACTAGTTCTTCAGTTGAACCAAAGTCATTGCCTCTGAAAGAAAGCTTCTCAGAGTGATCAAGAATACAATTGAAATCACCAACTACTAGCCAAGCTCCTGAACCTTGTCTTTTAATACGTTTCAAATTAGCCCAGGCCTCTCTCCTACCACCTGCAGAATTGAAGGCATAAACAGAGGTTAGAAGAAACTGAACCTGTCCATCTTTGCTCTTCACTCTACAATGAATAAACTGCCTGCAACTCTCCAAGATATCAAGATCTAAAATATCCCTCTTCCAAGCTAGCCAAATCCTCCCTTTATGCTCATCAGTGCTATTTGTAATATAGCTCCAATTTCTCAGCAATTTATTTGCCACCCATCCCTCATTCTTCTTATCAATTTTTGATTATAATACTGACATAATAGAGATATTGTTTTTCCTAGCAAATCTGTTTGCTAGGCTAATCTTAGGGGCCTTATTACATCCCCTAAGATTCCAAAATCCCAACTTGATTTCAGTCATTTGGCCGGCCTGAAGGGCTGCTAGGACCCTTTCCTGCCTTCCCCTTGCAATTAGTTTTGAGAGGCACAATTTTCAGAGGAGATTCTTTCTTCTTATTCCTCAATCTCATGCCAAAAGCTGGAGGGGAATGTGATCTATGCTTCCTTCTAGAGGCTTCAATCCAGTCCCTCTCTGAAACATCCTCCTCCTCTTCCTCAGACTCTAACTCAATCTCTTTCCCATTAGCTACACCAGAGACCTCTTTAGAAGCAATCATAATAGCAGAGGGAAGGACATCCTTAGTCACAGCACTAGAGCCCACAGCATCAGCTCTAGGAATTACCACATTTGCAGCAGCTGCTATGGTATTAGGTACACTATTATTTCCCACAGCTACAACTTTATCTCCAACCTCAATTCTGCTATTACTAGGTCCTTCTCCAAGAATAGACTTATCTTTCCTAACCCAAGCTTTCTCAGACTTTTTCTGATCTTTCACCACATTATGCTTCTCCTTATTCTTGTGCTGATCACAAAACTTAGGTAAGTGACCAAAGACATTACAACGTTGACAAGCCCAAGGCAACCATTCAAATTCAACTTTCTGGACAAATCTCTTCCCATCCTGTCCCTCAAGCACCACTTCAGTTCGCTCAACATCTTTCACAGAGACTAAAATAAGCAATCTAGCATATGAGAGCCTTCTCCTTGAAGCAGTAAATGAATCCATACACACAGGCTTCCCTATCATGCTCCCTATAATGCTAAGCATATGGTGAGAAAGGAAGATAGGATCAATATCTGGCAATATCACCCAAGCAGGAACAACATCAAACACAGACCAATGCATAGACATTCCAGATGTCCAGACCTTAAGCACTAGAGGCTTAGATCCACCGACAAACCACGGTCCTTCATTCAACACCCAATCTCGATCCTCAATTGAAGAGAATTTGAGAATCCAGATTCCATTTCGCTTTAGATAAATTTCAGGCATCTCAATTTTCCAGCAAGTTTTCATGAAATTCTGAAAGCTACTAAAGGAAATGTTATCACCAATCACTCCACCAATTAGAACCGATTTCCATTCCTTAGATTCGTTAGCTATTTCAGAAGAATCAAATTTATAGACCGATTTGTCCAAATCCGGAATGAAATCAAGTTTGTTCTTAGTCACAGCATCCTTAATCCCTGTCAGAGCTTCCAGGAACGATTTCTTCACAACAGGCGGTTCCACCAGAGACCGATCACCCGATCCAACATCAATAGCAGCTCGATCTGCTCCAGAAGACTCAACAGATTGAGAAATCATCTGCAAATCAGAGCTTTTGGCCGGATCCACCGCAATCGATGAACCTAGGGTTTTCGCGCTCATCACAGCTAGATCCGTCGAATTTCCCTTAGAAACACCACTGCCAGAAGCTACAGCAGATTTCCCTCTTGCTCTTCCCATCGTATCGCCTGCCGATGAAGATCGAAAGCAATTTCGCAACTAGATCGACTTGACGTGCGAACCACGAAAAGCTCAACGAACTATTGCCAAAATCGCCCTCAGGGAACGAAATTTTGAATAGAACTATTTTAGAATTAAAATTGTATGAATAAAATTACATATATAGGTCAATAGGTTCGGACTTTGGTCTATCGGATTTGGATTATAAGTTCCCGAGTTAAAGCGTATTCGTATCAAAATTCGATCTCAGACCGGTTAATTCGGTTTTATATTTACATTACCCGTACATGGTACAGGGTTTGTACTAGTTGATTTATAATTAATTTAACATGGATGGGGCCAGAATTAACGTGGAGGCTCGAAAAGTCTCGACTTTAATATATACTCCCTCCGTCCCTTTAAGTTTGTCCATCTTTGCATTTTAGTCGTCCCGAAAAGATTGTCCATGGACAAATTCTTTCCATTTTTAAGACTATGTTTTTACATAGTCCTAAAAGATTACCCTTATATATTCTACTTTTTACATACTTTTACTTACTTTTCTTCCCCAATTCTCTCTCCATCCAATCATCTCCATCAAATACATTCCAAATAAACTCTCATAAACAAAAAAAAACACCATTTCAATAATTTTTTTATATTCATACTTATTGGATTTTTTTCCATTAAGAAAACAACCATTTAAGGTATATTTAAATTAATTTTTTAAGAGCTAAATTTATCCACCTTCATTTTTTATCTTAATCCATCTTCACCTTATCCATCTCAACCACTCATATTACTCCTCCTTACACATTTTCTTAATTCGTGTGAAATTGTGCTTTATGGACAAACTCATAGGGACGGAGGAAATAGTATATATAGATAGATGGGTGATAGGGTGCGCTTTAGTATATAGTTATGATGGTAGATAGATAGATAGATTATACTCCCTCAGTCCCAATATAGAAGGCTCGCACAAATTTTAAGGAATTGTGAAAAAGTGGGTAATTTAAGGAGTTTGGTGAGGAAAATATGGTAAAAGGAGAGGGGAGACGAATAAAAAAGGTGTACTTTAAAAGATTTAATGAGAGTAATATGGTAAAAGGAGGGGAGAGAGGGATGAAAAGGTAGATTTGATAAGAGTAATATAGTAAAAAGAGAGGAAAAAAGAATAAAAAGTGGGTAATTAGAGGTTTTAGTGAGGGTAGTATTGATGCGATCCCTTCCCTTACTCCCAAGGAAGAGGAAGACGCCATGACAATGCGTTCGGACGGACCCATTACTCGAGCTCGTGCTAAGGCCATCGCTCAAGCAACGGCGTCCTTTGTATGGCGAGCCTCTCAGTCCTTTAGCTTAGTCCCTGAAGAACCACCTACATGGGTGCTGAGCGTCCTTAAAGCCAATCCTGAGGAAGGGGCCCTGGCGTCCCTACCAGCACCCTAGAAGTCCCCATCTCTAGAGGACGCCTGCTGCCAAGGACAATCCTAGGGACTGCACCAGGGCGTCCCAAAAATTCTAACAGCTTCCCTTCCAGCGTCCTCAGCATTAGAGTCCCTCAGCTCATGAGCAGAGTCCTCAGCAGAGTCCTTAGCCGAGTCCTCAGCAGAGTCCTCAGCAGAGTCCTCAGCAAAGTCCTCAGCAGAGTCCCTCAGCTCATGAAGAGAGTCCTCAGCAGAGTCCCTAAGACTTGTTTGTTCTAGTCTTTGTCTTTCCTTTTCCTAGCTAGCTAATGGATAAGTATTACCTTTTGTAGTAGAGACAAGAATATTAGGTCAGATTAGTTGTCTGGCCATTTATAGTATGCATAGGGTATTGGGCCAAGACTTGCATGTTTTAGGCCCAGCCCATAAATGCTAGGGTTTCCTTTTGTTGCCTAAGAGTCTCCACTATATAAGGAGCTCTCCTCTCTTGTAATCTTCACGTTTGCAATCAATGAGTTTTGGCTTGAATCGAGTGATATCTCTTCCCCAAAACCGTGAACGTCAACCCTTCTATCCCTCTTCTCCGACGCCCTCCTTTCCCCGACCTACCGGTCGTTTCCTCGTTCGACGGCGAGTTCTTCCACCCGTCGAGTCCTTACCACCGTCCCTATCTCTGCCACCAACGTCCCTACCACATCCACCAGCGTCCCTACCATCGTCCCTCTTCCAGCGTCCCTACCGTAGTTACCAGCGTCCCAACAACAGCTACCAGCGTCCCTACCGCAGCACAGCTACCAGAGTCCCTTCCACAGCTACCAGAGTCCCTACCACAGCTACTAGAGTCCCGACCTCAACTACCAGCTTCCTTACCACCACTACCACCTTCCATAACTCCGCTTCCGCCTCCTTATGTTCCCTCAATAGTCGGATAAGGCCCAACTCGTAACCTAGATCCTTGGCCAAGCGAGTCCTTCTTGGAGTCCCTAGAAGGCGCACGCATCAACTAGTATCAGAGCCAAGGTTACGTAAGCCTTTTTATTCGAACTATTGCATATCACACTTGCTTCCCTTTGTGTTCCTTGAATCCGTCCTTATAAAAATCCAAAAAAAAAATTTTTTTTTTTTTTAGCCTAACCTTGGTAGTAGAACAAGTTTTTACTACCATAGCCCTTACCAAAAAAAAAAAAAAAAAAAAAACAAAAAAATTTTACACCCATTTACGATTGCAGTCCTTACATGCTTGGTGATTTCGATTACTTGTTGCATATTGGTTTCAGTCGTGCTTAGGTTAGTAACCTATTTGTGCTACTTGCGTCCCTCAAAGGACTCTCCTTCGGTTAGTAACCGCATTCAAAAACAAAAAAAAAGCAAAAAAAGTCCAAATAGAAAGCCAAAATAAGGCAACTATTTTGGATTCAAGAGAGTCCCAAGACAAACCCACCTTGAGGACGCCCGCCTCAACAAAGAAGCAGTCCTCAGCACTTAGCACGTCAATATTGTTGCTTGTATTTGCATTGATCCTTGCGTGTTTGAGTTGCATCGTGTAGCCTTTAGCCGCCTCTCGCACATAAAGCCTTCCTTGACCCTTGTGTGTGCATAGTCCGTCTAAAGAGCCGTTTCTAGTGCTTGTACTTGTTGACTCTTGTTCGACTTTTACTCGCCATGGATTCTAATGTTATGACAGGTAACCCTTCCGACGAGGCTAACAATGGACGTGATCCACCCCAAGTCCTCAACCAAGAACTCTCAAACGAGGACCTCAACCCTCCCCAACTCACACAAGAACAACAAGAGATAGCAGAGTTGAAACGCCAAGTGGCGTCCCTTCTCCAAGCCCAAGCGACAGCTCGGGTTCCTCTAGTGAACGCCCCACCTCAAGTCCTTCACTCCAGATCTCAAGGACTAGCCATAAGCCTCTCTGACCAAGCTGGCCCAAGTCAGCCGAACGGTCAAACTTCTCACCAAGTGCTTCCCAACAGGACGTCCTCAAGGGACGCCCCTCAAACACACCGTCTCCACTCCACCATTGAGCCCCGCCGTCCTCAAGGCCAAGTCTTGCGGAGTGACCCTCATGCCTACGATGCTTCCTCAGGCCATGAGTCCGAAGGCCCAGGTATGTCTCCTTCCCCTTTTCGCTTTAATGATCGTTATGACCCAAGGAGAGCTCATCACCAAGCACCGACCCCTCGGCGTCCTCAACCGCGTCCCCAAGACCAAGGTACCGAGGAACGGGAACGTCGGATGTACAATAGGCGTGACCAACGCTTTGATGAGCACCCCTTACAACGGCATGAAAGGCGCATGGCACAAGGAAGGGCGCCGTCCCTACCTCCAGCACAGGCGTCCTTAGGCCACTCGTCCGATACTCCAGTTTGGGAAGACGAGTTCAATGACTTCGACGATGAAGAATATGAAGACTCGGGCTTACCCAATCCCCACAACTTTCCACCTTTGGGTGATCCACCTGAATTGGACGACCGTCCCGCGGACTGGATTCCCCCGGCTCCGCCTTTGGTACGTCGCCATGAAGAAGTCCCTAGGAGGGACGGACGCCATAATGCCAACCGGCACCAAGAGCGTCCCCATCGACACCAAGGTGAACGGCGCGGTAATGCCCCTAGAGCGATACCACCAAGACCTTGGAGTCCCATTGATCGCGGTTTTGACCTACGTGAAGACCGTGGGGACTATGACCAACAAGCTACAAACCGCCATGAGGTCAAAGTCCGAATTGAACATTTTGAAGGGCATTATGATGCAGCTGCCTTCCTTGAGTGGATTGCCGCCACAGCGCACACTTTGCGCTATTGTCGGACGCCTCCCCATGAATGGGTCCATTTAGCTACACTCCATTTTCGTGGTCAAGCACGAGTGTGGTGGCAACGCTTTGTGGACAACCGTTTAAGGCTAGACAAAACACCGGTCACCACTTGGGATCAACTTGTGTACGTCATGACACAAAAGTATGTTCCTAAGGACTATAAGAACCAGATGAGGATGGACATTGCAACACTTCGCCAAGGAAGCATGACTCCCATTGAGTTCTTCTCTAAATTGGAGGATATGTACTACAAGGCCGGCATTTCAGTTGCCCCCTCCACCTTGAAAACTAGGTTTATCTCTGGATTGAATCAATCCCTTAGGCACCAGCTTGAGCCTTTGCCCATCACAGATTTGAACAACTTGATGCATACGGCCATGACCATCTATAAGAACCAACAAGAATTGCGTTCTTACCAATCTCGGCCAAATCGGTATGTTTCCTCTAACTCTCGTCCTTATGCTTCCACTAATTCATCTCCTAGTATGCAGGGGCAGGGTTCTTCTTTAAAGCAGTCCCCATCCCAACGTCCTTCCCAACCACATGGAACGAACTCCACAAGCCGTCCTCAACAAGGGCGTCCTTCCCAGCAACGGACTCCCCTTGAGCGTTCCAGGGACATGGAGTGTTTCTCTTGTGGCGGACGAGGACACTATCAAAAGGATTGCCCCAACAAAAAGAAAGTGTTGTTCTCCACAACCACAGGGGGATATGAGTCCTTAGATGAGGAAGAAGTCCCACCAGAGCCATTATATGAGGACTCCTATGCTGTTCCCCAAGAAGAAGACTTTGATTGTACCCCAGCACCAATGGACTCCGGCCACTGCCTTGGGTTGGTTGCTAGGAAGGCACTCATCCTGAAAGGATCCTTACAGGACCAACGTGAAAATCTCTTCCATACTCGCGCTTTGGTTGGTTCCACCAGCCTTAGTGTGATTATTGACTCCGGGAGTTGCACCAACCTTGTCAATGAAAAGGTAGTCAAACACCTTAACTTGGAAACAACTCCTCACCCTGCCACTTATGGACTACAATGGTTGAACTCCACAGGTACCCAAATCACTCATCAATGCATGATCACCTTTTCCATTGGTCCTTACACGGACACATTACTTTGTGATGTCGTTGCTATGGATGTCACACACTTGTTGTTGGGACGCCCATGGGCTTTCGACCGGCGCGTCCTTCACGATGGATTCTTGAACACTTATGTGTTCACGTACCACGGGAAGCGCGTCAAACTCTTACCCATGTTGCCTAGTGAAATATTGCAGGATCAGGTACAACGTGACCGCGCTAAGGCAATTGAAGAAGAACGGGCGCGCAAGGAACGCAACTCGGCCAACACTTCGGATGCAAAGCCGTCCCTATTTGATAGCCAACAACAGCGTCCCAAAGCCGTCCCCAAAAGGAGTCCCTCGGACCAGGCGTCCCTTACTCCCAAAACAAGTGCGTCCCTTCAAGGCACGGTTGAACCCCGCGGGTTGGTCACACGGCCGTCCCCATCTCAACCGCCACTTTCAGGACGTGCCCATTGCTTCTTGTTGGTGCCGATGTCCCTCACATCTTCTAGCACAGTCCCTAATGATCCGGCCGTCCCTAGCGCTGTGGCTTCCCTTCTAGAGGACTTCAAGGACGTCTTCCCTGACAACCTTCCCCCAGGCCTTCCACCGCTACGTGGAATTGAGCATCAAATCGACTTGATGCCCGGGGCCTCTCTACCAAATAGAGCTCCTTACAAAGCTGGCCCAGATGAAACCAAGGAACTCCAAAAGCAAGTGCAAGAACTCCTTGAGCGTGGCTATGTCAGAGAGTCCCTAAGTCCTTGTGCCGTGCCCGTCATTCTAGTCCCTAAAAAGGATGGCTCCTGGCGCATGTGTATGGACTGCCGTGCAATCAACAACATCACCATCAAATACCGGCATCCAATTCCTAGGCTCGATGATATGTTGGACGAGCTCCATGGTGCCACCTTGTTCACCAAAATCGACTTGAAGAGTGGCTACCACCAAATCCGCATGAAGGAAGGCGATGAATGGAAGACAGCCTTCAAGACAAAATTTGGTCTCTATGAGTGGCTTGTCATGCCCTTTGGTCTCACCAACGCCCCAAGCACCTTTATGAGACTCATGAACCATGTCCTTAGGGACTTCATTGGTAAGTTCCTTGTGGTCTACTTTGATGATATCTTGATTTATTCAATGAATCTCAATGACCACACGGAACACATTAAGTTGGTATTGGCACGCTTACGCCGTGAAACACTCTTTGCCAACTTGGCTAAGTGTACCTTTTGCAAGCCTTCCACTGTCTTCCTTGGCTTTGTGGTCTCTAGTGTTGGTTTACAAGTGGGCGAGGAAAAGATCAAGGCTATCAAGGACTGGCCTACTCCGAAGAGTGCAACGGAAGTCCGCTCCTTCTTAGGACTCGCCGGTTTCTACCGTCGTTTTGTCCATCACTTCAGCGTCCTTGCTGCCCCATTGCATGCCTTAACCAAGAAAGGCACAATCATAGAGTGGAAGCAACATCATGAAAAGGCGTTCCAAAGCCTAAAGGACTCCCTTTGTAATGCTCCACTCCTACAGCTCCCGGACTTCACTAAGCCCTTTGAGATCGAGTGTGATGCGTCAAATGTTGGCATAGGCGGCGTCCTCCACCAAGAACGCAAGCCAATTGCCTACTATAGTGAGAAGCTCACTGGAGCTCAGTTGAACTACCCCACATATGACAAAGAGTTGTACGCTCTTATTAGAGTCCTGAAGACTTGGCAACACTACTTGTGGCCACGGGAGTTCATCATCCACAGCGACCACGCGGCATTGTCTTACCTCAAGAGTCAAGCACACCTCAATAGAAGACACGCACGCTGGGTCGAGTTCTTGGAGACGTTCCCTTACGTCGTCCATCACAAGAAAGGTAAGGAGAATGTGGTTGCGGACGCGCTTTCTCGCAGGTACACCCTCCTTTCTTCCCTTCAAGTTCGCTTACTTGGCTTTTCCATGTTAAAGGAGCTTTATGCTTCGGACCCCTTCTTTGGTCCCATCATGGAAGAGGCCACGCCTTCTCATGCCATTGCTGGCTACTTTCTCGATGAAGGGTACTTATTCAAGGCTGGGAAGCTATGCGTCCCTAAGTCCTCTATAAGGACTCTTTTGATAAAAGAAGCGCATGAGGGCCGTGGTCATTTTGGCGTTAATAAAACCCTTGCTGCTTTGCGTGAACACTTCTTTTGGCCTCACATGGCTCATCATGTCACGAGGTATTGCAAGAGTTGTATCACTTGCCAAAAGGCCAAGTCCACTAGCCATAATCATGGACTTTACTCTCCCTTGCCTATTCCGCATGCTCCGTGGGAAGACCTTTCAATGGACTTCATCACGGGACTGCCTAGGTCCAAGAGGGGTAAGGACTCCATCTTTGTAGTAGTGTGTCGTTTTTCCAAAATGGCCCATTTCATTGCGTGTACAACGACGAACAATGCAACGGACGTGGCTTGTTTGTTCTTTGAACACGTAGTGAAGTACCATGGCATCCCCCGCACAATCATAAGTGATAGGGACGCCAAGTTTGTGGGACATTTTTGGAGAACACTTTGGGGAAAGTTAGGCACCAAACTACTATTCTCTACTTCCTTCCATCCCCAAACCGATGGCCAGACGGAAGTCACCAATTGGACCTTAGGCTCACTCCTTCGAGTGATGCTTAAGAACAACCCACGCCGGTGGGAGGACTTACTCTCTACTGTAGAATTTTGCTATAACAGGTCCAAACACTCGGCGCACTCCATGAGTCCCTTCGAGGTTGTCTATGGGCGTAATCCGCTTACTCCCCTTGATCTCTCACCCCGTCCCTTGCAGCAAGGAGAACACTTCGATGCGGCCAACCGTGCTGAGTACATCAAGAAGCTGCACATGAGGACGCAGGACCACCTTGAGCGTCGTGCCCAACAATATGCCAACCAACATAACAAGGGACGCCAACAGCTCATCTTTGAGCCTGGGGACTTGGTTTGGCTCCACTTGCGCAAGAGTCGCTTCCCTTCAGCCCGGAAGACAAAGCTCCACCACCGGGGGGACGGTCCCTTTCGCGTCCTTGAGCGGATTGGACCAAATGCTTACAAGCTTGAGCTACCAGATTCCTATGGGGCCGTCCATGCCACTTTCAATGTCGTGGACTTGTCGCCATACATGGACCCTGAAGTTGACCACCTTTTGGAGGAAGCGGGGACGCTTCCCACTCAAGGGGGGGAGGATGATGCGATCTCTTCCCTTACTCCCAAGGAAGAGGAAGACGCCATGACAATGCGTTCGGACGGACCCATTACTCGAGCTCGTGCTAAGGCCATCGCTCAAGCAACGGCGTCCTTTGTATGGCGAGCCTCTCAGTCCTTTAGCTTAGTCCCTGAAGAACCACCTACATGGGTGCTGAGCGTCCTTAAAGCCAATCCTGAGGAAGGGGCCCTGGCGTCCCTACCAGTACCCTAGAAGTCCCCATCTCTAGAGGACGCCTGCTGCCAAGGACAATCCTAGGGACTGCACCAGGGCGTCCCAAAAATTCCAACAGCTTCCCTTCCAGCGTCCTCAGCATTAGCGTCCCTCAGCTCATGAGCAGAGTCCTCAGCAGAGTCCTTAGCCGAGTCCTCAACAGAGTCCTCAGCAAAGTCCTCAGCAAAGTCCTCAGCAAAGTCCCTCAGCTCATGAAGAGAGTCCTCAGCAGAGTCCCTAAGACTTGTTTGTTCTAGTCTTTGTCTTTCCTTTTCCTAGCTAACTAATGGATAAGTATTACCTTTTGTAGTAGAGACAAGAATATTAGGTCAGATTAGTTGTCTGGCCATTTATAGTATGCATAGGGTATTGGGCCAAGACTTGCATGTTTTAGGCCCAGCCCATAAATGCTAGGGTTTCCTTTTGTTGCCTAAGAGTCTCCACTATATAAGGAGCTCTCTTATCTTGTAATCTTCACGTTTGCAATCAATGAATTTTGGCTTGAATCGAGTGATATCTCTTCTCCAAAACCGTGAACGTCAACCCTTCTATCCCTCTTCTCCGACGCCCTCCTTTCCCCGACCTACCGGTCGTTTCCTCGTTCAACGGCGAGTTCTTCCACCCGTCGAGTCCTTACCACCGTCCCTATCTCTGCCACCAGCGTCCCTACCACATCCACCAGCGTCCCTACCATCGTCCCTCTTCCAGCGTCCCTACCGTAGTTACCAGCGTCCCTGCAACAGCTACCAGCGTCCCTACCGCAGCACAGGTACCAGAGTCCCTTCCACAACTACCAGAGTCTCTACCACAGCTACTAGAGTCCCGACCTCAACTACCAGCTTCCTTACCACCACTACCACCTTCCATAACTCCGCTTCCGCCTCCTTATGTTCCCTCAATAGTCGGATAAGGCCCAACTCGTAACCTAGATCCTTGGCCAAGCGAGTCCTTCTTGGAGTCCCTAGAAGGCGCACGCATCAAGTATGGTAAATTATTTTGACCAAAAATGGAAAAAGTGGAAATGAAAGATTATTTTAGGACGCTAAATAAGAAAACGAGCCTTATATTTAGAGACGGGGTATTAGATTATTTTGTACGGAGTACATGTTAGTTAGCCTCATTATAATTTCAACGTCCGCTACTTTTGATTTTTTGTCGTGGTGCTGTTTTAGACCAAAAAGATGAGTCGGCAAATTCCAAGTGGAGAATACTATTAGAAAATTCCATAAAAATCGTGCAATCATTCACTTACCCTACTTTAGTTATTCTCCAATATCCTAAACGAAAATCAAAACATTCTCTAAATTTCCATTTCATATGATAATTGTTCTCAGAATTTAATTTATGAATTGAATTGGTTGATCTAAATCGATAATTAAAGTTAATTAAATAGCTAGACTATCTTGAAATTAATGTAATACTACGTTTGTATTCGAATTTTAGAAACTTTTTTGTGAGGTCATTCGTGAGGGAACTAACTCTAAAAATTTATAGTAATAAATATTTGGATAAATTGAATTATATGGGAAATTAATCTCTAACATTTAATATCTTGATCACTATAATTGAACCATGTGAATCTTATTTTTGTATTGATAAAATATAAATTTATATACTATTAAATATAAATAGGAACCTTAATAAGTTAACTTTGACAAATAATCTTTGATTACCAATTTACCGTAATTAAAGCTGATGGATTTTATTTATTGTAAAGTAAATTTGAAAAGATATGATATTAAATATAAACTGAAACCTTATTAAATTAACTATGAATTTTTTTAAAATAAATGTTTAAATTAATTGATAGTTATTGAATTTTTTTAGTGTGACGATTCTTGTATATGGTGAATTAAAATGAATAAATACGATATACTAGCCAATCATAACAATATGCTTAATGTAAATATTTAAAATATAAAAAGATTGTATTATATACTACCCCTACATGGTAGGAGACATAAACTACATTTAGTAAAACTAGTTGATTTTTCATATCATGTGCGAGCTTTGATCCGATACTAAAATTAATTGGGTATATTAATATATTATAAATTTTAGGTTGATTGACCCAAAACCACCCTTATAATAGGTCATATTGCCATAAACCACCCCTTCTATACATATTTAGCGAAAACCACCCCTATACACCCTTCCGTCAAAAAACAACCACCCCACCTGGTTTTTCCGTTAAAAATCTGTCAACGCGCGCGTGCGACGCATTTTTAAGCTTCAATTTTGATATTTTTTACCTTATTTTTATAGGTTAAATCCTAAAACTTATTTTTATATGTTAAATCCTTTAAATTTGTAAAATCCAAAAGTAAAAATTCAACCATTTTCCCCTAATTTCTCTTTTCCTTTAAAAGTCTTCCATTTTTACCTAATTTCTCTTTTCCTCCCACCCCACTTCTCTACCGCCGAGCTCCGCCTCTTTCTCGTCGGCGCATCCAATGCCTGCTGCCATTGTTCTAAAAAATGCCCTAGGCGGAAGCCTAGGCGCTAGGCGGCAGGGCACCGAGGAGCAGCCTAGGCGGGTCTAGGCGTGTCTAGGCGGGTCTAGACGGGACTAGGCGGGTCTAGGCGGGCGTAGGCGGGTCTAGGGTTTTTTTACAATATAAATATACTTAATATAGTTATATATAAAACTATGAATTATTATAAGCCCCTATAAAATTAATTATAAATTTGATTTTTGTCTATTTTTGAACAATATACAACTACTGATAGGTAAAATTCAATAAAATAACTAAGAAAATTCAAATCCGCCTAGGCGCTAGGCGTCTCCTTACCGCCCAGCTTCCGCCTAGCGTCTCTTAGAACACTGCCTGCAGCGCTGCCGCCCCTCCTCCTCCCCCGTTCAGATCTACCGACCTCCCCCTCAAAGGCGTCATGAAGCGCTCGGAAGTCGCCTTCCCTGTCACAGAGTTCCCAACAATTGCCTCCATTCTCTTAAACCAGAGCCAATGGCTGTTCGAAATCCCTCCACTGCTCATCCTGTGCCTCTCCAATTTGTACCTCTTCTTCAAATTATCCACCTTATTCTTGCAATGCTCAACTGTCTTCGACTGATTCTCGCACCTCTCACTCACAATCGCCGCCACTTCCTCCCAATCTCTCCCCCTCAGATTCCCCCCATTCAGGTGAGTATACTTCTCCTCTAGCAAGCACTCGATCGCCGAATCGCTCCACTCCTCCCTATCCTTCCTATACTCGCCGCTTCCGCTCATCGATCCGCCTCCTCCTCCACAAGAAACCAGCAATCCGCCAGCGGAGATCGACTTCGACTTCTTGTAACTACTCAAAGTTCCGCCATCGGTGAAATTGTCGCACTCCTTCCTCTTATCGTTTGGGGAATTGTCGATCCTAGCGTGATTGGGAGCTGAATCCTCGGTTCAGATCCGAGAGTGGATGGCCTACCACGCCTTCTTCTTCGGGCCCCGCTCCCACTTCGTCTTCCACGACGCCGGTGGGGTCTCACCCCCGGAGGGTCCGCTAGTGGCTCGCCGTTAGGTCTGCTTCTTCGCTACCACGCCCACCTTTGACAAATTTTTTTTAGATTTTATATTTTCAAAGGAAAATAGAAATTAGTTAGAAAAATAAAAGAAAAATTAGGTAAGAAGTGGGGGGGAAAATGAAAGAGAAATTAGGTAAAAATGAAAGAATTTTAAAGGAAAATAAAAAATAGGTAAAAATGGTTGAATTTTTTTTTTACTTTTGGATTTTACACTTTTAAAGAAAAAGTGAAATTAGGTAAAAATGGAAGACAAAGACCCATCACACGTGCGCGTAAACGGCCAGTTAACGGGATGGAGAGGTAAGGTGGTTGTTTTTTAGCCGGAAGGGTGTATAGGGGTGGTTTTCAGTAAATATGTATAGAAAGGGTGGTTTAGGGCAATACGGCCTATTATAAGGGTGGTTTTCGGTCAATCGGCCTAAATTTTAAGTTTCGATGAACATCCTTACGAAACACATTAGTCGCCAAAATGAAGCAAATGGATCTATATTATTGATCCAAAAACATGTTAAAAGGGGCTGGTTAAAAGAGCGTCTCGGCTTTTTGCACACTGTTTTTTGACTTTTTGCATCACGTCATTCAAAGATGTCGTCATTTAAAGGCTTCCGATTATTATATTAATTAAATTGTGGAAAACAGATACGCGAAAAATTCTTCGCATCATCGGGCGCCGTTGGACGGCACCCCCGAACACCTTTAGAAGGCGTCACCGGACGCCTATGGAAGGCATCACCAGACGCCGGCGGAAGGCGTCCCTGAACGCATGTGGAAGGCGTCGTTGGGCGGCGGCAGAAGGCGTCTGGCAGTGGCGACACTTAATTCGAAAATTCGACCACTAGACCAACGACTATATCAACGGCTATATTATTTGTCCTATAAAATGCTATGTTCTTTATCCATTTGTCATGGTTGTTACCAACTTCAAACTATCAATTCTGAATCAACGCAATGTCTTATAGTGGTCAAGATTTATATTATGATTGGAAAGACTTGTATATTGATAGAGAAGACAAACCACATGATGAGTATGAAGACGAGCAAGAAGTGCAATGAGAGGAATTACAAGAAGAGCAAGAAAATGCAAATAAACGGTTTCAACCAAGCAAATGGTTACTTGTACGTATCTTCCATTTACAATTCTCTTTACGCTCGACTACTTACATCAATTTCGTAGTTGTTTAGAATGCAACAAAGTCTTTTATAAATTAATACAACTCATAAGGAGTAGCCTTGGTATTTAATCTTAATTTGATAAGAGATTTATGTTTGTATAGCCAATTGGTTGAGATTTCACATCCGATTTTGCAAATGAATATAAGTAGGATGACAAGAAAGAGATGATTAAGTGGGCTAGACCAATCGGTCGATCTCTGAATATTACAATATTCATTAGTAACTCAAATGAAAGATATGTCAAACTAATATGCGATCAAGCCGGAGAGTCTAAAGCTATAGTGAATAAAGGAGGGTCAAGGAAGTGTGGATGCCCTTTTGAGTTAGTCGGTTGTCGACCGAGGTTTTGTGCAAAATGGACTTTGAAGGGTAGTGCAAAATGGACTTTGAAGGTTAGTGCAAAATGGACTTTGAAGGTGATGTTTAGCATACACAATCATGAGATTGGTACAAGCTTGCTTGGACATCCGTATCTTGGTCGTCTGACACCCACGGAAAAGAATATTGTCATCAATGCCTGTGGAATGTTTTTAAAAACCAAACTAAATTTCGCAATTGTTGGTGGCTACTAATCCAAAAAAATGTGACGTCTTGAAAGCAAATTGCAAACTTCAAGTGTAAGCTATTACTGAATGACCGTGGTAATTTGATGGTATGTCAGTCGACATTGGAGTTCTTTCATAACCAAGGATATAGAGTGTGGACATCAACTAAATCGAAAACCAACGAGTTAGATATCTTGTTCTTTGTCCACCTGAATTCACTCCACCTGATGAAGTTGTTTCCTTATCTGATTGTTATGGATGCCACTTACAAGACAAACAAGTGTGTTCACATCTATTCAATCTAAATGAGGTTTTGAATATTTTTTAGTATTTGTGCTTAAATGTTTCAATAATGTATAGGTATAAGATGTTTTTATTGGAGATAGTTAGTACGACCAGCACGAATCTTACATTCAACATCGGTTTCGCATTTCATGTCTAAGGAAGACCAACCACATTTCGCATGGGTTTTAGGTCACTTGAGAAAACTATATGAAGAAATGGGTATGATGCCGATAGCCATTATGACGGATCGAGAACAAGTACTAATAAAAGCAATTTACGAGATTTTCCCTGAAGTGCAACATTTAGTGTGTTGTGATGAGTCCCGGACTCGGGATCATCTCTTCTTCTAGGTCGAAGGAGTCTCTTACACTTGAATGGAACAAGTAAGGGTCGATGGTGTTGGTGGAGCTATTTTATGGCGTGAATTTGTATGAACACAAGATTTTGTGTATAAATTCGACCTGTAATAAAAGAGATAAGTACCTGATTGAATCCTTGAATATAACGCAACAAAGACAAAACCAAGCAAGCCCGATCATGCCTTGGGATATGACTCACCCAAAACGTGTCTGACTAGGACCTTGATAAACTCACAAGGCCAAACCCCCTTTCAACTCTTGGATAGGTCTCACCAAGAGAGGAGGAAGAGCTTACAACCCGAAAGAGACAAAGTGTCTTCCAAGTTTCAATGTCATAAGCTACCTAAAACTAATGGCCTACATGGCCTTATATAGCTCCTAAAAGCTAGAAAAAAACATTCAAAATAATTCAAAATAAATTACTAAATTATTACAAAATTGGGCCTTCTCGGGCCAAAACGAGGAGCCTTGTTTTCAACTTCAAGCTTGGCTCGAGCCTATGAATTTGGCGGGCTTCTCCTAGACTTGGGCCCAAAATGGACCATTTCCTTCCTTAGCTCGTAGGCGAGTGGGCACCGGGCGAGGCACAACCTTGGATGCGTGGGGCGCGGCACCGAGCGCACGAGGCGAGGCACCGGGCGCGGCAAGGAGCGGGGCGTCGGGCGCGGCATGGAGCGGGGCGCCGGGCACGGCATGGAGTAGGGTGCCGGGCGCAAGGGGCGCAACATGAGGCGGGATGGGTGATCGCTCACAAATGCGAGGGTCTAGAGATACAATTTAGAACCCGACCCCGTTGTAGCACGTGGTGGGTGTCGAACGCTCGGGAAATCTACTCGAATGATATGCCAAAATACGTGAAAGCTGGAAAAGAGAGCTTAAAACAAAGGAAAATGCAAAGAACACTCGGGACTGACACTATGTCACTCGGGCCCGAGGTTGGCTAACGCAGAGGAAGTCGGGACCGACGTAGAGCAAGTCGGGCCCCGGTATAGCTGGATATGTCGAACTTCAAGGATTAAAGGTAGATCTTGGGCTTTTGGGTTCCTTTTCTAATAGATTTAGGCTTTTCCACCCCAATTCAAGCAATAAATGATGATCGGAGTAGGATCGAGTTGCTTTCGTCTCGTCCAACCACTTCTACACATCGACCATTGGGGAAATCCCCTTCGAAGCAAGGACTTATGATGGACAAATGTTCACTTTCGTTACTTTGCCAAACACAAGCGTTGATACTTTACTTTCATAAGGAATTGTAGCTCTATGTACAGTGGGTTCCATGATCAAACACTCAAGGCTATGGAATTGGGGTTTCTAGCCCAACCCTAGCTAGAGTTTTCCCCCATAACCCAAGATCAAGGAGATCTACTCCATATGGCAAACAAAGAAAGCAAAAAAATCACAAAGCATCTCAATCAACATCATCAATTCCAAAACAAACCTAAATTGCATTCACAAATCAAAGCAATCCACAAACTCCAATCCAAAGTTTTCAAATCCAAAAGATCAAAGCAAAACTAAGCTAGATCAACAACCAAACCTATCCAAATTCCTCCTCCTTGGCCGATCCTCCTTGTTCTCCTTCTCCTCCCCTTCCTCCTTGCTCTCCAAGTATCCTCTTGAGAGCTTTTGTGTGTTGGTTAGTGGCTAAGTGTGGGATCCTCCTCCAATTAGAAGATAAGAGAGCCTTAATAGATGAGGGGAAAAAGTGGTAGTTTACAATTTCGTGCCTTGGAGCCCAATCCAGCCAACGACCGACTCGGACCGACACGGAAGCACCTCGAGCCCGACTTATTGGGCAAGTCGGTCCGAGGTCGAAAAATCATCTCGGGTCCGGTGTTGGTTCCACCTCGATCCGGACCTCGTTCCACCTCTTCTTCTTGGCTTTTCTCTTGTTCTTCTTCATGGCTTGCTCCTCCCTTTCCCTCTTAAGCTCGGGCCTTGGTCCATGCTCGATTCACCTTCAAAACGACCCTTTTGATCCATGCCGAAACACCTACAAAACCCATAAAACGCGCATAGTCTCCGAATCTCGTAGAAATACGGGAACTAAGCTAAAAGGGAACAAAACACTCAAGAAAAGGGGAAAAGGGAAACATATTTACAAAGGAAATCATATATAAAACACCACCAAATAAGTAGACATCAACGGGCGTGGCCTCGGGGTCAAATGAGACGTCAAGGGCACCCGATGTCGGAGGCTTGGGCCATGACGTATCATGTTGGGTGCACATTACTTCCAATATCAAAAAAATGCATTTGACGTCTTTGAAGATGATACTTTGGCTATGAATTTTTCGAACAGATTTTGGGGTTTGTTCATGTCAACTACCGAGGAGAGTTACGAAGCCAAACGCCGCCTAATCCTGAAGAATTTGCATTCGGGGCTCGTCGGTTATGTTGGTGATTCATGGATCATACCTTATAAGAGAAACATAGTTATTTAAGCTTGGACTGACAACCGAATTCACTTCTTCACAAGAACGACAAATAGGTAAGAAGGGTCATATATTCACAATAAATTAGATAATCTACATCACACTTTGATACTTCGGATACAATGATAAAACAAACTTTTTCTAAAAATTGTAAAGCTTGACAAGGTGGAGGGAATGCACAAGGTGTTGGGACGATATTAAGGACGCCAGTCATTAATATCTAAACCAATAATGATCGTCCCTTGTTTTGATAATGACAAACTCAAAGGTATTTAATAAGTTGTCCAAGTATTGATCTCAGGTAAGTCCAGAGGACGCACATGAACAAAAAGGACAACAAGTGAACGGCAGTCCCTAAGCCGTAGGGACGCACGTCATCAGAACTTCCAAAGCTGAACGTAATTGGCGAAGTTCCTACGCAGATAGGACGGTGTCCTCATCAAGAAGGGACGCGCGCCAAAATACGGACGAAGTTCAAATTCAAATCAAGGCCGCCCCAACATCATTACATCACGTTCGGCCGTAGTCCTCAGAAGGAAGCTTCCCTTGTCTGGGCACGTGTAGACAACTCCAAAGATGTCGCTTTCCCAGCGATGGTCCCCTACCCACGCGGAGGCTTCCCAAGCGTCAACAAAGTTGACTTCCTCAAGATGCACATCGCATCGTTGATGGAAGATCAAGGATCCTGCCAAGTCTCAGAGGACGCTAGAGGACAAGAACTACTTCCGCTATAAATACCCTCCAAGGGGTATGCATAGCGGTGTGGACTTAGAAGACTTTCTCTCAAGCTCTCCCGAAGCATTCAAGTTCAAGAACGAAGAACAAGGAGATCAAGTGAGCTTGAAGCAAGAGAAAGAAAGTCCAACCAAACCAAATCCAAAACAAATCTCAAAATAGTTAGAGTTGTAGTTTGTCTCTCACAACGGACCGTGAGAGACGTGAGTGATAGCTTCCTTATAGCTAAGAGAGTTAGGTTACTTGTTAGGTGGTAAAGGAGTGTTACTAGTGAGGCTAAGGACGGACGCTTAGCTCAGTGAAGTGTAACGACTCACCTAAGTTGTAAGGACTCTCTCTTAATAAGATAAGGACGGCTATTGAAAATCCTCCAAGCGGAGGTAGAGGTTTACCCATAAGACTAGTTGGTTTTAGTGGGGTTCCTCTATAAATACTCGTGTCCATTATCTTATCTTGTTTCCTGTTAAGTCTAATTTCCGCTGCACATAAGGACGCCCTAACCCAGTTAAGGACGCCTATTCTTACAGACTTACGATCCAACACAAGGTATTGAAGGATGTTTTAGACTGATCCATTCTTGGCTTCAACACAATGATACACAAGGTTCACGGTCACTCGAGTACGCAGATTCGAACCTTGATGGAGAGGATGGAGTCGGATTGCATAAAGATTCCAAACAAAATGTCCGAAGTTATAGAAGGATTTGAGCACTTATTCGTCCCACTCTGATGTGAATCGCCTTAGGATCGGACCCGATTCTAGCTCGAGGGAGTTCTTGTTGCTTCTTGAATTCGTCTTCGATGAGAGCTCTTACTTAATCTTGCGGATTTGAACAAAAACGTGACACATTGGATCGTGTGGGACGTTATGTGTAACAAACTCTTTTTGATGGGATTTTTATTTATGTGGGATAGGTGGTCGAGTCCTCTCATTTGGTCGACTCACCAAGAGGAGACGACCAAGGGATACAAAGGTGCGGAACTAGCCCTAACAACCCTATAATCCCTATGGATAAGTAGACGAACACACTCGGTGTGAACAAAGTATGGACGCCTAAGGAAGGCGAGGCTAGGCTCGAGTCTCACGAGCCATGCCGCCCTCCGAGCCTTCGGTTGCCCGAAAACCCATGGTTGGTTTGAAAAATAAGAATGGCGAGGCCGAGGTTCGAGTCTCACGAACCATAGCCCGCCATCCGGCTCTCGAGTCACACGAGAGCCCTACGGCTTGTTTCCCATAAGCCGGGACAGCCCAAAACCTTAAAACTAGGACACAAGTCACTAAGTTAAAGGTTCAAGCTTAAAACAACATTACAAAAAGATTACATTCCCTTTTTATTTATGTGGCAAAACTAAGGGAATTCTAGCTAACGTCTTAGGCTCCAAGGCGGTAGTTGAAGACGACTTGCTTGGAGCGGAAAGCAACCGCCCTTCATGGTCCGAACTTGGCCGCCAAGTATGCTTGAGGAGGTGGGAGAGGCGGCATGGGCTGCATGTGAAAGGAGGTGGACGATTGGGCTTGGGCCCGGGCTTGTCTTTGTTGAGGTGAACTAGCCAACTCGTCTTGCGCTTCAACATTGTGGGCTTTCCCACATGGATTGCTTGACTCGGAGGCTCGAGGTGTGGCCTAGATGATGGCCCAACAACGGCACCAACCCGAAGGCGCGCACGCCCACGGGAGGCACCGGCGCCGCGGACGTGGAGCTCGGGCACGACCCCCTCAGGCTCGAGTGCGACCTCCTTTGGCTCGGGCGCGATCACATTATCCACCCCCCTTCAAGTGGATTCGACCTCGAATCCTTTGGGTGGTGCATGGGGGTGGCGGTGGCGAGGTGGCTTAAGTGAGAGGGACTGCGTTTGAGGAGCGGTTCCACTTCCTCGGGTTCGAACGGCCACAAACAGAATGCCTCGTCGTCATGATCGAAGGAGCGGGTGTTCAGCCGTCCATTGTGGGTCACACATTTCATCCATTGCCATGGACGCCCTAAGATCACGTGCGCCGTCTTCATGGGAACAACGTTGCACCGAATGAGGTCGTGGTATCCGCCGATGATGAGTGGCACAAAAACATAGTGAGTCACGGGCAAGGCGTCTTCATCGCCTAGCCACCCAAGTGTGTAGGGCTTAGTGCGTCATTGTAGTTGAAGCCCGGCCTGTTTTTGTACACCTTCGGACACAAGGTTGGAGGCACTCCCCCCGTCGACATTTACAAGACAATCCACGCCTAGCACAAGCGCTCGGCAATAGAACAATGTATACTTTTGGTCGTCGAAATCGTCTTCGTCTTCGCTCATGAGTTGGTCTCCCACGTCAACCACCTCATCGATGACCTCCTCCTCGTCCATGGGCTCATCAAGCTGATTGAGGAGTTCATCAAGTTTGAACCACTCGTTGGCCTCCCACTTGGGAAAGCCCTAGTACAAGTCCTCGGCGCCGACCACTACCTCGTCCGGGTGACCCACTTGAAGTGGCTCCAAGAGATCTCCAACCGGCGCCTCGAAGCCACCGAGGGGAACATCAAAGTCCATGATCTCCACATACTCGTCTTCCCCGTCGGTGGTCATATAAGGGCCCGATTCGCGATCGCTCGACTCGTCGCTCGAGCTAGAGTTGCCCGAACTAGAGTCGCTCGACACATTGCCGGTGTTGGTACTCGGGTCCGTCTCTTCACCGGAGCTAGCGTCATCCTCCTCTTCTTGATTCAGCACAAGCTTTTGGTTCACACTCGGCTCACTCGCAGCCTTGGTTGGAGCCTCAAACTCGTCGTCGCTCACGAGGTCGATGAAGATAATGTCCTCCCTTTGGGGCGCCATGCCGCACACCCGACGAGGACCGGCCAAGGCCTTGCTTGTAAGGCCCGAGGCCCTAGAAGCGCTATCCCATGCCAACCCGAGAACTTCCCAGGAGGTCACCCATCCTGGTACTACTCTCGCCCTAGCACGCTTAACTTCATAGTTCTTTTGACCACTCGAACCATGAAAAGGAAGAGCTCTTGTTGGCATGGGGAGCACCTCAATCCCTTATAAATTACCGGGGTGTTACAGTCTCTCCCACTTAAGCACTTGACGACCTCGTCAAGGCCCAAGGACCGCCCCCTGGGTCGAGTGACCGCCCTCCGGCCAAGCCAACTCGTAACCCAGAGTCGGCTCTGATACCATTTGTAAGGCCCGAGGCCCTAGAAGCGCTATCCCCTGCCAACCCGAGAACTTCCCAGGAGGTCACCCATCCTGGTACTACTCTCGCCCTAGCACGCTTAACTTCATAGTTCTTTTGACCACTCGAACCATGAAAAGGAAGAGCTCTTGTTGGCATGGGGAGCACCTCAATCCCTTATAAATTACCGGGGTGTTACATTGTTTGAGGTGTTCCTCTTTGCAATCACCATCTTGGAGGCCATGATTAAACCTGAAAATTTACAAAGCCACATAAGCCTCGTAAGATACGAAATCAAACCGGGGCATAGTCTTGGGCTCGATTCTCTCTCTTTTTTTTTTTAAAAAAAGTCTCTCGGGTCTCTCTTCTTGGCTGGGAGGTCGGACCGAGCTTGCACCCAAGCTCAAGTTCTATTTTTTTTTTGTTTTTTTTAGGATAAAATCCGACCGCTCTCTTGGGATGAGGCTTGCGAGCCCACACTTTGACTTAGACTTGAGTATCACATTTCGTGTCTCTCGTCGTAGACGCATTTGGTTTTATAACAAGCAACGTAAGATATATGAACACATAAATCACATTTCATAATATACTTTCTATGCTCATTTGGTTTGGCTTTGCGGTTCTCGGTTTTAGAGAAGAAAGGTCTCAGTTTCAAGCAAATTTTGGTTCGGCTTTGCTAGGGAAAAGATCTTAACCCTTCGAAGCTGAGAAGCCCCTCGGATTAGATGGAAACTTAACCTAACAAAAGTTACTTCTACACACCATCGAATGGAACCAACAAGGTTTAAAAGTCGTCGACACTTACTTGAGTTGGATTTCGAGAAGATGGACGAGAAAAGCTTAGATTTGTAGGCCGGAATCCTTCATCAACGTCCCTCAAGTTTGGAAGGTTGAAAACACACACTCTTACTCATGGAAATTTAGAATTTAGAGGGCTAAAATTACCACTAGGTCGGCTGGCTTTTCTCAAGCAAAGCTCAATTTCTCCTTGGTTTCTCTCTTGTGTGAGGAATGAAACTATAAGTTGATGAAGGCCCCTTTATAAGATTTTGTAGGGAGTAAGGGCAATGGAAGTTGGCTGGATTTGTGGGCATTAAGGTGGCCTAGATCGAGTGAGAAGGGAAGGAGGTGGCCAGCATTTAGGAGCCTCATCAACTCATGGGTAATCACTTCCACCCATTGACTTGCACACAAAGTTAGGTTTAAATGAAGGTGGTGAAGAATTTAAAGACGTGATAGTTCATTCACTCCCTTGGTAACTAATGACCATTCCATTCTTAAATTTGCAAGGGCTCGTTGGAACACAAAGGGGTGCACGAACTAAGGGCCGTCTTTACTCCCTTGGTAGCCAAGCAAGACATGAAGGCTTGGTGATTTTCGGTTGAAAGAATGGGGTAAAAACGCCACTTACTCCTCTCATGCTAGCTCGGCCTTGCTTGGAACTAACTTGGCCTTTGGAGCTTACTTGGGTTCCAAGACTCAAAAGCTTACTAAGCTGGCTCGAACATTTTTTTTTCATAAGATTTTCATGTGTAAGAGGTTAGGTCTTAGGCGTTGGAAAGGAGTGGGGAGCTTTTGAAATTTTCTTCACACCTCCTTGGGATTTTTCCCGAACCTTAAACACTTTAGGGTCGTACTCAAGTAAAGGTGTGGTTTAAAGTCGGTTCGGGTCTCGGTTGGCCGAAAAGGTCTAGAAGGGTTTGAGCACATATGAAAGTAAACATGAAAATGCAATTTACATATTCAAAACTTACGGAATCCGCCTCAAAAGGCTTTGATACCGGATGATGTGAATCGCCTTAGGATCGGACCCGATTCTGGCTAGAGGGAGTTCTTGTTGCTTCTTGAATTCGTCTTCGACGAGAGCTCTTGCTTCATCTTGCGGATTTGAACAAAAAAGTGACACATTGGATCGTGAGGGACGCTATGTGTAACAAAATCTTTTTAGTGGGATTTTTATTTATGTGGGATAGGTGGTCGAGTCCTCTCATTCGCTCGACTCACCGATAGGAGACGACCAAGGGATACAAAGGTGCGGAACTAGCCCTAACAAGCCTATAATCCCTATGGATAAGTAGACGAACACACTCGGTGTGAACCAAGTATGGACGCCTAAGGAAGGCGAGGCTAGGCTCGAGTCTCACGAGCCAAGCCGCCCTTCGAGCCTTCGGTTGCCCGAAAACCCATGGTTGGTTTGAAAAATAAGAATGGCGAGGCCAAAATTCGAGTCTCACGAACCATAGCCCGGCATCCGGCTCTCGAGTCACACGAGAGCCCTACGGCTTGAGTCCCACAAGCCGGGACAACCCAAAACCTAAGAACTAGGACACAAGTCACTAAGTTAAAGCTTCAAGCTTAAAACAACATTACAAAAAGATTACATTCCCTTTTTATTTATGTGGTAAAACTAAGGGAATTCTAGCTAACGTCTTAGGCTCCAAGGTGGTAGTTGAAGACGACTTGCTTGGAGCGGAAGGCAACCGCCCTTCATGGTCCGAACTTGGCCGCTGCTGGATCGTTAGTACTGAGGGACGTCCTTTACTTTGGTAAAGGCGTCCTTAGGTTAGGCGTCCCTACGAGGAGTAAGGGCGTCCTTGAGTAATGCAGCGGAAATTAAGTACTAAACAGATAATAGATGAACGCAGTGAATTATAGAGGAACCACTCAAGACCAAGTAGTCCTTGAGTGTAAACCTCTACCTCCTTGGAGGATTTTTGAATAGTTCTTTCCTTTCTATTGAACGATCTTACAGTTGTACTGGCGAGCCTTTACAGTTCTCTGACACTTAGCTTTTCCCTAAGTTCACTTGTAAAGAACTCCTTTAAGCCTACCACTTAAGCTAGTTCAATCTACTAAACGACTCTATTCCTATGTTCTGCAGTACTTCGCAGAACTCTCTCTCTCTCTTTTTGGGTTTTCTGTTACAAACTGTTTTTGTGATTTGGTTACAAGTCTCACTCGATCTAACACAAGTTCTAGCACCGTTCTTGAGTTCTTGAGTTAGTTCTTCGTGTTCTTGAGTGAGCCGCTTTCCTTTGATTCTCTCTGAATATTCCTGAAAGCGTTAACGTCACACTAAATGCCTTGGGGCTATTTATAGGACTTGGGGAAGGGCGTCTTTTCACTGGGACGATCATGCCCTTCATGGACGTGGCTACAGGATCTTCCTCCACGTAGTAGGGCGGTGATGAGGAAGCTTCCTGTATCCAGCTGTGTATGATGAACTCCGCTACAGGATCGGCCGCCACGTGTTGATGGACTCTGCAACAGGATCGTCCGCCACGTAGTGTTGGACTCCGCTACAGGATCGGTCTCCACGTGTCCTTGGATGATCAAACATTGTCGAGTGATGTCATCCTGTCGGTTAGTGAGTAAGGACTCCTTTCTTGCGTTCCTACTTGCTTGGGACTCCGTCCTTGCTCAAGTAGTCTCTGGCTGGTCCTTACTTCCTGTTAGCTAGTGTCCCTAAGCTTATGGGACGCCCATACACACTTGTTGTCCTTTTGGTCACTGGCGTTCCTGAACACTTGGACAACTTTATTAGAATCAAATTGAGTTTGTCATATCAAAACTAAGGGACGGTTGTGTGGTACACTAACAAGTACGCAAGCGTTCTTGATAGCGTCCCAACAATTTCCCCCTTTTTGATGATGACAAACTCTTTAGCAAAATAGTTTTGACATTGAACTTAGCATGCATGAAAACTTAGAAGCGTCCTCTAACACTTAGAGAAACTTTAAAAAGCACAAGTTTTCAACCTTTGATTCTCTAGCTTTTTGATTTTAAGGAGAGAGTCGCGTCCTAGAAAAACTTTCTAAGCGTTCTCTTTTATTCTAGCATGAGCGTTCCTTAGACTTTTCACTTAATAATTCCCCCTTAACACTTGCTTATTCTAGATAACTATTTTATA
Organism: Polygonum maritimum; assembly: GCA_963924305.1. Classification (NCBI taxonomy): domain Eukaryota; kingdom Viridiplantae; phylum Streptophyta; class Magnoliopsida; order Caryophyllales; family Polygonaceae; genus Polygonum; species Polygonum maritimum. The sequence goes on along the minus strand of OZ002733.1, from coordinate 32,723,625 downwards.
GCGCATCTCTGCAAAACTACACTTCCCCCTTTTGGAATCATCGAAAAGGATAACAAGTGATAAGAACGTTAGCAAACAGTGGAACGCTTAAACAAACACATGCAAGCAAACAGTGGAATTGCCATTCAAACAAAATTAGAGTACGATTATTACAAACCAAGATCATAATGTTTGAAGTTCAAAAGAAGCAAAGGCAAAATAATAGGGGATTAAAGGGGTGGACGGCAATCACTGAGAACGGCGCTGGTCTTGATAAAACTTGAGCAGTTGTTCTTGAAGTTCAGCAGCCTTGGAGAATGCTGAGGACAAGTCCTTTAGAGCAGAGAAGATGAGGCACTGGTTGTCCATAATTGCACCCATGAGTTCTGCTGGAGGATGCTAAGCGATGTTTGCAGGGGCAGAACGGGGCAGAGGACCTGTACTCGAAGAAGGAGCGTCCATTTTAAGCCAAGTTCTTCAGAGGGAGCGCTCTCATCATAAGCGTCCTGGGACTGCAAGATTGCCTTCACTACTCCAGGGTATGGCAAGGCATGGCTCTTCCTTCCACACTTGGCCATGTGTTGCATAGCAATTCTGGCTAAGTTGATTGGGCGGCGTTCTAGGATAGCGTCAATTAGGATAATGTCATGTGCTTGCACAATTGAACGCTTTTCCTGCCTTGGAAGTATGGCGCGACAAATGAAGTAATGAACGATAGCGCCAACTTTGCTCAGAACGTGAGCTACCCTGTCAAGTCCCAATGGCCTTTTGCCCTGAAATATGTGCTCAACAAGAGGCAGTTCTTGATCTGTGGTTTCAAAGCCGCCTTCAGGAAGTGAGCTAAGAGCGTCGGATGGTGGCTTGCATGGACCTAGACCCATGAAGGATCGGATTTGGCGTTCTATTACTGAAGCTTTCTCACCTTCAATTTTGAAGTGGAGGGAGCCATCTTTTGCTTTGTAGCGCAAATCCCTGTAGAACGCCTTCACCTGTTCTTTGTCAACAGTGGTCGGCGCTGGTCCAACGTTCAGCCATCCTTGGAATCTCAAAAGCTCGAGGAACTCCTGAACGGATTCATCATCGAAGGAGGCTAGCGACTCTTCAGAGTAAATGAGCGGGCTAAGAACTTTGACGGGCACATCAGCATTTTTCCTTTTGCGCTTGCCCTTGGGGGACTCAGAGTCCTCATCATCATCTGACTCTTCCTCAGCGTTCTCAGAGTCACTGTCAGAAGCGTCCTTTGAGGGAGCGTCCTCTGTGCCTTATTCTTTTTCTGCATCGCCACCAGCTGTGGCTTGATCGGCACCGGAGGTCTGACCGTGGGACGTGCCCTCAGCGTCCTGAGCCTCTGATTGATGTTCTGTTGCTGGCTCAGCGTCCGCGGGGAATTGAAGGGATTCTGTTTGGATTGTGGGGGAGGGGTTTTCTTGTGGAGCTTGGGAGGGATTGAGGATGGGGAGGGATTGATTGTAAGGTGGGACTTCCTGTGCATCACGCTCGAGCTCTTCAGAAAGAGTTGGCTCGGCGTCCTTGTGAGGGACCTGGTGCTCGCCAGCGTCCTCAGCCACTTGTGTCTCAGCTGGAGCATTCTCAACTCCTTCAGCCTCGTCGTCGGAGTCCCCAACGACATCAATGATAGGGGAGACTCCTTCAGCAATTTCTTGAGGCGTTCCTCTGTGGCTCTCAGATGAGCTAGAGGAGGAGGAGGAGATGTGCTCGGGCTCTGGAGCAGCTTGAACCATGAACACCTTGGGAGATTCGCCAGCTTTGCGGCGTTTGAAGGTGCGCTCAAGGGCTGGACGCTTCTCAACGTCCTCTGGTCCACTTTCGGAGGACGGACGGCGAGATTTGGGGGTCTCGGGGTCTTTAGGGGGCGGGATATGGGCCGGTGTTGTGGGGAAGTTGGCAAGATTTAGAGGAGAGTAGGGTTTGGGAGGAAAAGGGATAAGTGCATTTTTCTTGGAAGGTTGAGGGGACGGAGGAGGAGTGGGAAGTTGGACTATTGAGATTGGTGGTGGAGGAGGAGTGGATTCCTTGGAAAGGTTGGATGGCCTTTTTGTGGTGCTAGGCCTTTTTGTGGAGGGTTTGGAGGATGGGACGCTTGAGGTCTTGGCCTTTTTGAGGGGCCTTGGGTCGTGAATTTTCTTTGAGCGTCCCTCATTGAAATGTGAAGGAAACTTATCCACAATCTCCGTTGGTTTTGAAGTGGAGAAGGGTTGGGAAGATTTTGATAGGGGAGAGGATGGGGCAGGACGCTTTAGCAATTTTTTGGTGGTTATGGTAGGAACGGCAGGAGGAGGGGGAGAGGGACTTGGGACACAGTTCTTGGTCATTTGGAAAGCTAAGGAGTTCCTTGGGTACATAGGAAACTCGGGCAAGACTGCATTGTGCAAGTCTGGTATAAGTTCAAGAAGAGGGCCAAGATTCTCACCTCCGAACTGAGAGAAGAAGAGCACATCGTCCATCCGTCCAGGTAGATCTTTGAAGTCTGTGTTGTGGAGGCTGGGAACGACGAAGCGCTCAATAAACTTCTTATAATTTCTTGTTCGCACTGCATCGTTCTTTACTTCTGGCAATTGCATGCGTTCCCTGATTAAGTTGTACAGCGTTCTGGGCTTCTTGTTGATGAAGTCCAGTAGAGATTCATTAAGAACGATGGGTTTGGGCTTCTCTATGTAATGGGACTTCACCAGCTTTCTACGCTTCTCGCCGGTAGAAGATCCGGCCACGTTCAACTGTCTTTGAGACATTTTTCAGATGAGCTTTAGTGAGAGGAAGTCGCCGGAGTTCTAGAGAGAAGTCAGAGCAGATTTGAGAGCGAGAAAGTGGTTGAGCCTAATAAATTTGATTGCGACTGTTCTGGCCTTATATAGAGGAAGCGGTGGCACAAACGGTAATTACCACTGTTTTACTGTGCGACACGTGGCAAAACTTCCCCCTTAAAATTTGAGCAAAAGCAACGGTCACTGTTCACACTTTCAAAAGTTCAAAATTCTGACTCTTCAACTTCTCCTCAAATACTGAACTGGCGTCCTCTCCAACAAACACTGAGCGTTCTCTCATACTTAGCAAAATTTTACCTCTTCAAGCAAACCAACAACCAACTTACCGTTCTTGTGATCACCCTTCGAACCAGTTGAGAACAAAGCAAGTACGTCCCGTAAACGAAAATATGAAACTCATAGAACGCTTTTGCAGAGTTTTCGGCTAGGGTAAGCTTAGAGTTCCCATCATTTCGGCTTATAATAAGGGTGGGGTGATCAGGGATACTCTTTTCAAGACAAAATAGAGAAAATTTGAATGGCGTTCCAAAGTAGCAAACACATGAAGTTTTAGACTAGCGTCCTTGCAAAGATGAGTTTAATGCATAACAGTTCTTAAACACTTAGAATCTACAAAACATAGCCAATCATCGAGGGAATAGTAGAACGGGACTTGCTACTTAAAAGTTATCATCCCCAAGAGCAGCCTTGGATGCTCATAGGGACGTCTATCAAGTGCCTTAGTGAAAATATCAGCTATTTGGTCTTCAGTCCTTACATGCTCCATACTAATGAGTCCTAGTTCAACATTGTCACGCAAGAAATGATGCCTTATATGAATATGCTTTGTGCGTGAATGAAAAACAGCATTCTTAGAAATTTCAATAGCACTTGTGTTATCACAACGAATGAGAATAGTTTCAAGATTGATACCGTAGTCCTCTAGTTGATATTTGATCCAGATAACTTGTGAACAGCACGAAGCAGCAGCAACGTACTCGGCTTCCGCAGTTGAAAGCGCCACAGAGTTCTGTTTCTTAGATCCCCAAGAGACTAAGCATGAACCAAGGAACTGTGCCATTCCTGAAGTGCTTTTTCTATCAATCACATGACCAGCATAATCAGCGTCCGAGTAACCAACTAGCTTGAAGGACGTCTTCCTGGGGTACCAAAGGCAAAGATCGTCGCGTCCTTTGAGGTAGCGAAAGATCCTCTTGACTTCTTGCATGTGGGACTCCTTTGGATTAGCCTGGAAGCGTGCACACAAGCAGACGGCAAACATAATGTCGGGACAGCTTGCGGTCAAGTAAAGCAAAGAGCCAATCATTCCTCTGTAAAGCTTTTGATCAACGTCCTTTCCCTGTTCGTCTGCGTAAAGACGCGAGTTTGGAGAACAAGGGGTTGCAACAGGTTTGGACGTGTTCATCCCGTACTTCTCAAGCATTTCACGGACATATTTTTGTTTGTGAATGAGCATCCCTTCCTTGAGTTGATTGATTTGAAGTCCCAAGACGAAATTGAGTTCTCCAATGAGGGACATCTCAAACTCACTACTCATTAAGGACTTGAACTCATCTACAAGTTTCATGTTAGTACTACCAAAGACTATATCATCAACATAGACTTGGGCAATTAAAATGTCCTTGTGAACTTTCTTTATGAACAAAGTTTTATCAATTGAACCTCTAGTGTACCCATGAGACAAAAGAAAGGACGCAAACCTGTCGTACCATGCACGAGGGGCTTGCTTGAGTACATAGAGCGCTTTGTCCAAGTAGTACACATGATCTGGGTGAGAGGCGTCCTCGAAGCCAGGCGGCTGAGCAACATACACTTCCTCCTTTAGCTTTCCGTTGAGAAAGGCAGTCTTGACGTCCATCTGAAATAACTTGAATCCTTTGTGAGCGGCGAAGGCAATAAGGAGACGAACGGCTTCAATTCTAGCAACAGGAGCAAAGGTCTCATCATAGTCTATGCCTTCCTCTTGCTTGAATCCTTGAGCCACCAGTCTTGCCTTGTTCCTTGACACACGTCCACACTCATCAAGCTTATTTCTGAACACCCAACGCGTCCCTATGATATTTTTGCCTTTGGGACGTGGGACGAGAGTCCAAACTTTGTTCCTTTCAAACTGATTGAGTTCTTCTTGCATTGCTTGAATCCAGTCAGCGTCCTGGAGTGCTTCTTTGATATTCTTTGGCTCTACCATAGAGACAAAGGCATTGAAAGCACAGAACGCTAAATTTGTACTCTGGGACTTGCTTGCAGCTGACCTTGTTTGAACTCCTTGAGAAGGATCAGAGACAATTTGAGAAGTTGGGTGGTCCCTAGAGAAGCGGGACTCCCTTTGAAACAAATGAGTAAATCTTGGATCAAAGTCTCCATTAGAATCATCACTACCACTTTGAGCATCGTCCTCAATGTGTTCCCCCTCAGAGAGAGCGTGCACACCTTGACGTTGCTCGCCTTGTTGACTTGATTCAGCTACATCTTGTTGAACTGGGGATTCACTACGAGAGGGAATTCCTTGAACAACACTGGGAGCGTCCACTGAGACCTCTTCAGGATTTGGAGATGCCTCCTTAGAGACATAGTATTTTCCAGAAGTCCAATCTTCAGCTTTATCTTCAGAGTCGTCCTGTTGTTGTGAAGAAGAGCGTTCTTTCTTACTTGGTTTTTCTTTGTGAGAAGAACTTTCTTTGAATACAACATGAATACTCTCCTCAAGCTTTAGAGTCCTTTTGTTGAAAACTCTATATGCTTTGCTGGTAAGAGAGTACCCAAGGAATATGGCTTCATCACTGCTTGCATCAAACTTTCCAAGTTTTTCTTTGTCATTGTTGTGAACAAAACATTTGCAACCAAAGACTCTGAGATAATCGATACGAGGCTTCTTTCCATTCAACAGCTCATAGGACGTCTTCTTCAGCAGAGGACGGATCATGGCACGATTGATGATGTAACATGCTGTAGCAATCGCTTCCGCCCAGAAGTACTTGTGTTGGGACGATATTAAGGACGTCAGTCGTTAATATCTAAACCAATAATAATCGTCCCTTGTTTTGATAATGACAAACTCAAATGTATTTGATAAGTTGTCCAAGTTTTGATCTCAGGTAAGTCCAGTGGACGCACATGAGCGAAAAGGACAACAAGTGAACAGCAGTCCCTATGCTGTAGGGACACATGTTACCAGAACTTCCAAAGCTAAACGTAATTGGCGGAGTCCCTGCGCAAGATAGGACGGAGTCCTCATCAAGAAGGGACGCGCGCCAAAATACGGACGAAGTTCAAATTCAAATCAAGGCCGCCCCAACATGATTACATCATCGTCCGGCCTTAGTCCTCAGAAGGAAGCTTCCTTTGTCTGGGCACGTGTAGACAATGCCAAAGACGTCGCTTTCCCAGCAATGGTCCCCTACCCACGCGGAGGCTTCCCAAGCGTCAGCAGAGTTGACCTCCTCAAGACGCTCATCGCACCGTTGATCAAAGATCGAGGATCCTGCCAAGTCTCAGAGGACGCTAGAGGACAAGAATCACTTCCGCTATAAATACTCTCCAAAGAGTATGCATAGCGGTATGTGGGTGCAAGAGTGGACTTTGAAGACTTTCTCTCAAGCTCTCCCGAAGCATTCAAGAACACGAACGAAGATCAAGAAGATCAAGTGAGCTTGAAGCAAGAGAAAGAAAGTCCAACCACATCAAATCCAAAACAAACCACAAATCAATTAGAGTTGTAGTTTGTCTCTCACAACGAACCGTGAGAGACGTGAGTGATAGCTTCCTTATAGCTAAGAGTGTTAGGTTACTTGTTAGGTTGAAAGGAGTGTTACTAGTGAGGCTAAGGACGGACGCTTAGCTCAGAGAAGTGTAACGACTCGCCTAAGTTGTAAGGACTCGCTCTTAATAAGATAAGGGACGGCTATTGAAAATCCTCCAACGGAGGTAGAGGTTTACCCATAAGACTAGTTGGTCTTAGTGGGGTTCCTCTATAAATACTCGTGTGCACTTATCTTGTATTCTGTTAAGTCTATTCTCCGCTGCACTAAAGGACGCCCTTAACCCAGTTAAGGACGCCCTCATTAACTGACTTACGATCCAACAATTGGTATCAGAGCAGGCGCTCTAGATTTTTGCTGAGTTGCAGGTACAAGATGGACATGGAACCTATTGGAATCTCTTTTGTAAAGCCTCCTCGTCTGACGGACGGCAACTTCAACCGCTGGAAGATCCGCTTCGAGAACTTTTGCAGAAGTCAGAATTATCAATGCTGGAGAGTGATCATGAAGGGTGACCTTACCATCCCTGATGACAAGAGAGACAAAGAGGACGAGTGGGGTCCTGACGAATTCAAGCTTTTGGAAACAAACGCTAAGGCTATATGCTTCCTTCAAGCGTCCCTCTGCGAAAGGGACGCCACCCGAGTTAGCAATTTGGCAACAGCCAAACTACAATGGGAAGCTCTTGAGAAGTACCATGTGGGTACGGCAGAGATGAAGGAAGACGTCAAGCTTGAAATCAAACGAGAGTTCTATGCCTTCAGAATGCTTCCTAACGAATCTGTCAAGGACTACTAATACCGCTTTGAAGCTCTTGTGACCAAGATGCGAAATTTAGGCATCCCAGAAGCTGAAGTCTCAATGAGAAACAGAGTCGGAGTAGTCATTGATGGGCTTACAGGAAAATGGAATTTTGATAGGACTACATTCAAGGAGAACACAACCAACAAAACCCTGGATATGGAAGAGATCTATGGGAAGCTGAGAGGCTATGAAGCGAGAAGGGAAGCTGATATGGCTGAATTGGCTAGAAACCCCCAGACAGATCTTGCTTTGATGACGTCAACTCCAGAGTACGCTGAGTATCTGCGCCACCAAAGAGATATTGCCCTAATGGTGGAAGCAAATAAAAATGAGAATCGTGAAAGGATGCGTGCTCAAGCTTTGAAAGAAAAGGAAAGCAAGACTAAGGAACAGCTGGAAGAAGAGAAAGAGATTGCCCTTCTACACAAAGTTGCTCGCTTATGGGGTAAAAAGGCCAGAGATTCCAAGAAACACAAGATGCCTTACAAAAAGGAGAGTCCCAAGTATACAGAGGCAGAGATGAAGGAACTTACTTGCTACAAATGTAACAAGAAAGGACACTTTGCTAAAAGGTGTACTACGGGACTAAACTCAAAAGAAATGAAGATGAAAGCTCTCTTGGGAGCGTGCGAAGCCGCATGGGATAATGTGAGTTCTGATGATGAAGAACCAGAAGGACCAGTGGCGTACATAGCCGTAGAGGACGCCTCAGATGATGAGCAAGTGGCGTACATGGCTGTGGAGGACGCCCCAGTCCTTGAAGAGGACGCTTCTGAAAAGGAACAAGAGGTAACTCGTGACTCCATGATGAACTCCTTAGAGAATTGTTCCAAAACCAAACTCATTAAGCTAATTAAAAGAATCATGGAAGAAAGCGTTGTTATGCAACATAGAATGGATGATCTTGAACTTGAAAGTGAAAATAGGCTAGTTGAATGTGAGAACTGTGCTACAGTTTCGTTACAACTAGAGTCCTCGCATGTCGAAGTTAAATCCCTGAAAACTGAAGTGATGTGCCTTAAGCTAGAGAACGCTAAGCTTAGGGAAGAGGTGAAAGTGTTAGGGAAGAGCCCGGTAATTGAGGTAGTTCAACCAATGGTGTTTGTCCCAGCCAAAAGAGGATTAGGATACGAGTCTGACACTAGGAACTCTCTCCCTAGTGACTTTGAGGCTAGCAAAACCTCAGAACTTGAATTAGAAAGGGAAAAGACCAAGAACCTTCTTGAAAGAATTCGAGTCCTAGAGAGTGGAGAGAAAGGTCAAAGGGACTATTACACTAACTCCACTAGTCATAGGATCTATAAGAAGATTGCTAAGGGGGAAGGTTCAAAAGTTTGTGACCCTCAAAAGATGAAAAAGAACAAAATCCAACGTCCCAACAAGAAGTACTACCTTGGTACTTACTATAGGACGTGTTGGTACTGTGGAAAAGGAGATCACTTCAAATATGATTGCCTGAAACTGAAGAACGACATTGAAAGTGGCAAAGCTGCTAGGAATAACATTGAAAATGATAAGTCCGTCCCTAAGGCTAACCCTAGACGTCCTAGACGATCTTAGAGTTCTTTCAGAAAGCATGCTATTTCAAATGATGTGAATATAAGTGAGTACATGCCAGAACCAGAGTTCTATTTCTGTAACGAACCAGGTAAGGAACACCTTGCCTGGGTCGCCATACACTAACCTTGTTTTGGCAGGTGGAAGTGAGGGGACGCCCATGGATCATTGATAGTGGCGCCTCAAACCATATGACAGGAAGCCAGATCCATCTCACTTCTATCCAAAGTAGCGCCACGGGAGGAACTGTCTCGTTTGGCAACAAGGGCAAAGGAAAGATCAAAGGGACGGGAACTGCTATTCTCAATCCGTCTATCAAAGCGACAAATGTTAGCCTTGTTGAAGGACTTGGCTTCAACCTCCTAAGCGTCTCTCAAATGTGTGATCAAGGTGAAAACTTAGTCACATTTGACTCAAAGGAGTGCCTCGTCATCAACAAGAAATCCAACAAATTCGTCCTCAAAGGAGTCCGAAAGAACAATGTCTACATCTTCAATCAGGAGTTCAAGCCAAAATCTGAGTTGTGCTTATCTGTGTCAAAGGAGGACGCTGACCTCTGGCATCGCCGACTAGGCCATGCTGGACCAAGCACAATCCTCAAGCTTCATCAAAGAAATCTTGTGAAAGGTCTTCCCCAAATTGATCCTGAGAAAATTGAACAATGTGAAGCATGTATCAAAGGGAAGCAGACAAGAACGTCCTTTAAGTCAAAGAACGATGTCAGCACAAAGAAACCTTTGGAACTTCTCCATATGGATCTTTGTGGACCAATGAAGACGTTAAGCTATGGTGGAAAGAGGTATATCTATGTCCTTGTAGATGACTTTTCTCGATTCACCTGGGTTCATTTCTTAGCTTCAAAAACAGATTGCTTCAACGCATTCAAAGTCTTCATCAAACAAGTGGAAGTTGCGCTTGAGACGCCTCTCAAATCCATAAGATCAGACCATGGGACGGAGTTTCAAAACTCAGAGTTCGTGGCCTACTGTGATCAACATGGAGTCTCTCACAATTTCTCAGCTCCAAGGACTCCTCAACAAAATGGAGTGGTGGAAAGAAAGAATAGGATGCTGGAGGATATGGCAAGAACTATGCTCTTAGCCAATAGCGTCCCCAAGTACTTCTGGGCTGAAGCTATTGCTACAGCGTGCTACATTATCAATCGAGCCATGATCCGTCCTTTGCTGAAGAAGACGTCCTATGAGTTGCTGAATGGAAGAAAGCCTCGCATCGACTATCTCAGAGTCTTTGGATGCAAGTGCTTTGTTCACAACAATGATAAAGAAAGACTTGGAAAGTTTGACGCAAGAAGTGACGAAGCCATATTCCTTGGATACTCCCTCACCAATAAAGCGTATAGAGTTTTCAATAAACGAACTCTAAAGCTTGAGGAGAGCATTCATGTTGTGTTCAAAGAAAGTTCTTCTCACAAAGATAAACCAAGTAAGAAAGAACGCTCATCTTCTCTGCAGCAGGATGACTCCGATGATGAAGTTGATTTCGGGTCCTCTGGAAAATACTATGTTCCTAAGGACGCTACTCAAAATCCTGAAGAAGTCTCAGTAGAAGTTCCCAGTGTTGTTCAGGAAGTTCCATCTCAAAGTGAATCTCCAGCTCAACATGAGGTCGCTGAATCAAGCCTATAAGGAGAACAGCGTCAAGAAGAGGACGCTCAACCTGAGGGGGAACTCTATGAAACCCTCAATGAAGACGACGGGTTTGACTCAGATGAATCTGATGGGACGGATCCTAGATGTACTCCCGTAAGGGACGATACTCATAAGGGATCCCATCTTTCGAGACTTCATTCAACGGATCAAATCATCTCAGATATGTCAAAAGGAGTTCAAACAAGATCAGCCGTGAATCAGTCCCTTAATGCTAACATAGCGTTCTGTGCCTTCAACGCCTTTGTGTCCTTGGTTGAACCTAAGAACATAAAGGAAGCACTCCAGGACGCTGATTGGATTCAGGCCATGCAAGAGGAACTTAATCAATTCGAAAGAAATAAGGTTTGGACCCTCGTCCCTCGTCCGAGAAACAAAAACATAATAGGGACGAGATGGGTCTACAGGAACAAGCTTGATGAGAATGGTCGCGTGTCAAGAAACAAAGCAAGGCTTGTGGCTCAAGGCTATAGGCAAGAGGAAGGGATTGATTATGATGAAACCTTCGCTCCTGTCGCCAGGATTGAAGCCATTCGCCTCCTCATCGCCTTTGCCGCTCACAAAGGGTTCAAGCTTTTTCAAATGGACGTCAAGACAGCCTTTCTCAACGGCAAGCTCAAAGAAGAAGTGTACGTCGTTCAACCTCCAGGATTTGAGGACGCTGATCACCCAGATCATGTGTACTTCTTGGACAAGGCACTCTATGGACTCAAGCAAGCCCCTCGTGCATGGTACGATAGGCTTGCGTCCTTCCTCTTGTCCAACGGGTACACACGAGGTAACATTGATAAAACCCTGTTCTTAAAGAAAGTTCATAAAGATGTCTTAATTGTCCAAGTCTATGTCGATGACATAGTCTTTGGAAGCACTAACATGAAATTTGTAGAGGAATTCAAGAACTTGATGAGTAGTGAGTTTGAGATGTCCCTCATAGGAGAACTCAACTTCTTCTTGGGACTCCAAATCACTCAGCTCAAAGATGGGACGCGGATTCATCAACAAAAGTACATCCGTGAAATGCTTGAGAAGTATGGGATGAACTCTTCAAAACCCATTGATACTCCCATCTCCCCAAACACTCGCCTCTATGCTGATGAAGAAGGCAAGAGTGTAGATCAAAAGCTCTACAGAGGAATGATAGGGTCCTTGCTATATCTTACGGCAAGTCGTCCCGACATCATGTTCGCTGTATGCTTGTGCGCTCGATTTCAAGCAAATCCAAAGGAGTCCCATATGCAAGAGGTCAAAAGAATCTTCAGATATCTCAAGGGACGGGATGACCTATGTCTATGGTACCCCAGAAGGACGTCCCTGAACCTGGTAGCTTACTCTGACGCAGATTACGCTGGCCATGTGGTGGATAGGAAGAGCACCTCAGGAAAGGCACAATTCCTTGGCTCATGCCTTGTATCTTGGGGATCCAAAAAGCAAAACTCCGTGGCACTATCAACCGCGGAAGCTGAGTACGTTGCTGCTGCTTCGTGCTGCTCACAAGTCCTATGGATCAAGTACCAACTTGAAGATTATGGTACGTCCCTCAACATAGTCCCTATCTTGTGTGACAACACCAGTGCTATAAGTATTGCCAAAAATCCCGTTCATCATTCTAGGACGAAGCATATTCACATAAGGCATCACTTTCTTCGTGATAATGTTGAACTTGGATTAATTAGAGTGGATCATGTTAGGACTGAGGACCAAGTGGCCGATATTTTCACAAAAGCACTTGATAGACGTCCCTACGAGCACCTCCGGTTGCTCTTGGGGATGATAACTTTTAAATGATCAAGTCCCGTTCTATTATTCCCTCCATGATTGGCTATGTCTTGTTGAGAACTTGTTTTAAGATGTGTCATGCATTAAAGTCATCTTTAAAGGACGCTAGTCTAAGATATGTGTACTCGCTTGTGTCCTTGAATGGTATTCATTTCGCTTTTCATCTCAAGAGTATCCCTGATCACCCTACCCTCATCATAAGCCGAAATGATGGGAACTCTAAGCTTACCCAAGCCGAGAATCTTGCAAACGCGTCCTATGAGCATTCCTTGTTTCACCTTTACGTGACGTACTTGCTTGATTTTCAAAAATGGTTCTAAGTGATCAAAGGGACGCGTGCTAAGAGCTGAGAGTTGTCTGTACAGAGTTCTAATTACAGAGGTTGAGGTCAGTGAATGGGACGCCGTGGTTCAGTTCTGTGTTGTGTAGTGTTGTGTGTTGAAAGGACGTCAGGTCAGAGTCCTTTGCAGTTGTGAGAAGTTTCAATGGTTGAAATTGGGAAGGTAAACCGTTTTAACGAATCGTCAGCGAAAATCTCGGGATATGCGCAAACAGTGCTCAACAGCTGTATTCCTTAGCAAAGAAGAAAGCCACGCGTGGGAAGGCGGGTGGAGGAAACTGTGTGTAAAGACCCTGTTACCCCTGACCGTCAAACTTCGTCTTCTTCCTATATATACCCACCTGTGCACTCCGAAAACCTTTCTTCGCTCATCTGCTGTTTGCACACTTTTAGAAATCTCAAAGATCTTCCAAATCTTCAACCGAATCCCGAAATCTCTCTCCAAACCCTAATCCTCCCCTATTTAAACCATCTCAAAAATGGCCAACACAAGAGCCTCAAAGAATCCCTCACCCTCGTCGGCAGCGAAAAACACTAGCTCTTCGAGATCTCCTCCGGTGAAAGGCCTGTCATTAATGGAGTCGAGAGGCAGACCTTCTGGCAGACAAGAACCCCCTCGCCACCATTCCTCCTCTCAAAGCACCCAGCGCCGCCACTCCAACACCCCTCCTCAACCCCTTCGCTCCCAACCTCCTCCACAAAAACAACCATCCCGCTCTCAATCCAAAAACAAGCCGAAGAGGTTCTCATTTCTGGAGAAGCCCTTCAAACCCGAGCCTGAGCCAGAAAATATCACCAAAGCCTCTGTTTACAGTGGCTCAATCGGCCGGCTCCCCTCTCAACCCAAACGCCGTCCTCCCCTTGACCCTCTCATTGAGGACTGGCTTGAAAAGGAGCCTAGGACGCTCGCCAACATTTGTCTTAGGGCGTCCACTCACGAACATCCTCCTAAAATCCAACGCCTCCTCCACTACTTCATGATCACATATGTGAAGCCCCGCCTTCAAGAAACCAATCACACCAACCCACCGTTCATGGGGCCAGGAATCATTTCTGACTCATTTGGTGGAACCGTGGACGAGCTCGCCAAACTACTTCCTGATATAATGGAGTTTGTTGTGGCTCCTACGGGCTCCGTCCCTTCTCAAAAAAGGAAAAGGCCTTCCTCTCCCCCTCCGTCCAAATCGCTCCAAATTAAAGGCCCTTCCTCCTCCCCACCAAAGCCAATCCCTTCCTCCCCTCCTCCTGCCCCAAAACGACGCCTCAAGACCTCTGCTCAGCTTGAGGGCGTCACGGATGAAGAAATGGCCGCCATTCGCCTCTCCGAAATTCAACTGGCAAAAGAGGAGAAGGCGCGCCAAGAACAAGAGCAAGCAGAGAAAGCAGCCGTTGAGAAGGCGATCCAAGCGAGTATGCAGGACCTTCGTCAACTCCCTCCACCTCCTCCAAGGGTAGAGGACGCTCCTCAAGTCGAGGCCAAGGACGCTCCACAAGTCCAGGTCCAGGCCAAGGATGCTGCCCCTGCTACTCTGCCGCCTCCTCCCTCTGCTCCGCTCAAGGTGAAACCGATCTCAGTGGTTCCGCCCAGCTCCTCCTCTGCTCCTCCCCCAAAAGCTAAGCTCCGCACTCCCTCTCCCTCTCCCCTAGAGCTTCACCTCCTCCTCCTCCTCCGCCTTCTCCGGCCGTCGAAGAAGCTGCTCAAGTTCAAGGGACGTCTCCTCCATCCGTTCCCACAGAGTCCTTGGCAAGGACTCCAGCGGTGGACGCGCCTCCCACAGAACAGGCGTCCACAGCTGAGGACACTGCAATGGTTGAGTTCCAAGAACAACGGAACGAAGCCTCCGATGACGAGGACGCCCCTCCCCAGGATGAGGAACCTGAGGAAGAGGAGGGAGATGGAGATGAAGAAGATGCTGGTGATGAAGTGATCGTGAGCAATGGCTCCAAGCAGAAACGCTTCAAGAAAATCCTATCGCCGCTCCTCTTCACCGCCGAGTTTCTGGCAGAGAACCAGCGCCAAGAGTTCTTGGATCTTCTTGAGTTCCAGGGTTGGACGCACTTGGGCGCTGAGGCCGCTGATGTTGACCCTGATGAGGTTCTCCGTTTCTACTCAAAGTTCGAAATCACAGAAGTAAACGGGAAGCCTCAGGGGACTTTTGAAATCGATGGGGACGAGTACTCAGTTGCTGAGGGCACCGTCCGCAAAATGCTAGGCCTGCGTCCTTCTCCGCAAGATGCTCTGCACGATCTGCCGTGCAAGAACTTTGGCCGTTTCTCCCAAGATGAAATCCTCAACAGAATATTCAATGGGAGACAGCCAGCTGCTAAGGACAGAGTTGCTCATTGCCTCACCAAGACGGGCGTCCTTGCGCATCACTTCATTGTGCGCATGGTCGTCCCCCGCCAAGAGAAGAAGTCCATTGTTCAGATCACTGATAGTATTCTCTTGGACGCTTTCTTGGAACGCAAGCCGATAAACTTGCCCCGAGTAATCTTGGAACACATGGGCAACTGCACAGGAGGCAGGCAATCTCTTCCTTTCCCCGGCTTGGTCAAGCAAATTCTGAAGTAGCAGGGACTCTATGCTCCTAAACAAGAGCGTTCCTTTGGCATTCATTGGGACGTCAGGCAAATTACACTCCCTCCAGTTGGGAAACTCAGGTGTGATGAGCCCCTTCCGTCCGTTAAGCGCCAATTGGAAAAGGAACGGAAAGAGGCTGAAAGGAAAGCCAAAGCTGAGAGGAGAGCTCAAGCTGCTGCTGCTGCTGAACTTGGAGAAGGAGATCACGAAGCTGAAAATGTCCAAGTAGTTGGGACGCCAGCTGAGGACGCTGCTGACGACGAGGACGAGCTCGATGGTATGAGCGTCCCTGATGAGGCTGAGAGGCAATCTACGAAGTATCTGATGGGCATGATGATCGAGAACCAGTGCATAATGATTGATCTAATTCAGCAGGTTCACGTCACACTTCACGTCCACACAGACCTTCTTGAGCGCAACAACGAGCTCCTTGCCCAGAACAACCATCTTCAGGAGCAACACCTCAAAGCCCTTGGCAAGCGTCCCAGAAAATGATCACCTCCCCCTTCTCTAACCCTGAAACAATTTATCATTTCTTGAGTCTTTGTTAAGACAATGGGACGCTGTCCCCGTTTTGAATACTTGTTGTGAATGTCTGTAATGAACGTTCTCGTTTCTCATTCTGAATGCCATTCACTACATTTGTGCTTCATTTTGTCTAAGCGTACCTTTCTTTAGTTATGACTTTGTGCTTGCATGCTTTTCGACTTGTTCTCCTTTTCGATGATGCCAAAAGGGGGAAGTATAGTTTTGCAGAGATGCGATTGTCCTTAAGTTATCATAGAAAGCATGTGTTCAGGGCGAATTTCGGCCAAGTCAAAAGGTCGTTAGTTAGGAATAAAATAGAACGCACTTAAAAGAATGTGTTGCATGCCAATCTAAGCTGAAAAGAAAATCAAAGTGTAGTTCCTCATGCTAAATCAAAGTGTAGTTCCTCATGCTAAAAGCTTTACTTCTGTGTGCATTATTTGAAAGAGTTTGTCATCATCAAAAAGGGGGAAATTGTTGGGACGATATTAAGGACGTCAGTCGTTAATATCTAAACCAATAATAATCGTCTCTTGTTTTGATAATGACAAACTCAAATGTATTTGATAAGTTGTCCAAGTTTTGATCTCAGGTAAGTCCAGTGGACGCACATGAGCGAAAAGGACAACAAGTGAACAGCAGTCCCTATGCTGTAGGGACACATGTTACCAGAACTTCCAAAGCTAAACGTAATTGGCGGAGTCCCTGCGCAAGATAGGACGGAGTCCTCATCAAGAAGGGACGCGCGCCAAAATACGGACGAAGTTCAAATTCAAATCAAGGCCGCCCCAACATGATTACATCATCGTCCGGCCTTAGTCCTCAGAAGGAAGCTTCCTTTGTCTGGGCACGTGTAGACAATGCCAAAGACGTCGCTTTCCCAGCAATGGTCCCCTACCCACGCGGAGGCTTCCCAAGCGTCAACAGAGTTGACCTCCTCAAGACGCTCATCGCACCGTTGATCAAAGATCGAGGATCCTGCCAAGTCTCAGAGGACGCTAGAGGACAAGAATCACTTCCGCTATAAATACTCTCCAAAGAGTATGCATAGCGGTATGTGGGTGCAAGAGTGGACTTTGAAGACTTTCTCTCAAGCTCTCCCGAAGCATTCAAGAACACGAACGAAGATCAAGAAGATCAAGTGAGCTTGAAGCAAGAGAAAGAAAGTCCAACCACATCAAATCCAAAACAAACCACAAATCAATTAGAGTTGTAGTTTGTCTCTCACAACGAACCGTGAGAGACGTGAGTGATAGCTTCCTTATTGCTAAGAGTGTTAGGTTACTTGTTAGGTTGAAAGGAGTGTTACTAGTGAGGCTAAGGACGGACGCTTAGCTCAGAGAAGTGTAACGACTCGCCTAAGTTGTAAGGACTCGCTCTTAATAAGATAAGGGACGGCTATTGAAAATCCTCCAACGGAGGTAGAGGTTTACCCATAAGACTAGTTGGTCTTAGTGGGGTTCCTCTATAAATACTCGTGTCCACTTATCTTGTATTCTGTTAAGTCTATTCTCCGCTGCACTAAAGGACGCCCTTAACCCAGTTAAGGACGCCCTCATTAACTGACTTACGATCCAACAACTTGGGAACGCAATTTGCCAAGAGCATAGTTCTTGCCATATCCTCTAGCGTCCTATTCTTTCTTTCCACAACTCCATTTTGTTGAGGAGTCCTTGGAGCTGAGAATTTGTGAGAGACTCCATGTTGATCACAGTAGGCCAGGAACTCTGAATTTTGGAACTCCGTTCCATGGTCTGATCTTATGGCTTTGAGAGGCGTCTCAAGGGCAACTTCCACTTGTTTGATGAAGACTTTGAACGCATTGAAACAATCTGCTTTTGACACCAAGAAAAGAACCCAAGTGAATCGAGAAAAATCATCTACAAGAACGTAAATGTACCTCTTTCCACCGTGGCTCAACGTCCTCATTGGTCCACAAAGATCCATATGGAGAAGTTCCAAAGGCTTCTTTGTACTTACTTCGTTCTTGGATTTGAAGGACGTTCTTGTTTGCTTCCCTTTCACAAGATTTCAACTTTCTCAGGATCGATTCGGGGAAGTCCTTTCACAAGATTTCGCTGGTGTAGCTTGAGGATTGTGCTTGGTCCAGCATGACCAAGTCGGCGATGCCAGAGATCAGCGTCCTCCTTTGAAGCAGATAGACACAACTCTGATTTAGGCTTGAACTCTTGATTGAAGATATAGATATTGTTCTTGCGAACTCCTTTGAGAACAGCTTTGTTGGACTTCTTGTTGATGACTAGGCACTCGTTTGAGTCAAATGTGACTAGATTTTCACCTTGATCACACATCTGAGAGACGCTAAGAAGATTGAAGCCAAGTCCTTCAACAAGACTGACATTTGTTGCTTTAATGGACTGACATTTGAACCGTCCCCTTTAGCAATCTTCTTGTAAATCTTATGACTGGTGGAGTTAGTGTAGTAGTCTTCCTTTCCTAATTCTCCACTCTCTGGAACTCTAATTCTTTCAAGAAGATTTTTGGTTTTCTCTCTTTCAAGTTCAAGTTCTGAAGTTTTACTTGCCTCAAAGTCACTAGGAAGAGAGTTCTTAGTGTCAGATTCATAACCTAGAACTCTCTTAGCTGGGACAAACACCATTGGTCTCACTTCTTCAACTATGGGACTCTTACCCATTACTTTCACTTCTTCCCCTAAGCTTAGCGTTCTCAAGTTTGAGACACATGATTTCAGTTTTTAGGGACTTAGTTTCATCACATGAGGACTCTAGTTGAATAGTCATTGAACTACAATTTTCACATTCAACCACAATGTTTTCGTCTTCAAGTTCATCCATTCTTCTTTTCATAGCAAGACTTTCCTCCATGATTTTACCAATGAGTTTAAGGAGTTTTGGTTTTGAACATTTTTCTAAGGAACGCATCATGGAATCATGAGTTACCTCTTGTTCATTGTCGGAGGCGTTCTCTTCAACAATTGGGGCGTCCTCCACTGCCATGTATGCAACTTCATCTTCACGTTCATCATCACTTGAACTAAGATCATCCCATGCAGCTGTACATGCTCCAATGAGAGCTTTCTTCTTGTCCTTGGAGGACGTTCCCACAGTACATTTTTTGGCAAAATGTCCTTTCTTGTTGCATTTGTAGCATGTGAGTTCCTTCATTTCAGCCTCTGTGTACTTGGGACTCTCCTTTTTGTAAAACTTGCTCTTGCTACTATGCTTGTTCTTCTTGTTATAGTACTTGAGAGCCTTGTGAATAAGAGAGAGTTCCTCATCTGAGTCAATCTCTTCCTTTGGCTTTCTTTCTTTCTCTTTGGGACGCAAGTTCTCAAGTTTTTCTTTGTTTTGCATCATCAATGCTAGATCTCTTTGGCCACGTAGGTACTCGGCGTACTCTGGTGTTGTGGACGCCAAAGCAAGATCAGTTTGAGGATTTTTTCCGAGCTGAGCCATGTCAGAGATTCTTCTTTCTTCGTACTGTCTGAGCTTCCCATAGATCTCTTCCATATCTAGAGTTTTGTTGGCTGTGTTTTCTTTGAAAGTCGTCCTATCAAAGTTCCAGACTCCAGTCAACCCATCAATGACTACTTGAACTCTATTCCTCATGGAGATTTCTGATTCTAGAATGCCCAAGTTCTTCATTTTGGTGACAAGACCTTCAAAACGGTACGAGTAGTCATTTACCGTTTCATTTGGCAACATACTAAAAGCATAGAACTCCTTTTTGATCTTCAGCTGGACGTCCTCTTTCATTTCTGCAGTTCCCACATGAAATTTCTCAAGAGCTTCCCACTGATGTTTTACTGTGGGGAGATTGCTAACTCTTGTGGCATCCCTTTCGCAGAGGGACGCTTGAAGAAAGCACACTGCTTTAGCATTTGTTTCCATTAGCTTGAATTCATCAGGACCCCACTCGTCCTCTTTGTCTTTCTTGTCATCGGGAACTTTGAGGTCACCTTTTCTGATAACGTTCCAGCATTGATAATTCGTGCTTCTGCAGAAGTTCTCAAATCTAGTTTTCCAGCGGTTGAAGTTGCCGTCCGTTAGACGCGGAGGCTTCACAAAACAGATTCCAATGGGTTCCATGTCCATCTTTACTTGCAACTCAGTAAGAATCTAGAGCGCTGGCTCTGATACCAATTGTTGGATCGTTAGTACTGAGGGACGTCCTTTACTTTGGTAAAGGCGTCCTTAGGTTAGGCGTCCCTACGAGGAGTAAGGGCGTCCTTGAGTAATGCAGCGGAAATTAAGTACTAAACAGATAATAGATGAACGCAGTGAATTATAGAGGAACCACTCAAGACCAAGTAGTCCTTGAGTGTAAACCTCTACCTCCTTGGAGGATTTTTGAATAGTTCTTTCCTTTCTATTGAACGATCTTACAGTTGTACTGGCGAGCCTTTACAGTTCTCTCACACTTAGCTTTTCCCTAAGTTCACTTGTAAAGAACTCCTTTAAGCCTACAACTTAAGCTAGTTCAATCTACTAAAGGACTCTATTCCTACGTTCTGCAGTACTTCGCAGAACTCTCTCTCTTTCTTTTTGGGTTTTCTGTAACAAACTGTTTTAGTGATTTGGTTACAAGTCTCACTCGATCTAACACAAGTTCTAGCACTATTCTTGAGTTCTTGAGTTAGTTCTTCGTGTTCTTGAGTGAGTCGCTTTCCTTTTATTCTCTCTGAATATTCCTGAAAGCGTTAACGTCACAATAAATGCCTTGGGGCTATTTATAGGACTTAGGGAAGGGCGTCTTTTCACTGGGACGATCATGCCCTTCATGGACGTGGCTACAGGATCTTCCTCCACGTAGTAGGGCGGTGATGAGGAAGCTTCTTGTATCCAGCTGTGTATAATGAACTCCGCTACAGGATCGGCCGCCACGTGTTGATGGACTCTGCAACAGGATCGTCTGCCACGTAGTGTTGGACTCCGCTACAGGATCGGTCTCCACGTGTCCTTGGATGATCAAACATTGTCGAGTGATGTCATCCTGTCGGCTAGTGAGTAAGGACTCCTTTCTTGCGTTCCTACTTGCTTGGGACTCCGCCCTTGCTCAAGTAGTCTCTGGCTGGTCCTTACTTCCTGTTAGCTAGCGTCCCTAAGCTTATGGGACGCCCATACACACTTGTTGTCCTTTTGGTCACTGGCGTTCCTGAACACTTGGACAACTTTATTAGAATCAAAGTGAATTTGTCATATCAAAACTAAGGGACGGTTGTGTGGTACACTAACAAGTACGCAAGCGTTCTTGATAGCGTCCCAACAGCCGCCAAGTATGCTTGAGGAGGTGGGAGAGGCGGCATGGGCTGCATGTAAAAGGAGGTGGACGATTGGGCTTGGGCCCGGGCTTGTCTTTTTTGAGGTGAACTAGCCCAACTCGTCTAGCGCTTGAACATTGTGGGCTTTCCCACATGGATTGCTTGACTCGGAGGCCCGAGGCGTGGCCTAGATGATGGCCCAACCACGGCACCAACCCGAAGGCGCGCACGCCCACGAGAGGCACCGGCGCCGCGGACACGGTACCTAGATGAGGCACCAGCGCCGAAGGGCGCGCGGGCGCAGAGCTCGGGCACGACCCCCTCGGGCTCGAGTGCGACCTCCTTTGGCTCGGGCGCGATCACATCACACTCCTCCATAAAGTGTCGTATATGTGTTTTGAGTTATTGTTGGTAAGGTACTTTAATGTAAACAGTGATAACTACCACAAAGTGTGCGTCGATCATTGGTGGAAGGATTGCTTTGGGATTCCTTGCATCCACAAAATTGCTAGTGCTATCTTGAAGACAAATTGAGTTGAATGAGATTCATCTCTTCTGGAATCAATTAACATGGGAAGGGTACATAGATGCTTCTTCTCAGTAAATGTAGATCGATCTGTTAGTGAGAACGACTTGAAATGAAATACAATGAATGATAAATATAAGAGCGGACTAATGAGTCAAGATCAAGAAATCCGGATCATTTAGTTCTACGAAGACACTAAGATGCCAAGTCGAACAAAGATCGTAGAGCCACTAATGGGTAAAGAGAAAGGAAGGCCAAAGGCACCCAACAATACCCAAGGAGGGATCCAACATCTCTTGAGTACATGTTGGCTCAACTAGGAAAGGGGTATGGCAAGGTTAGGGATGATAACGACAATACGACGACCATACATAAGACACGTACCAAGAAGAAACAATCGAATGCCAAGAGTGTTGTCGAGGCTCCTATTGAGACGGAGGACGTGATCCAATTGGGAGTTTACTTTAGGTTAAGAGCCGTAGATTCCTTTATGTACAATTTCATTGAAGGCGTTAGGGATGTATGTTCAAATGGGAATTACGAGTACCGCAAGCTCGCTTGTGTCTTGGGTTGGGATGAGGAACAATGGCGATATATGAGACCACTCTGGCCACCGAGTTGACAATGAATCAAGGAATATACGAGGTCGCATCGATGTTCACTGAGCTAGACATTTTGATCCCACGCATCAACTGCGTCCAGAGTCCGGCTCCCTTCGAGTGTTGGATGGAGATACCAATAGTCGGTTTGACGATCGCAACATGTTTCTAAGTTGCGCTCGTGTGCTTGTCAGCAAGCCACCCACACACGTGCCTGCCAATGACAATTGATGGTGGAGTGTACACTCCTCCAACCAATATTCGCGATTGCACATGTTCGACACGGAACACACTTCGTACCGATAGGTGTGTGATTCAGGCTATTTTGTATAGGATAACTCTTGTATTTTGAGATGATTCAGAGAGTGTTTAGGTTAGTTTTGAGCATTATTGTAATATGAAGACCGAAGACACAAGTTATGAAGAATCAAGAGTTAAAGAGCTTAAAGACAAAGATTCGCCACTGCATGGATATCGCGGTCGCGTTGTCTAGGACGCGGGCACGGTGGCGTGAAGAGACGAACCACGAAGACCTATGAAGGCCGCGGTCGCGCTGTCTGTGGCGTGGTCGCGGTAGAAGCCGACTCAGCATTTGACCAAAGGAGACCGCAGCGGGCGCGGTGGTGGTGCCGCGGTCGCGGTGCGCCCGATTTCCACGCGGACGAAATTCTATCTTTTATATCTTGTTTCCTTTCTTATCTTTCGGTTTCCTTTCTTATCTAGTCCGAAAAGGTTGATTCTTGAGGCTATTTAAGGGGAACCTTTCTAGGTTTTTAGGATATACAACATATTTGTCAATCAATTGTTCTTTCAATAAAGATTAGAGTTTTCTTTGTAATGGAGAACTAACTCTCCTCTTGAGTTTATTCGATCAAGGAAGCTTTATTATGAAGTTGTGAAATTCTGGTAATCTCTTTATCCCGAGGTCTTTATTGATACTCTTGTGCTTCATCCCATGATCTATGTTTGATTTTATGAGCCTGATCAACTTGTTTGATTGACTTAGATCTATTGTTTGATTTAGGATTGGTTGTTGTCTATGCATCTTTCCTATTTCTCGAAACAACTCTATTCTAGGACCGTGGACCAGTTTAGGGAAGAGTTTTCAATGGTTAAATTGTGCATGAGACTCGTAGCTTGATTGCATGATTTGATTTCCTATTATCCCTGTGCTCTATGCTAATTCTAGGTTAAGCGTCCTTGCCTAGGGTTATAGAATTGCTTGGACCGTGGACTTGCGATTGCTAATGATTGGGATTGGAATTGACCTAGGCATATAAAGAGGTGGATGAATTCATGATCAACGGATTAATAAAGTGGAATTGATTGGATAAACTCTACTTGATAACCTTTGATTGAAACCGACTTTCAAACCCCCCCTTTGAATTCTTGCATGAAAACCATTAAAATCTGAGTCAAATCTGAGTCAAATCTGAGTCAAATCTGAGTCAAACCCCCCCCTTTGAGTTCGACCCCTTGCTTGCCTACTATACTGTTGTTTGCATGTTTGGGATTTATTTTTGATAAGGGAACAACGACTTTGCCCGAGTCAAATTTTGGCGCCGTTGCCGGGGAATCCTTTTTCTCATTTTGATTGCTTGCGCTTTTGTGCTCTGCGCCCAAACCGCGACCGCGGCCCCCTCGGCGCGCCCGCGGTTCGTGCGCAGAACCATCCTTCGGGTTCGGACCTAACACATGGTCCGTACCCGGTCTACTAATACTTCTCCTGTTCGTTTTGATCCAGAAATTGACAGGACTCTTCGGAAGATAAGGAGTGCCCCCAGAGTGCCTACTTCCTACAATCTTCTTGAATCTCTTCCTCTCTCTGATTCTGAACCAGAAGACGCCATGGCGGAACAAACTATTCGCCAACTCACAGCGCACGATCTCCAGCAACAGCAGCTCGCTGTTCAATTCCCCGAACTCGGGAAGGGTGTGAAGTTCGAACTGAAGTCTGGTCTCATCCGCCACTTGCCCAAATTCCACGGGTTGAGTGGTGAGGACCCGAACAAGCATCTCACTGAATTCCACGCGGTGTGCGTGAGTATGAAGCCCACTGATGTGATGGAGGATCAAATCAAGCTCCGGGCTTTTCCCTTCTCTCTTGAGGACTCCGCCAAGGACTGGCTCCTTTATTTGGTGCCGGGTTCTATCACTATATGGGCGGCCATGAAGAAGGCGTTTCTTGAAAAGTACTTTCCCGCTTCCAAACAAAAGAAGCAACTCAACAGTTTGGAGCAAGGGGAAGACGAGAACCTCTATGACTATTATGAGCGCTACAAGAGGCTCATCACGAGTTGCCCCTACCATGGCTACCAAGCCAAGGATCTTATTTGCTATATCATTGAGGGACTGATAAGAGGCTCGTGAATGCATCTTGTGGGGGTAGTTACGAGAACTTGACCCCAGCTGCAGCTTTTCAGAAAGTTGAAATCTTGGCGGAACAAGCCCGCAATCAGAAATCCAGGACCAATGTGAGGTCCGTGAGTGTGGTGAATGAGTCCCTGAATGCTGAAGTAAGGGAGCTCAAGTATCTTATGAAGCAGCTGCTTACGAAGAGGACGGCTCAGAAAGTCAATGCTTGCGGTCTTTGCTATGACGCGAGCCACCACACAGATCAGTGCCCTACTATTCAGGAGACCGAAGAGTCGGTCAATGCTATTGGCAACTATGGTGCGCCCCGGCCCCGGAATGATCCTTACTCTAACACCTACAATCCGGGGTGGGCGAACCATCCTAACCTAAGGTGGAACAACCAGCAGCAACAAGATCCACCACAACAGCAGCAGCAGTACGCTCCTCAGGGCCAGCAACAACAATTTCGGTCCAACAACTATGCCCCGAGAGCGCCTGCTCCGTCTCAGAATGATGCTATTACCGCCCTCTTGAAGGAGAACCAAGAGACGAGAGCTGCTGTAAAGAATCTTGAGACTCAACTGAGCCAACTTGCCACCATGATCAATAGGCTCGAGTCTAAGGATTCCGGGAAACTTCCCTCTCAACCGCTAAACCACAAGGAGAATGTGAGTGCCATGAACTTGAGGAGCGGAAGAGCATTGGCGAGTCGGGAATCACCCCCTGGTGATAATCCGCGACCGCGTTCCCCTGGCCGCGACCGCGCCGGGGCAGCTGAGGAAGAAGACCACGTCTCTGTTGGAAATCCGCGCCCGCGCTAACCCTCCCGCGCCCGCGGAAATCCAACAGAGGACATGGATCACGAGAGGCGTGAGGCGCCGCGACCGCGGAGCCCGAACCGCGCCCGCGGTAAGGAGGTAGAGCGGAACTTCGGGGCTTTACTCGATTATGCTTTCAAGAACTATTCGCCCCCGCGTCCGAGCTCTCCTAGACGCATCCACACCCCAGTAGTAGAGGAGGACGATGGCTATGTGGCTGAACCACTTCCACCATTGAGCTCTCTAAAGCCATCTCCCCCATTCCCCGAAGCACTCAAGGACACAAGGAAGCCGGCACATGACAAGGAACTCTTCGAGACCTTCGCCAATTGCCAGGTAAATGTTCCTCTCATCAATCTCATCCAAAGTGTCCCTCGTTTTGCTAAATTCATGAAAGAGCTATGCACCATAAAAAGAAAGAATAGGACTAGTCCTAAAATTGAGAAAGTTTCTCTAGTTGAAAAAACGCAGGATAGCAAAATTGAGACTTGTAATTCCCTACTCCAGAAGCAATTACCTAAAAAATGCTCTGACCCAGGAAGATTCACCGTCTCTGTCACTATTGGAGAAACTAAAATTGAGCGTGCTATGCTAGATTTAGGTGCCTCCATTATTGTCCTTCCAGCTTGCATGTATGATAGGTTAGGCCTTGGTCCTTTAAAGGAGTATGATATTGTTATTGAGTTGGCTGACCATTCTAATGTGCGCCCAAAAGGGTTAGTTGAGGATGTTCTAGTGCAGGTGCAGGGTTTGATCTTTCCTGCAGATTTTTATGTGATGGAGATAGGTGAAGGGCGGTACGACCCGGTTCTCTTACTAGGTCGGCCATTCATGAAAACCGCCAACACGGTCATCGACGTTGCCAATGGATCTCTTTCCATATCTCATGGTGGCAATGAGGTCCGAATTCATGTTGATGAGGACCCCTATTGATAATATCCACGTTGAGCCAACGACGTTAAACAAAAGCGCTGCTTGGGAGGCAACCCAAGGATTAGTTAGATTGTTTTTCCATTCTTAGCTTAGGATTTGCTTGTGTTTTTAGCTAATTAACATGCATGTACTAGGTCCGAAAGGACATGCCTGGCGTGATACCGCGCCCGCGGTGGATCGTCAGCGCGCCCCGACGAACAGGTACTAGCCCGTGCTCGCGGCAACCATACTGCGTCTCGGTTTTAGCTCGTTTTTATTTGTAAAAAAAAAAGAAGAAAAAAAAGAAAAAAAAGAGGACTTTTTGGTCCCATTCTATCTCTATATTTTCTATCTATCTACATCCATTCTATCCATCTTCTATTTCTTCTATCCACACATCCTTTGTACTTTCCATTCTTTGGCTATGTGTAAAAGCCTAAGTATGGGGGAGCTTTGTTCCCCCGGGATTTCATCTCCACGGCTCGAGTTCAAGTATTCATCTATCTCTCGAAGAACGAGCCGAGATACGACGGTTGCTTACACATCACTTTGCTCAAGACGAAGTCGCGACTATGTTCCTGCACTTATCCCGCGCCCGCGCTTCATCAGCCGCGCCCGCGGTGCACATTCGATGATGACTTCGCTCTTTGCCACGATTCCGCGCCCGCGCCCGCGCCCCTAGTGCCGCGCCCGCAGTGAGCCAGCCGATTAGAAATACGAAGCTTTTCTTTCTCCCTGATTCTATCCTTTCTCTTTGCTTCATTGAGGACAATGAAGGATTTAAGTATGGGGGAAGGAGTACTCGCATTCGCTTATCCTAGTTAGAATAGTTAGATATTTGCTTCAGATTTTTGATTTTCTTCTTTTCATGGAGCACTTGCACCATACCTTTTTGCATAATAACGAAAGAAAAGAAAGGAAAAAGATAGAAAAAGCCATAAAAAGTGAAAAAAGGCATATAAATCCTAGGATGAGTCGAAAACCCGACAGGGCGGCTTAGGTAATAAGCAGGTAACCCGGACCAATATTAGGCTGGGGTAATATGAGGTTAAAGAGAGTTGTGAGTATTTGTGAGCACATCCTATAGAAAAATGAAAAGAGCGGTTAGGTGAAAACCCGAAAGGTCGCCTAAGCAGAATTGAGCGGTAAAATTAGAGTGTTTAGGATCATTCTTGCTTGGGGACTTTGGGGCTTCATTGTTAGATTTGGGTAGATCCTAGGTTGCTTTCTTTCATGTTTTTGAGCTTGAGTGTTATATCTTGTTGTGAGGTGTGTGTTTGAGCTTCATTGTTTTATGCTCATGATTTCTCTATATTTTGGGTTCGGGTTGTGAGCTGAGTGTTTTTTTATTTTCCCTTGTATTTCCTGAGATCTTAGATGTGCTACCTTGATATATTTGTTTTGAGCTTACTCGAGGACGAGCAAGATCTAAGTATGGGGGAATTTGATTCAGGCTATTTTGTATAGGATAACTCTTGTATTTTGAGATGATTCAGAGAGTGTTTAGGTTAGTTTTGATCATTATTGTAATATGAAGACCGAAGACACAAGTTATGAAGAATCAAGAATTAAAGAGCTTAAAGACGAAGATTCGCCACTGCATGGATATCGCGGTCGCGTTGTCTAGGACGCGGGCGCGGTGGCGTGAAGAGACGAACCACGAAGACCTATGAAGGCCGCGGTCGCGCTGTCTGTGGCGCGGTCGCGGTAGAAGCCGACTCAGCATTTGACCAAAGGAGACCGCCGCGGGCGCGGTGGTGGTGCCGCGGTCGCGGTGCGCCCGATTTCCACGCGGACGAAATTCTATCTTTTATATCTTGTTTCCTTTCTCATCTTTCGGTTTCCTTTCTTATCTAGTCCGAAAAGGTTGATTCTTGAGGCTATTTAAGGGGAACCTTTCTAGGTTTTTAGGATATACAACATATTTGTCAATCAATTGTTCTTTCAATAAAGATTAGAGTTTTCGTTGTAATGGAGAACTAACTCTCCTCTTGAGTTTATTCGATCAAGGAAGCTTTATTATGAAGTTATGAAATTCTGGTAATCTCTTTATCCCTAGGTCTTTATTGATACTCTTGTGCTTCATCCCATGATCTATGTTTGATTTTATGAGCCTGATCAACTTGTTTGATTGACTTAGATCTATTGTTTGATTTAGGATTGGTTGTTGTCTATGCATCTTTCCTATTTCTCGAAACAACTCTATTCTAGGACCGTGGACTAGTTTAGGGAAGAGTATTCAATGGTTAAATTGTGCATGAGACTCGTAGCTTGATTGCATGATTTGATTTCCTATTATCTCTATGCTCTATGCTAATTCTAGGTTAAGCGTCCTTGCCTAGGGTTATAGAATTGCTTGGACCGTGGACTTGCGATTGCTAATGATTGGGATTGGAGACCTAGGCATATAAAGAGGTGGATAAATTCATGATCAACGGATTAATAAAGTGGAATTGATTGGATAAACTCTACTTGATAACCTTTGATTGAAACCGACTTTCAAACCCCCCCTTTGAATTCTTGCATGAAAACAATTAAAATCTGAATAGAAACTGATTCCTTTGGGTTCGACCCCTTGCTTGCCTACTATACTGTTGTTTGCATGTTTGGGATTTATTTTTGATAAGGGAACAACGACTTTGCCCGAGTCAGCGTGATAAGTAATAGTTATAAAATAACATTATTTGTCTTTTATTTATTAATTTGATGTTTCTTTCTATTATAGGTATGGTTGTCCGAGAACTTACCAATGCCTCCCTGCCACTGATTTCGAGGAACTACCATGGTCCTAGGGTGGACGGATGGAACTTGCCATTTAGAGATATGTTTAAGGCATATTTTTTGCTTCGTAGCAAGCAAGGGCCTCAACATCACTTGTATATTTTGGAAAATGAAAACGATTCTCATTTGTGATTTCATTGACCCATGTGTCTATAATTGTGATTTCATATTAATGGTTGAGTCATGTTTTAATGATTGTAAAAACATATGGCTTGCGTATATGTTTTTTATGAGGCTAATAATTTTGCAAAGAAAAGAAAATATGAAATCAAACATAATGTCTACAAAACGTGCATCCCATACAAAAACCAATAAATCCATCAACTACCCAAAATATCCAAATAAACAAATGGAAGACAAACTATGGGACACGATCATCACTGAGGTCTACCCTTGGACCGTGTGCCTCAGGCTGTGTCTGGGTCCGGCTACTCTGAGACTGATTAGGCTGTCTCTATGAGGCACGTTTAAGGGATAGTGAAACCATTGGGACGATCCCACTCAACATATCGATCCAACGCTGCACACTCACCCGCACATCCCGTTCTACCCCCGGCGTCTCAAGCCATGCATGCATCTCGGCAGCGGTCAATCGGTTGCGCTGTCATTAAACATAATACATATAAATACGATAAGATGATTGATAAAATGCAAAAAAAAAAAGTAAACAACCATATAGGATCACATACCCTACGCTCGTCAACAGTTTAAACATCTCTAAGCATCGGCATCTCATAGAGGGCTAACTTTGGATCTAATAAGGGATGAGTACATGGTAGAAACCAGTCGATATAATCATCATTTGTGACATCCCACTCATTGACCGCTAGTGTGCGACCCTCGAGTGAGATGAGGCGTGATTCCCGGTCAACCTAATATTATGCTCTCTGGATAGTCTCAATGAACTCGACCTTGTAGCCCGAGGCTCCATTCTCCCAACGACAAGTGGATGGAGAGATGGGGCCCAACCAGATGTCCTGTATGAAGCCGATTTGACGAAGGCAACGGTCCGGTATGTAGGCCTCTTGAATGACATCACAATCGATCAATCCCCTCAACAAATTTATCCTGTGCTCGCCGTCAAGCTTCGGCTATCGACATAGAAGCCAAACAAGCTACATATGTATAAGTAATATTAGATAAAATAATTTCGATTTAGGCAGCCTACAAATACTCACATTATCGGCACTATAGGCATCTAGCTCTGCCCGAATCTCCAACAATTTACTCGGGTCGTGATCCGCTCGAACTCACCTGACTTTCTTGGTTGCTCTAGGGTCGACCTGGCTAGACAGACGCCGCATCTGCTGAATGGCCATGGAAGGTAGGAAAGTACTTCCATACTCAATCCTACAAACACATAAATGTTTTTAATTCTAAATTAACAAACCCGATTCTTAATAAATTGTATGGTTAAGTAAGATTACATACCTGTATAAGTATGATTGCACCCAACATGGTCATGATGCCATCTCGAGAGGCCATTCCTAGCTCTCGATATAAGTACGCAAGGAAAACAACCCCCAAGCAAATTGACCAGCACTGACTAGCCTCTTGAGATAGAGAAGGATCCAATCACGAATACGATTCGACGAACAATGTGTTGCCGGTAAGTACGAAGAGAAAGACGGTGACCACGTTATGCGGATCCAGACCATCATCAATCATCCGCTCAATCTTGCCCTCAACCCATGGGCCAAGCTCGTCAGTCGCCGATGGACGGTAATATCCACAAATATCGGCAATAACAATCAACTCAGACCTCGTCCTCAGACGATAGGCATGGTCTTCGCTGATAGCAAAGAAGATGGCGATACTCCACAAGATGACGAAGATCTTTTGACGACTCCAATTCAAGGTCCGATTACAAGAAGTCGAGCCAAGAAGATCATGAGAGGGACAACCTTGGCCCTTGAGTGTTTATCTTCGAGGCTTGAAGAGAGTTCCAAGAAGAAGCCGGTAATGTTGCTTGAAAGCCGGGGAAACGAAGCCATCGTCAACCAGGAAGAGGCCCAGGATCGACCCCCCCCAGGGTCGAGATCGACCCCCTAGGGGTCGAGCCAGGATGAGCCAATTGATTCCCTCTCAGGTTCGACCCTAACAGGGTTGAGATCGACCCCCCCTTGGATCGATCACGAGATGCGGACGAGCCGAATCGACGGGCTTTCCTTATTTCGTTAATTTGGAAACTCTTATCTTGTATTTATCTTTATTTTAGGATAGTTATGAGGGAACCCTAGATACTATAAATTGCTTTAACTCAGCCTCTTTTATTTTCAGCGTATTTTGAGAAGAGAACAGAGTTCTCTTCCTGCGCCCCTTTGGAACCTTTTGTTGTTTGGATTGATTTAAATCAAGAGTTGTTGATTTGGTTTGCAATTGCCTTCATCCTTGTTCTTGTTCGTGTGTGCTTCTGAATCATTTGTGCGAGCTCTTCAAGGATTGTACAAGACGAGCCTCGTCCAAAGCCTAGATCCTCCAATCGCTTCCGAGGCCGACAATCTACCCGGGTTGTCGTGCATCAAGTGGTATCAAGAGTCATCCGACTTTGAGTACGAGTTAAGTCATATAAATCCTTGTTTCTTACTTCGCAATTTGCAACTTTTGGTTCAAATCCTCCACTAGTTTGCCGTTAGGTGTTGTTCGCAGGGAAGAAGTTCGAACCCTAACCCATAAGGTCGATCTCGACCCTACCTTGGTCGTGCTCGACCCTCCTCTGCCCATTGTCGATCTTGTTCTTGCTACTTTTGGGGTTCGAAACCTAGGTTTTACTACCTTGCGAGTGTGTGCCATTCCTTTGATATCAATTTGCATTGCATAAGTTTAATTTGGAATTTTTATTGCACTTGTTGTCAATTGGAAGTTCCATAGAGTAAATTTGACTTGTTTGCATTGCTTAATGTCGAACTTAATGGCTACAATTTGCTTGTTTTCTCTTGCATCGTTTGTTTCATCCATTAGCTCCTAGTTAGTTTCATTGGTAGTTGCATTTAAAAAAAAAAAAAAAAAAAAATCAAAATCCGAGTTAGTAACCGGTACACATCTTAGTAATTTGTGTTGAACAAAAAAAAAAAAAAAAAACGCACCTTTCTACCCTAGCTAGTCGAGCATCCACATTGTTACTTACTTTGCTTGTTCGATTACTTGCATATTTGTTTTGGCTTGTAGTTCAATTTTTGCTTTACTTACTTGTCTTGTTGAAGGAATTCGATTCTTTTGATAAACATTTGCATATTCTTAATTTGCTTGTGTTTTCATATTGATATCTCTTTCCTTACCTAACCTTGAGTGAAGCTTGCCTAGTCACCTATTTGAACTAAAACTTGTGAATTGTGATTAACAAAGATCAAGTTTTGGCTTAACTAGTTGCTCTAGTTGTTTACTCCTTGAACACTTTACTTGGGTATCTTGCTATCTTTGTAGGCATGTCGGACGACACGGCTAATTCTAAGACATCGGCTCTTGGTGTCTCTAAGGAGATTGCAGACTTTGTGGCTCGTGCCATAAAGGAGGGAATTGTTCGAAAGTATCCTCGCATTGCTAAGGTGGCGGAGGAAGACCTTGAAGCTCGGTTCAAGACCATTGACCAACAATTTGAGGGCGTAAGAAGTGACATCGTTGGGCTGTCACAAAAGTTCGATCATGTAGGAGAGCAATTGACGGCTCTCACTAGTGCCTTGCTACCGGGGAAGCATAATGCGGATCGGTCACCAAGCTCTCTCCATCACCAATCTAGAGCCTTGACCGAGAGCTCAACTCAAGCTCTACCGCTTTTACCACCATTGGAGCAACAAGTTTCTACACCAACACCCATGGCGTCGCTTCCCTACGACTACAAGGGAAAGAATGTGATGATTGAGCATGAGCATCTACAAATGATTACATCATCATTGCCTCTTCTTCACATTGGCTCAACACCTTACCCTCAAGAGGCGAATCCAAAGTATGGGTACGTGTCTAACCAACAGTCCATACCTTTTTCTACTAACTCTTCGTTGCCTCGTGTGTCTACTTTTAGGAAACAGGTTCCCGAACAACATCACTACCAACAAGAGGGGACCTTCCCTAGGCAATACAGGAACGAGGAGGAGGAGATGGGCGATTGGGAAGCATTGCCACCCAATTGGCAAAACGCTTACCAAAGACCCGATGAGAACTTCTTTGGGGATGTGGACACGGTGGAACACATACCAAGGCCCATTTACACCGACCGGAGAGCTGCCCACAACAACAACCAAGCGGCGCAAGCAGGGCGCCAAAGTGTGAAGATCAAGATTGAGAAGTTTGATGGGGAGCTCGAATCGGAGAAGCACTTGGAGTGGGAGCGAGACACCCACCATGTACTTGATCATCTCGGCTACTCTGAAACCGAGAATGTTGATGTGGTGACGTTCCACCTCACCGGGCCAGCTCGTTCGTGGTGGTATCGCCAAAAGGACGAGAGGATGAGGCAGAGATGGCCACCAATTGAGACATGGAACCAGCTTAAGTACATCATGAAGAAGAAGTATGTGCCCGAGGAACACGTCGAGCACATGAGGTTGCGTGTAGCTACATGCAAGCAAGGGCTGAAAACGCCTAAACAATACTTCAATGAGCTTGAAGACTTGAGTTCTAAAGCTGGAATCCACCATACCCAACAATCCATAAGGACACAATTCATGGCGGGCTTGAACCAAAACATTCGGGATGTAATGGAGATACAACAAATCAAGGATGTGCAAACCTTGGTTCATTCAGCCCAACTCTACTACAACCAAATCCAAAGGAGGAAGAAGGAGGCGTGGAGTTCCACAACACCACGTAGGTATGGATCTAATTCTACTTCTTCTTTTCCTTCTAGCCCTTCCATGCAGCCTCGGGGAGTCTCCAACTCGCCAAAAACAGGCCAACAAGAGTCACGCAAGCCAACCGTTGGCAACTCCTCGGCGCTAAGGACAAGCGAGGTGAAATGCTTCAAGTGCCAAGGGAGAGGCCACATTGCTCGTGATGGTAGGAACACAAAGACCGTCGCATTTACCGCCCAAGGTTATGTGACTGATGAGGAGGAAGGTGAGGAGGCTCCACCACAAGTGGAGGAGGGACATGAGAGTGGAGAGCCATTAGTGGACGAGTACATACATCCGGAGGAGATGGAGCAATCCTATTGCTATGTCAACCAACGTG
This sequence comes from Polygonum maritimum, assembly GCA_963924305.1. Taxonomy (NCBI): domain Eukaryota; kingdom Viridiplantae; phylum Streptophyta; class Magnoliopsida; order Caryophyllales; family Polygonaceae; genus Polygonum; species Polygonum maritimum. The sequence continues at coordinate 32,689,453 of OZ002733.1, read as the reverse complement.
TACTCACCATTAGGGAGGCCCCACGAGAGGACCAAAGAGAGAACATTTTCCATACAAGGTGTACGGTACGTAATCAATGCTTGAATATGATAATTGATAGTGGTAGTTGCTGCAATCTTATCAATGCTAGAGTTGTAGACCACCTTCAATTACCGACTACACCTAGGACCATTTCTTATGGCTTAAATGGAATTAATGATGCGGGATCTTCTAATCTTGTCACTCATACTTGCACCGTGCATATATCCATAGGCTCTTATAATGATGTTATTGTTTGTGATGTCACTAGTATGGATTGCACTCATATCTTGTTAGGTAGACCATGGCTTTTTGACAATAGAGTTATCTATGATGGTTACCTTAACACTTATGCTTTTAACCACAATGGGAGGAGACTTACTCTTCTACCCTTGAGTCCTCAACAAGTTTTGCAAGAATAGGTTCGTCGCAGCCAAGCTAGGGCGTTGGATGAGGCAAGACGCGCAAGCGAAGCGCAACATTCAACCACACTCGACGGCGAGCAACGAACCAACAAAGAGGACGGGCGTTCTAATAAGCAACTTGAGCAAGGGAGGCCTAATTCGGAGGAGCTTTCTAGCACTTCAAAGACCTCACAAAAAGAGAACAAACGCCCACAAAAGAAAAACCAAGCGGGCATTCAAGGAAGAGTAGAGCACCGCTCGTCATACCAAGGAAACCACCCGGTGCCACTCTCAGGTTCGACCAAACAGGGGTCGAGATCGACCCTGAGGGGGTCGGTCCTGACAACCTCCCTCTTGCCATCCTCAGGATCGACCATGGGAGGGTCGAGCTCGACCTTAAATGGGTCGATCCTGAAGCAAGCGTCCCCTGTTTCCGGAAGTCCGAAGCCTCCCGCTCGAGCCTGCTACATACTCATTCGAAAGGAGGTTAGTGTCCTAAACGTGGTCAATACGATTATTCCTAAGTGTGTGCTAGATGTTCTCCAGGACTTTCAAGATATCATGCCCGAAGAGCTACCAAAAGGGCTTCCACCGATTCGGGGCATCGAGCACCAAATTGACCTAGTACCGGGCGCTTCACTACCCAACCGTGCAGCCTATAGAGCAAGTCCCGAGGAGACAAACGAGCTGCAACGACAAATCAGGGAATTGATGGACAAAGGCTATGTGCGGGAGTCCATTAGTCCATGTGCCGTACCGGTCATACTTGTGCCCAAGAAGGACGGTAGCTGGCGTATGTGCGTTGATTGCTGGGCAATCAATTAAGTATAGACATCCTATTCCTCGTCTTGATGATATGCTTGATGAATTGTATGGTGGTTGTTTCTTTTCAAAGATTGATTTAAGGAGTGGGTATCATCAAATTCGCATGAAAGAGGGGGATGAATGGAAAACTGCGTTTAAAACTAAGTATGGCTTATATGAATGGTTAGTTATGCCTTTTGGTCTTACAAATGCACCTAGTACTTTTATGAGGCTAATGAACCATGTGTTGAGAAAATACTTAGGGAAATTCGTAGTTGTCTACTTTGATGACATTCTTATCTATAGTAAAACCTTGGATGATCATGTAGAGCACTTGAGACATGTGTTAGAGTGTTTAAGAAGTGAACAATTATTTGTTAACTTTAAGAAATGCTCTTTTTGCTCGGAATCTACCGTTTTCCTTGGTTTTGTGCTTTCCAGGAGAGGTCTTCAAGTAGACGAGTCAAAGGTGAAAGCGATCATGGAGTGGCCACAGCCCACAACACCCACGATGGTGAGATCATTCTTGGGATTGGCGGGTTTCTATAGGAGGTTTGTGAAGGGGTTTAGCTACATAGCCGCGCCCTTACATGAACTTACTAAGAAGAACGCTAGTTTCATTTGGACGGAGGAGCATGAGAGAGCTTTCCAAGCTCTTAAGGGGAGTCTCACCAACGCACCACTTCTTCAACTTCCGGACTTCATGAAGACATTTGAGGTGGAAGTAGACGCATCCGGCCATGGCATTGGAGGCGTGTTGACGCAAGGAGGCAAACCCGTAGCTTACTTTAGTGAGAAATTGCACAGGGCCGAGCTCAACTATCCTACATACGACAAGGAACTCTTTGCCTTGATAAGGTGCCTCAAGACGTGGCAACATTATCTATGGCCCAAAGAGTTTGTCATCCATTCGGACCACGAGGCGTTGAAGTACCTCAAGAGCCAAGCAAGGTTGAACCGGAGGCATGCAAGGTGGGTGGAGTTTATGGAAACCTTTCCATATGTGGTCAAGTACAAGAAGGGCAAGGATAACATCATTGCCGATGCCCTTTCAAGGAGGTATATCTTACTCTCTAGTTGTGATGCTAAGATACTTGGTTTTGCTTTGATTAAAGAATTGTATGCTAGCGATCCTTTCTTTGGTGACATATTTAATCAATGCATGACTAAGGGACCTTTCAATGCTTACTTTGTTGATGATGGATACTTGTTTAAAAGTGGGAAATTGTGCATACCATTGTCTTCAATTCGTAGGCTTTTGACTAGAGAAGTGCATGAGAGTCGTGGACATAGGGGAGTTGATAAGACTTTAAGTGGATTAAAGGAACATTACTTTTGGCCTAACATGAGTAGATATGTGCAGAAATTTGTCAAAAGTTGTGTTGTTTGTGTTAAAGCAAAGTCTAGATTGAACCCCTTTGGATTGTATCAACCTTTGTCTATTCCTAGTGCACCTTGGCATGATATTTCTATGGACTTCCTTGTTGGTTTGCCTAGGACAAGAAAAGGTAGGGATAGCATTTTTGTGGTAGTTGACCGATTTTCTAAGATGGCTCATTTCATACCTTGTCATACTACCGATGATGCTTCTATGATTGCGGATTTGTTCTTTAAGGAAGTTGTTCGTTTGCATGGTGTGCCATTGTCTATTGTTTCTGACCGTGATGCAAAATTCTTGAGCTACTTTTGGAAGTGTCTTTGGTGTAAGTTAGGTACAAGGTTACTTTTCTCCACCTCGTGCCACCCTCAAACGGATGGGCAAACTGAGGTCACAAATCGTACCCTTGGTGCTTTACTTAGAACTATGATTAAGACTAACCTTAAACGTTCGGAAGAAGTTTTGCCTTTTGTGGAATTTGCTTACAACAGGTCAGTCCATTCCGCGACACAACGGACTCCTTTCGAGGTGGTGTATGGCCTCAACCCGACGACGCCAAGCGATATGGTGCCACGTCCTTACAAGGAGAAGCCAAGTGAGGATGCTTTGGATCGTGTTGCTTGGATCAAGCGGCTGCATGAGGATACTAGACGCCACTTGGAGAAGAAGTCTGAGAGGTACAAAGCATTGGCGGATCGTGGAAGAAAGGAGATGCTATTTGAGGAGGGTGATCTTGTATGGGTTCACCTAAGGAAGGACAGGTTTCCACATGCTAGGAACAACAAGCTTAAGCCAAGAGGAGATGGACCCTTCCGGGTCAAGAGGAAGATGGGGCCAAATGCATATGAGTTGGAGTTGCCCGACGACTACAATGTCCATCCTACGTTCAATGTTTCGGACTTGTCACCTTACATCCCTGATGATGACTCCGACATCGAACCGAGGACGGTTCGACTTCAATTGGAGGAGAATGATAGCAAAGAAGATGGCGATACTCCACAAGATGTCGAAGATCTTTTGACGACTCCAATTCAAGGTCCGATTACAAGAAGTCGAGCCAAGAAGATCATGAGAGGGACAACCTTGGCCCTTGAGTGTTTATCTTCGAGGCTTGAAGAGAGTTCCAAGAAGAAGCCGGTAATGTTGCTTGAAAGTCGGGGAAACGAAGCCATCGTCAACCAGGAAGAGGCCCAGGATCGACCCCCCCCCAGGGTCGAGATCGACCCCCTAGGGGTCGAGCCAGGATGAGCCAATTGATTCCCTCTCAGGTTCGACCCTAACAGGGTCGAGATCGACCCCCCCTTGGGTCGATCACGAGATGCGGACGAGCCGAATCGACGGGCTTTCCTTATTTCGTTAATTTGGAAACTCTTATCTTGTATTTATCTTTATTTTAGGATAGTTATGAGGGAACCCTAGATACTATAAATTGCTTTAACTCAGCCTCTTTTATTTTCAGCGTATTTTGAGAAGAGAACAGAGTTCTCTTCCTGCGCCCCTTTGGAACCTTTTGTTGTTTGGATTGATTTGAATCAAGAGTTGTTGATTTGGTTTGCAATTGCCTTCATCCTTGTTCTTGTTCGTGTGTGCTTCTGAATCATTTGTGCGAGCTCTTCAAGGATTGTACAAGACGAGCCTCGTCCAAAGCCTAGATCCTACAATCGCTTCCGAGGCCGACAATCTACCCTGGTTGTCGTGCATCATTCGCTTACACCGAGAACTCGGGCAACTGTGGCCGTGCGGGAGGAGCTCGACGTGACGTTGGATACGCCAGCACCGTCGATCTGAAGTGACAAGATCTCCACTACGTCATGAAGCATGATGTTCATCTCTCCCCAACTGAAGTGAAACGAGTTGGTTTCTGAAAACCAACGCTCCACGAATGCTTGAACCAATGGCATGTCTATTCGCCCGCAGTCTACCTCATGTAAAAATAAAAGATCGCTCTGCTTGGCAATGTCAATCCAACCCTCCTCCTTTGAATTCGTTGGCGGCGGGGAATAAATCTCTATCAAACGCTCGTGGTGACTAGAACGAGCGTAAGATTTCAACAACTTGAGTCCCTGCCGGAAACAATATATTTTTAAATGAGTTGATATCCTGTTATATGTGTTTATCATAAATTACATCAAAAGATTATGATTTCGAGGCTACTAACCAAACTAGCAAACGTGAACTCATCGCTTGCACGTTGTGCCCGGTCCCTCTCAATAGTAATCGCATCCCACACAAGGATCGATCACTGAGTCTCATAACTCACTAGAAGGTCTGTGATGTGAGGCCCACCACCGTACACATGCGGTTTTGGAGACGCATCACCCTTAGCCTCTACGTGGTGAGCAGTGCCATGGTCCTGTAGTGTGATGGATGCAGATGGTCTCGAACGACCAGAAGTCGGAGCAAAGGGAATATCTACAGGCCGTGGCAGGATGGTCGCCGATATCAGTGTGGAAGAATCATTGGTGCCTACAACAGTCGTGCTCAACTTGGCTCTAACGTTCCTCCGAATAGGAGATTTTGTTACGTTCTCAATACGCTGCTTAATGGCCTAAATCCACATCGATATTTCATATCATCTAATAGCCATAATTTGTACGCATTTTAAGATTTTGTTACAAAGGTTGATCTCTCCAAATTATGTTAATGATTCTTTCATTTGACTTCAATTCAACTTAGGACGCTCTATTGTTTTTGTTTTATTTATCATAATCTTAAACTGTTTTAAACTTTATATATTCAAAAAGATTATATTTTTTATTGTTGAATTGATATATTGCCCTACAAATTTGGATTATAATTAAGCCTTAAACAAAAATTAAATCGTAGATGATAATTATAATTTTAGTTAAGATAATTATTAATGAGATAAACATAGAATATAAATACGACATGTATAAACAATACATTTCGATTTTTCATTTGTGTAAACAATACATATATAGATTTGTTTAGGAATTAACGATTTTCGTATTAATATTCAAAATGTCAACATTAATATTCAAAATTCAAATAAATCATAAATATAATCCTATCATAAATCGTAAATGACCTAAATCAATCCTGAAGTAACAAATAATAATACTAAATTTATATAAAAAATCATATCAACATTAATATAATAATCGAAATAAAATAAATAATAAAATTACATTTATAAAATATGGTCATAGAATAGCTGGAACTCGACCATGGAGAAACCACCAATGGTGTTCCGCACGTCCGAACCGCCACCACCAGAACTTTCAGTCCGGCCACCCGTGGCCCGACCACGACCGTCGCCCTCAATCTTGCCGGCTACATCGCCACCACCCGAACTGCTTGCACCAGCCGGCGAACCGACCGCAGTGGGGCGAGCAGCGGCCTACAAACCCGTGCCCGTCGTAGTGCTGCTAGGAGCTCTCCCACCGTGATAATAACCCCCTGCACCGCCCGTTTTCTAATGCCCACGACCACGGGTTGTGCCGCTAGGACCTCTCCCGCCTTGCCCATGACCACGCGCTTCCATCCCGTCGTTGCTCATCGTCCGTTGACCGTCATTGCGCCGCTAGAGTTCCGTCGCTCATCGTCTGTGGTTTTCTTTTCGTGTTTATTGTTGAAATGGGAACGGCGGGCGACGTCGCAAGGGTTTTATATCCGGACGCCACGAGGCGCCTTTCGCCGGCGTCATGGGACGCCTTGAAAAGGCGTCATAGAACACCTTCTAACGGCGTCCTAGCACGCTCTCTAACGGCGTCCTGACACGCCCTCTAACGACGTCTTGGCACGCCTTTGAAAGGCGTTGTGCGGCGCCTTCGAACGGCGTTCGCTGACAATGTCGATTTTTTTTACGAATATATATTATTGTTTTAATTTACACTTTTCAAAGGTGACGCCTTGTGATAGCGTAATGTGAAAAGTTAAAACCGGTGTGTGCAAAAAGTCAATGCTAAAAAGCGAGACCTCTGGTGGCTATTTCCGGTGCTACTGCTTGCACTATAGATCTTTCTTACTTTATGATGAAGCAATTTTTATTTAAATTCAAGATATATATAATCTTTCAATCTACGTTCAAAGTTTCGTGATAGGAGTGCGTGAAGAATTCCATGGAGGATGTCCAAGTCAAGAAAAATGATCGAATTCGATGTAATTTCGCATATTCAAGTTTTCGGGGTCAAAATAAAGTTCATCTTTGAATCCAACGTCGAACTAGAGGTCATTTAAAATCAAGTGGGGGAGAATGATAACAACCAGAGGAACATGATGAACAAAGAAGTAAATGAGACGAGTCAAGGCCCAATACAGAATCTAAAATTCTACGAGCTATATTTCTCCTATATATTCATTAGAAGATGAAATGGATCAATATAACCTACCATGAGGCTAGCTAAGACATTGATCGAACAAGCATGTAAGTAGTGACGACCATGCCAATAGGAGATGAACTTCTAAGGCAATTGAAGCCTTAGCTAGGTTATTCCTTTTAGTAATATATTCGACTACCGTCCATGTAGGATGAATTGGTAGGACTATCTATATTTTCTAGGTAATTTTGTTGTCTTCCTTTAGCTTAGTTCTGGTTTGTAATCTTACAAGCCTTTAAGCCAGGGTTAGTTATTGACTTATTTAGATATCTAAATAAATTCGGATTAGTTGATTTCACATTATACGGGACACAGCTGACAATATGTTCTCGACATTTAGTATAATGTATAAAATATTGTATGATAATATTATTGGTTTTTCGATAATAACAACATTTTTTAGCCGGCATCTTGATTTGATGTAAATAACATATTTAAATTGATATTATGCATAATTTGGCTTAAATAAGGAGTATTAATAAAATACTAACATATAAAATTATTTAAGTAAGACTCAAGTGAGAATGAGTCTTATGATAAGAAGTGGGAATACCTCACACAGCCTCTACTAAATGGATGCGCCTCTTCTAAATGGATAAAAACGCCACGGACGAGTTTTTCCCATATTTTTTGAATTACTTTTGTAATTTTCAAACTATTCCCGTATTTTTCGAATTATTTCGTACATTTTCAAACTATTCCCGTAGTTTTTAGAATCATTTTTTCGAATTATTCCCGTATGTTTTGTACTTGTAGTATAAAAATGATTTATAATCAACCTAATAAATGATTTATGAAATAAATTCACTTTTAACCCATTCATCTTAATTGTTTAACTATTCAAAGCTTTAATAATGTAATATACAAGTAAATTTAATATACTTTTAGGCACATGTAATAGAGACCGACTTGTTTTTTAAAAAATTTGTAGATAATTCAAAAAATTATTAAGGCAAATCTGAGTTTAATATATTTTAATAGATTATTTAGAATTATTTAGATATAATATACATAAAAAGTAATATCATACATATGACAATATAAGATAAAAATTTATCCGCCTTAAAGAGCTTGAGCGGCTTAATGCATACTCAATTTGTTAAGTTTTACAATATCCCATCTTCAAGCTTGGTAAGCTTCAACAAGCTTAAAGCTTGGCGTTAAATCTCTTTTTCCGATCATTTACCATTTAGCAATATGATCATTTATAATTTAGCTTATTATTATTGTGATAATATACGAGTGTGAATCATGTTTAGTACAGAAGTGCATTCAAATTACAAATGCACCATCTATTATGTCTATAGTATAAAGCGGAGACAAAGTCTTCACAAAAAATTGCGCCACGTGTCATATCTTTAATAAAATAATCAACCGGGCCCTTACGTATAAAAAAGCACTAATCACAATAGAAAGATAAATATATATGATTTGATAAAAATAATCAGCTGGGCCCTCCTCTATATAAATTATGTAGTTAGAATCTCATATAATCTTATCCCGTAAAAATTACCGAAAAATTATAAATTATCCCGAAAATTATGAATTATCTCTTACTAAGAATTAGTTGTAATCTTCAGATAAATATTATTATTTAATAAACGTGATATTTATCGTAAAGTAATTTTTGAACAAATCCAACTTATTTATATTATGAGTTGATATACTATTGGTAAAAAAACACTAATGATAATACGAAGATACATATATATGATTCTATATTTTTAACGTGATTATTGACGGTACATATCTAATTAAATTGGGTTTATAATCGCATTACCCGTACATGGTACGGGGGTTAAACTAGTTAACACTTAACAACCTAATTTTGATGCTTTACAATATATCGTAACAGCTTCATTTATGGATGCATTTTTAATACTTTTCCATGCAATTTTAATGTTTAGCAGTTCACTTTTACTTGTTGCATATTCGCACATAACATTTCTTAAGCACAAGATTTTATCTCATAATAACGAACAATAATTTTTTTATTCTTAATGTTTAGATTATAAATGAAACTTTCGCTTTAACTATGGTTTTTGGACTATGAATCTAATATAACATCTATAAGGGATATGTAATATGAGGCGTATTATATTATTGGCCGTTACGTTGGATGCACTCCATGTATGATTCAGATTAAAAATATAGGATTTGAATCAAATGAAAACTTTTCTTAACTTATAAACTAAAAACCATGAACATGAATTATAAATACGTGAACATGAAATAAATATATGTGAACACAAAATATGAAATACGTGAACTCCAAAAATGTTTGTGATTTTAAGTCATTATGAAACTTTCCCTCCGGTTACGCAAGAGCTGGCGGAGCAGACTTGCGTAACCGGAGGGATAAAGTCTTGGTGTTAGATAGCTAGTTTAAAGTTTCTTAAGCTTTCAATTTATTTTTGAGTTCAATTTCAGTTGTAGTTTTCTAGGGCTCTTAGCTTGTTGTTTGTAGTTGTTGGATGGTTCGGAGCGTCTATCTTGGGTCTTTTTTCGGGCGTATTCCATCCAGGTGTGAAATACCCCATCTTGACCTCCCAGATCCTGCTTTAGCGGGACTGCCTGGGTAAATGTTGTTGTTGATGTTATTATGTGTAGTAATCTGATCCATAACACATGATATTGAGAAATTTTGTTATTAAATATATTAATACGATCCATAATAAAAACATGATTTTGTTCACATATTTTGTCCTATTGTTCACATATTTGTGTATTTTGTTTGCGTTTTTAGTTTATATTATCAGAAAAGTTTTCACCGGAGTCGACCTCATATATATATTGTTAAGTGTTAAAAGTGTATTCAATTTTATAAAGTGTATCATAATAGTGTCATTAATTTAGGGATGCACTTATTCTCATTTACAATGCACTATTGTTTGTCACGTATCCACACATGACTTCAGCTTCAATCTTATCTCACCATATAAGGGTTGTTCCACAAAGATTTGTTAAATTTCCGATGGGTCGTTATTCACCGGGGACTAGAGTTACAACAATAGCTATTTTTTTTGTTGAGCACACTGCCCATGAGACTCGAACCGGTGACCTCTGGGTACTATTCTTAGAGGCTTAACCGTTTTGACTAAATGCCTGAAGGCCGTTACAACAATAGCTATTAATATATCGTATAAATTTTGATCCACTTTTACCCAAATTTTTAAGCTTTGTATTATATATATTTGTTTCTATCATATTTGGTAAAGTAGGATTACCCACTAGGGGTGTCCATAAAAAACCGAAACCGGAAAATCGAACCAATAAACCGAAAAACCGGCACATTTTTCGGTTAACCGAACCGACATTATTTAAAGTTTTGGTTTAGTTAACCGAACCGAGAATATTAACGGTTTTCGGTTCGGTTTTGGTTTACGATTTTTGTAATACCGGTTAACCGAAAAACCGAAAATTATTATTTTTTTATTTTTATATTAATATATAAGTTTGATTTACTTTAAACAATTCATTTTTCAAATGATGATGTTGATCTATTGAGACATTATAAGTTCTCTTTTTATTGTGGCTTGTAATTTCAATTATTTATTTGTCAAATATGTCATTGTACGTGTCCATATAAACACTTTAAATTGTTTATTAAATATGTTGTTTGAATGAAATACATATAATAGTAGTTTAAAGTATCATTTCGCTATTATAACTATCAAGGCATATAAAATTAGTGAAGATCTAATCTAATTAGATTATATTGTTTAATCTCATTCGATAATTTTATTTATCTTTCATGTATATTATAATAATCTAAATCGCATAAATGGTTATTGGTTAACCGATAAAACCGAACCGAAAAATTGGTTAACCGATCTCCGGTTAACCGAGATTAACAATTCGGTTAAGGTTTGTGTATTTTGTAAACCGAAATAATGGTTAACCGAAGTCCGGTTAACCGAAATTACGGTTAACCGGGTTTGGACACCCCTATTACCCACGGGGCCACGACATCCCTCGACAATCGACATGATTGAGCATCCTCAAATTAGTTTTTCGCCCTCGTTCATCATCACATCCCACCAATCCGGTCGTCAATCTCAAATAAAACGAACACTAGACGAGAATTTTTCAGAATATTAATTAGTACTCCCTCCGTCCCCATGAGTTTGTCCATAAAGCACAATTTCACACAAATTAAGAAAATGTGTAAGAGGTATTTGGTGGAGTGATATGAGTGGTTGAAATGAATAAGGTGAAGATGGATTAAGATTAAAAAATGGGCTAAAATGGAGGTTGATAAATTTAGCTCTAAAAACATTAAATGGAGGAGAAAATTATTGAAAAAAAATCCAATAAGTATCAATATAAAAAAAAATTTATTGAAATGGTGTTTAATTTTGGGTTTATGAGAGTTTATTTGTAATGTATTTGATGGAGATGATTGGATGGTGAGAGAATGGAGGAAAAAAAGTAAGTAAAAAGTAGAAGGGAAATTCCGCCCGGTAACCACGAGATTTTGCAAATTCCGCTTGGTGCCCAAAGTTTTTCTGTATTCTGCATGGTAACCACGAGGTTTTGCAAATTCCGCGTGATAACCTTGCCTTTTATAAAAAGTAAAAATTATATAAAGACTTACCCATACTTTCTACTTAATTAAACAAATCACCCTATCTTTATTTTTTTTAAATATCTAATCTATTTTTATAAAACAACTAACTTTAAAATTTTAGCATTATATATATACTACTCTTTTTACATGACACTATATATATATCAGTATTATTTTACAAAATGTTTCATTGTTTATTATTAAAAAACAAAATCACAATTTTCAAATTTATATTAAAAAATCAAAATAGATTTGATAGGTTTGTTGAAAAAATAAATAAACAAACTAATTTCTTATACCTAATGAGAAATATCATTTAAATAGATTTTTTCAACAAAACTATCAAATCTGTTTTCTTAAAATACCTAATGAAAAGTATTACTGAATATATAATCTTTATTTTTTTTAAATGTTGATTTATCATAAATAAAAAAATTCCTAGAGTTGTACATGTCATAAAAAGCCTATAATTTTTACACATTTTTAATGTCGTTATATATGTACATTATGTTTAGAAAAAACAATTTTATTATATTTTAAAAACAAATTATTTGAACTAGTGCACTCACTTTTAAAAACACCCCCTTAAAAGACCAACTATTAATAAAATTCAAGTTTATATTTTGTTAATAATAACTGGTAGTTTTGTTTTTTAAATTAGGTATGATTTTTTTTATTTGAAAAAGGAACTGTTTTTTATACAAATTTGAAAAATGTGGTTCTTTTTATAATAATACAAAATAGAAGATTTTGTAAAATAATAATATATAGTGCATGCCATGGGAAAAGAGAAAATAATAAAATATATATAATACTAAAATTATAAATTTAGATGTTTTATAAAAATAGATTAGTAGATAGTTTTTAAAAGAAAACTAAAGATAGGGTGATTTGTGTAATTAATTAGAAAGTACGGGTAAGTATTCATATAATTTTAACTTTTTATAATAGGCCAAGGTTACCACGAGGAATTTGCAAAACCTCGTGGTTACCATGCGGAATACCGAAAAACTTTGGGCACCACGCGGAATTTGCAAAACCTCGTGGTTACCGGGCGGAATTTCCCAAAGTAGAATATATGTATAAGGGTAAAAGCGTAAAAATATAATGGTAAAAATGGAAAGAATTGAAAGATGGACGAACTTTCCGGGACGACTAAAACGGAAATATGGACAAATACAAGGGGACGGAGGGAGTAAGAAACAAAGATATATGAATCGTGTACAAACCATTAAATTGAGAAGGCCACATATTCACATGTAGATGCCGGAGGAATTGATGGATCATGGAAAGTAAAAAAAAAAAAAAAAAATTAGGCACAAAAATAAAAAGGAATCTATTTTTTTTTGGTCGAAAAAAAGGAATCTAATTCCCTGTGGGCTATGCACAACTTTAATTTAACAGGTAGACGTCCGTGTCCTCCTCCGTCTTTTTGGCCTTTCGATAATTTTCATGCAAACAAAAGTCGAGAGATAGAGAGAGATCCCATTCCAAAGCAAACCAATTTTGCCATCTACAAAACACACAGTTGGAAAGTTTCTACTTTGCAGCTTTAATTACTTGATTGTACATCTTTCCTTTCTTTCTCTCTTTCTCTCCTCATCTATATTTGTGTATATACATAGATCTATATGTATATATATATGATCACTACCAGTACGAAGCAAGCTAAGTATATAAGCAACTTATTCTTGCATCTATATATTATCCAACCTTAATTACCTGCATAATTCTCATTGCTACCTGTTTCCCATTTGCATGTCTTTATATATGCTTACTATTCTTGCATCATACAATATATTTCACATGTGAAGTAAAATTAATTAGGAGTCACTACTAGAAAATAGGGCCATTTTCGACACATTTACAACGACACTAAAGACTTGCGTCGATAAAAAAAAGCGCTCGAATTAACGCGCTAAAATTACGACACTCTAAACTCTAAATAACGACACCCTTTGGTGTCATAAAAATACACATTTAAAAAAATAAAAATAAATAGAGGCTCACTCAAAATAACTTACCCGATGCTCACACAAGAACCCTAACCCCGCCTGCTCTCGTTGAAATCCGTAAAGTTTGTGAGAAATTCAATCGGAGTGAAGCTTTTTCCTGCAAATCTCGTCTCCGGTCCGACGGTTTCAGGCCTTCTCCGGCAAATCTCGTCTCAGTCCGACGGTTCCCTGGCTCTTCTTCCTCTCTATGCTCCATTTTTTTTGTGCCAGGGTTTTAAATCTCTGCAATGGCTACTCAAGGTCAAGTTATCACTTGCAAAGGTACTCTCTATTCCCTAGTTCTCGTCCTTTTCGTTGTTTTTACGATCTGCTGACTCCGATTTTTGCGATCTGGAAGTGGCGGTGGCCTGGGAACCTAACAAGCCGCTCGTGATCGAAGCCGTGCAAGTTGCTCCGCCTTACCGCCGGCGAATTTGATCCGATTGAAGCTTTCTCCGGCAAATCTCGTCTTAGGCTGATGGTTTCAAGACTTCTCCGGAAAATCTCGTCTCAAGCCAACGCCTCCCAGGCTTTTCTTCCTCTCTTTGTTCTATTTTAGTTTTTCAGATCGTCTTTCTCCATGTGATAGGGTTTAAATTAGGGCTATTGTGTTTGAGGCTGAGTTTTATGAAATCGTACTGCTAGGACCGGATATTTTGGCATCCTAATTGCTATGATTTGGTTCAACGAGTGTAAATCCGTGTGCTTAAATTTGTTTTGCAGTGATTACCTTTCAAATTGTTGTTGATTGGAGATTCAGGTGTTGATGTCTTCTCTTGAGATTTGCAGTATGCTACCTGTCCCTGCTATTTCTGATTTACAATTGTTTTTGCTAAGCCTAAATGATTTTCCTCGTATAGAAACTATGCACGGCAGAGCAAGACGGGAAAACCATTAAGCTGCAAATTGTAAGTATTTGCACAATAATTTGATGTTGTTTTTGTATCCATTCCAGTTGAATGACTTTCTTTCTTCTCTATATAGTTGGATAGTGCTGGACAAGAACGTTTCAGAACCATCACCAGTAGTTACTACGGCGGTGCTCATGGAATACTTGTAAGTAAAGCTATGAGTGTTTTCTGAATGAATGATCACGGTTGGTGTTAGTGCTTAATAATAATCATTGTTTTTGTTCTTTATTGGTTGCCTATAGCATTATCACTACTAGTATTAGTGATTAATAGTTGTCATCCTTGTCTTGCTAGATTGTGTATGATGTCACAGACCAACAAAGTTTTGAAAATGTGAAGCAATGGCTGAATAGTGACAGTGTTGTCAAGTTTTTGGTTGATGACAAATGTGATCTGACTAACAACAGAGCCGTTTCATTTGAAGCTGGAAAGGTATAGTTGTTTCTAGACATCTTTCTATATAGTGTTCTAATGATGTGAGTATAATGATCAAGAAATAATTATGTACACAAAACAATAGAATTATAGGAAGGCTTTTATTTTGTATTTTCGCATTCCCCTTTGTACTTTTTGTCTCTGAGTATAACATGTGCATTGCTGTTCTGACA
The DNA here is from genome assembly GCA_963924305.1 of Polygonum maritimum. NCBI lineage: Eukaryota > Viridiplantae > Streptophyta > Magnoliopsida > Caryophyllales > Polygonaceae > Polygonum > Polygonum maritimum. Next base: position 32,674,426 of record OZ002733.1, on the reverse strand, counting down.
GGCATTTGCAGATGAGATTGGAGTTCCTTTCTTGGAAACTAGTGCTAGAACGCAACCAATGTTGAGGAAGCATTTATGACTATGTCAGCTGAGATCAAGAAAAGAGGTATGTTGTTTTCTATTGTTATTTTCCTTTAAACAGCCTTTTTGTTACTTCTCTGATGTGAAATTTACCATTCTAAAATATATTTTTGACCTCCAATCCAAATAGTGGAGATTAGCTAATAATAATAGGATCACTCTAGATCCCTGTACTTCAGCGGCAACATAAGTGGGATGCATTGGCTTATCACTGAATTTGTAACTTATAAGTGTAGGTAAAATATAAAAGTTCATCGGTCAGATTTGGTACTTCTGTTAGCAAATCATCTGAACATACACAGATTTATTTGGTTAGTCGTGAAAGTGGGGGAATCTGAATCTAGATTGGATCTGCTTTTAAGCTTTGAGGTATATGGTAATCACAGATAGCAACAAATTATTACCAATATGAGGGTTTAAAAGTAGTCCAAAGCTTTGATGTTCGTTCAAAGTAGTCCTGCAGCCAAAGATTTAAATGAGACCATGAGCTCTAGGAGGTGAAGGCTACCTCAGCTTCATGGGAAATGAGGTAATAGGTCCAGCCTGAAACATGAAAGCAAATATTAATCAACAGTAACTGAAGCTTCCTAGTTTTTTTCCTCTCTATGATAAATGATAATATTGCTTTCCTAATGATGTCATTTCCCCCTAACATGTAAGAGTGTAAGAGCAAAGAAGTTATATGTTTTATCATATTGTCTCATCATATAGAAGAGGAGCTGGTTATCTAGATACATCTAAATGACTTTCACCTTTCACATGAATCTTATTCTACTTCTCTAGTAATCTACAAACATATCAGCGTCAAAGCTACAAGATAAATCCGGACGAGGTTTCCCTTCATCATTTTCTGCTCAATCTGGTGCCGCTTCTCTTGTTTTTCATCACAGTGGTGAGTTGAACTATATTTAGAATTCTACAGTTAATTTCTTTTATGCTAAATTTGCAATACTTGTATCTTAGGCTCCATTATGCAATATGCCAAATATGCCCACTGCACTGACATTAAGGAATTCATCAACCAATAACCTTCAGTTCAAATATATTTTATGACCTTACTATATCCCATTTAGCAGGGTTTATGATTTTACTATATATGTGGTTAGATTTTAATTATGTGAAGTGCATGAGCCTGGAAGATTGAAAAATATTTGGCATTGCTATTGGTCGGAAAATCTGGGTTGAATTCTTGAATTTAGAAGTGAAGTACTCCTGGAGTACTAATTCCAGATTCTATTGCTTGTGTTTTAATATGGAATTTGATCAAGTACAAAAGATGTTGTTTTTCTTTTCTACTTTTAGCCTGCTTGCAAGTACTTGTTGTAGTGGTGTAGTGGTGAGAAAACTTTCTAATAAACTACTGATCTTCATGGTGGGGAATGCCATGGACAATCTCATTCTAAATTTAAGTTTGAACCTGGATTAATGCTCCTTCTGTTACATGAGATGTAAACTGATCAGTACTTGATGGTGTAACTTTCAGTTTATAGCTGTCGGCTACGCTATCCTGACTGCAACCTCCGTAGAAAACTGGAAGAACAGGGCATTTCATGTGATGCCAATGTTTCTTTTGCCCGTAAACTGGAAGAACACAACGCTTGTGAACTTCATTAAGATATGTGAGTATGCTAGAATCTGCAATGTTTTAGCTTTGGATCAGATTACAAACAGAGGAGGTATGAATGTTGTAGGAAGCCCTGGATATAATAGTAGCTCAAATGGTGTAGGGGTTTCTATTCCTGGGATTCTTTCTACCTCTGCTTCACTTGGTAATCTTAATGCTGTTCCAAGCTCCATGGGAAACATGGTTGGAAGTGGAAATATTGGTGGGAAAATAGTAGCGGTATTTGTCATACTATATGGTTAGATGTAGATTAGATGTGACACTATGTATTGTTTATATTTTCTTGTATATTAACGTTTATACTATACAAGAATTATATAAGGATAATTATGGAAAACTATCGATCTATATTTTTTTTTAATATTAGTATAGAAAATTCCGACACCTAGAGGTGTCATAAGGTTGTAAAGATAAGTCTCAAATGCTTGCCAATACCGACAGCCAAAGATGTCTAAATGCCAGCAAATACCGACACTCGAAGGTGTCCCAAATTGGTGTAAATAACGACACCTCTGGGTGTCGAAATTTACGCGCCTGACATTTCTGACAGCGTTTTTTTCAACACTGTTCACATGTGTTGGTCCTTAAATTCTTGACACCCTAAGGTGTCGAAAATGGCCGTAAAATGTGTCGTTTTTAACATGTTTTTCTAGTAGTGAGTATACATACGTATAGATTAAGTAAACGTTGCTTAGTTTTACGTGAGTGCTCTTGCTTTTGCCCTATCATTATCTTCTTCTTTTTCCGTTTTTTTTTTTGAAAGTTATTTAGCTTTATGCAGGGAATTGCACTATCATTCCAATTGTTTACATCCACATGGTTCAGTTTGAGAGACTATGCTAGAGCTCATTTGGTATCGATATTAAACATATGCGATATTAGGTATCAGTACTCGTATTGATAGGGCTATATGAGTGATTCGGCCTATTTTGTATGGGTTAAGTCTTGTATTTTAGGAGTATTATTGTGAGTGTTTAGGTTCGATTTGAGCATTATTGTAATATGAAGACCGAAGACACGAATGTGAAGAATCAAGAGTTCTTAGAGCTTGATTGAAGACAAGTTCGCCACTGCATGGTTTCCGCGGTCGCGTTGTCTATGACGCGGGCGCGGTGGCGTAAGGTGACGACCAATGAAGACCCATGAAGGCCGCGGTCGCGCTGTCGATGGTGCGGTCGCGGTAGAAGCCGACTTAGCATTTGACCAAAAGAAGACCGCCGCGGGTGCGGCCAAGGCGGCGCGGTCGCGGTGGTGACGGATGCCGAGACGATCTATTCTTCTCTGTTGTGAAAGTGCGAGCGCGGTGGAGACGACGCGACCGCGGTGATGCCGAATCCGAAGCGGGCCGAAATCTTTCTATCTTGTTTCGTTTTCTATCTTTTGTCTCTTTCCTTATCTATCTCGTGGAGCATGTTCCTTGGGCTTTATAAGGAGGAGTTTCTTTAGGTTTTGGGGATCTATCTTTGACCTTTGTTTTGAAGACTTGAGTTTTATGAGAGCTATGAAGAACTAAACATCTCTAAGGTTTGTTCATCAATGAAGCTTTGATTGATTAGTTTGTGAGATTCTAAATCCTTTTCCTATTCCTTTGGTTATTATTGATTCTCTTGTGGTTAATTACATGATTATTGATTGTTTCTCTAGGAGTAATTAACCTATTGAATTGATTAATCTTCTATTGTTGGAACGGGTTTGGACCGTGGACAAACCTATTATGTGAAAACAACTTAGAACCTAGTTCTGTTGTCTATGCAACTAGGATTTAAGAAGAGAATTGATTGTTTGCTTGTGAAATTGACTCGTAGCTTGATTTCTCTTGCATGCATCCTATATATCCTTGTTCTTAATGCTAATATTGATTTGAGCGTCCTCTATCATTGTTCAGTATTTCCTGGACCGTGGACAGGAAATTAGTCAAGATTAGGATTGGAATTAACCATTGGATTAAAAGGAATTGGTGTGAATCAATGATCAAACGACTCTTTTAAAGTGGATTTGTTGAAAGAACCTGTCTTTAGTACTTTGATTGATCTTGTGAAACTATCGATTTGTCTTCTTGCTTTGGTGATTGAATCTCTCTCATTGAAACCCCCCTTTGTCCTTAGTTGATATAAATATTAGGCTAGATACCTTAAGTTCTCTTGGGTTCGATCTCATACTTGCTCACTATACTTAGTTTATGTGTTTGGGTTATCTTTGATTTTGGGTACAACGATTTTGCCTGAGTCAATGAGATTTTATTCGTATTAACATGGGTCTAAGTGATTTCAAGATATCTGATATAGGTACGAACGTAAGTGATATATACTGTACATCTTTTTTTAGAGATATCAAAATAACACTTTTTAATATTATTGTCATATCATTTCAATATCAAACCAATGTGTTTATATATATCAAGCAGTCATTCAGTCAAGCACCGGAATGGAATTTGGAGATCAATGCTATGCAGCTATCCATAGTTCATACCCATGCGGCATGCCTAATATTGAGATATATGATGAATGTGAAAAGGACCTTAACTCAAAAGTTAGTCATTATTGTCATTCCAAACGCCCAGTTGTACTTGTTCCCTATTTGGACAATGATACACCTACGTTAAAAAGTTGTATAGCTAATTTCAAAATTTTGAAATAACCACCCATTGTTACCTACTCTTAAAATGTAACTAAACAATACCGCCTCCCTTTAAAAAAATGTCGTTTTAGCTTTTGTCTTAAAAATTAAGAAGTCAAATAATTTGACCTACATATTATCAATCTCATGAAGAATTTTTATTTTTTATTATTGATTTAGGTAATTATTTTTAATTGGTAAGGATAATACTGAAAAAAGTGTGCTAAAATATCTAAAATGACAAGTATTTCTTAACAACCCAATGAGGTTATAACGACAAGTATTTTTTAACGGAGGGAGTAACTAATTTGGAACACTTGTTACGTTTTAAATTTATGATACACTTCATACATACCTATTTCGTTTTATTTACAGCATTATCAATTCCAAATTTAATATATGCTTTTTTTTCATTTGATAACATCAGTCATTGCATTAGTCCAAAATGAAATTGTTTGTTACAATGGAACTTAATTGTTAGTGCACAAAATATGACGGTGTACAGGTTTTAACTCCCTCTTCAATAATCTTGATCTCCACGCGCCTCTTCGTCTTCAATGACCTGCAAAACAATGGACCTAGGGGCGAGCGACTCCTAATCCACCTCCAATGCTTACGTCAATAAGTGCAATGTCGAGAAAGGCGTCAGGTAGAGCGAATAGGCTAGGCTTACCAGGCACATGGCGAATACATGTGTATTTATAGGGATGGGGGACAGGCGAAAGGGGGGCGCGCCCCTATGGGCCGATCGGCCCGGGCTAGGGTTAGGGCAAGTTAGTTGCTTGCTCCCCAAGTCACCCTATATCTTATCCCATCTAAGGATAAGATCTTCCTCCATAAATATCCCTAATCTAGAATAACTACCCTAATAAATAAATAAATAAAAGGATATACCATAATAAATATGGATAGGCACAATTAATAAGATATGGAAATAAATAAGATATGCTAACTAATTGATATCGGAATCAATACCCTACCACAATTGCCCCCTCCCGGGACCCTAAACGCGTGTACCAAGTACTATCCCATGTATAGGGACCGGAACTAAAGAGGTGAGTGGCCATGCAGATTAGGTGCTCTTATTTGTATATTCGTATATTCGTACATCCGCATGCCATGAATGCGGGATCCGTGCAACTCTTACGCAGACGTCGCGTAAGGCCTTCGTCGAGGGTGTTTTCCTTGGCCTAGTTATTCCGTTAATGCGATGAGTTAACGTTGGTATTTTTTGTGCAAGACGCGATCTAATGCAAACAACTTTTGAACGTAATGCAAAACTTTAATAAAGAATTTAAACATGAATGTCATGAAACCTAGGACAAACTAATATATGAAAAACTAAAGGGGAGGGGGGCTCATCAAAACCACATTGGAGAAAGAGTACCGCCCCACTACATGAAATCCTAATCATCGGTCGACTCAACTAAGGTCGCGCAGGACCGGGAGTCGCCAGGATCACGCTCGTGATAGTCGCGCTCGCGGGGGTCAGGCCGCGCTCGCGGCGATCCGGGCCGCACTCTCGGTCGGTGTCCATGACGATGTCCACTCGCCCGAGCCCACCATTGTCGTCCGCGATCTTCTCATCGGGCCGAATACCTTTCGCGCATAGTCTCGCTTGAAGTTGGTTAGCCCATACCCGCACGATTGCACCCTTGTCCGCGAATTGGAGCATTTGATGTAGAGATGACGGAACCGCTCCCATCCCGTGGATCCATGGGCGTCCGAGTATCAAATTGTATGGTCCTGGAACGTCGATGACTACGAAATCGGTAGGATGTTCCTTTCCGGCGAGACTCACACGAGTCTTGAGGACCCCAAGTGGAAAAGTAGGATATCCACCGAGTCCGGAAAGTTGCATCCTAACCTCCTCGAGATCTTTCTTGGATTTTCCGAGTGATTTGAGCGTGTCGTAGTACATCACGTCGACCGAGCTGCCGGAATCCACTAGGGCTTGGTGAATCTTGACGTCTCCAAGCTCTACCGTTAGGACGAGTGGGTCGTTGTGTGGGTGTTGGACGGTAACCAAGTCCTCATTGCGAAAGACGAGCCCCGGACCCCGCGGTCCGTGCGTTGGACGCGGCTCGGCATGCTGGACGCGCATCACCTCTAGCTCGTGACACTCTTTGCGAAACCGACTTCTTGACTCCGGATCATCTCCCTTATAAATTGCAGTGATAGTTTGGACAACCTCAATTTGCTTGGCGGGCGCTTCCTCATCACCTGAGGTCTTGATGTATTGCTTGAGGTATCCTCTCTTCAGTAGCTCTTCGAGGTATTCTTTGTAGGGCTCACAATCGTCGGTCATATGCCCCCGAGATCGATGGTACATGCAGTACTTGCGACCACGCTTGCTCTCATCCATATTTTCCCCTCTTGGCGGGAAGTTGAACCATTGATAGTCTCGGATCCGGCCTAAGATACCGTAGATCGGGATGTTGAATGTGGTGAGCACGGCTTGTACTTGGTCCACCCTTTTTCGCTTTCCGGCGCTCGGCCTCGGCGAACCTCGCGTACGACGGGGAGGGGTGGCGGACCGCTCGCCGTCGCGCTCGTCTTCGTCCTTCAACCTAGCGTATTGATGGATCCGATCTTGCAATTCGTTGATCATGGAGGGGAGGCGTAACGTTAGGTTCTCCCGAAGCTTGGACTTCTTCGGCACCGCCCGGCGGAAGGCGGCCACAGCGGCTTTTTCATCACACCCTTCGACCTGAGCATAACACTCCATGAAGCGATTGGCGAATCGGCGAAGGCTTTCGTCCTTGTGTTGCTTTAGGCTGAGCAATGTGTCCAACGAGACTGCGTCCCGGCTATTGGCGATGTAGTGCTTGACGAAAGCCGATGCCAATTGCCCCCATGAGCGGATTGACTCGAGCTTCAAGCCTTGGAACCATCTAACAGCGCCTTTCCCGAGGCTCCCGGGGAACATCTTGCACATGATGGCGTCGTCGGAAACCCATAATGCCATCTTATGAGTGAAAGCGGCGATATGGTTCACGGGATCCGACACGCCGTCGTAGATTGTGAAGGTCGGCGGTGAGAACTTCTTGGGCGGCTCAACATGTTGTATAGTTCTATGGAATGGCGTCGAAGTCACCAAAGACAACTTTTGCTCCGCCTAGTCTTGGGCCGATTGCAGGAGCCCTCCCTGACTCCGAAGTAGCTCGAGCAACCTCTTCTCAGTCCGTTCTTCGGCTCGGGCCTCGATCTCACGACGCTCGTTGCGGTCGAACCTGATCTCCTCATCTCCTTGATCGTCGTGCCGGTGCTCGGGGCGAAATCGATCGCGAGGTCGAACCTCTCGCCGATCGCCATCAGACCCGCGATCGCGAGTTTCGGACCCGCAATCGCGGGTTGGGTCGCTCTCGGAGTCACGCTCGTCTGTGCAATTTCCGCGCCCGCGGGGGACGCGCTCCTCACGGTTTCCCCTTCGCTTGACACGGTGACGTCTTCGGGATTTGTGCCTGCGTTTATTGCGGGCTCGTAGGTCGCTCTCTTCGGTGGAGCGGGAATCATCTTGCGGGTCCCGGCTCCGAGTCCGTCTCCCATGCTCGTGGCTTTCTCCTCTTTTCCGCCCCCTAGGGGCCCTTCGATCGCTATCCGAACCATCGCTTCCGGCCCCCATGGGCTCCGGGGTTTGGCTACGTGAATGACACTAGCCAAACGCTGCGGTTGGTGATCGTCGTCGACCGGACGTTTCCCTTGTACTTTCTCCAGGGAAAACTTCAACGCTGCGATTTCTTTCATGGCTTTTTCAAGTTGAGACTGAAGGTGAGACCTTTCTTCCTCGCTACGTTGATTGTTACGAAGGGAATTAGCCAGGGCATGCATGACCTCCGCATCATCGCCCACTCCTGCATGGCTCCCTCTTGGCCCATCGTTCGCCGCTCCCGCGACATCCTCCGGCCCGGCCACCTCTCTCGATTCGCGCGCACCGTTCCGGTGGGCTCGCGAGCTATTGTGGTCGTGCGAAAGCTCTTGGATACGGAGGGACGAACGACTAGGGCTGTTCATTGGATTGAGAAAACCGAACCGAACCCGAGAACCGAACCGAACCGAGAGGAACCGAACCGAAACCGAGTAATTCGGTTCGGTTTTCGGTTCTAGGTTTAAGCCAGATCGGTTTTCGGTTCGGTTTGGGCTGGATCGGTTCGGTTCTGCTCTAAACCGATTAAACCGAAATATTAAAAAAAAACCTAGTTTTCCCTTTCCTTCTCCCGTGTTAGTGATTTCACGTTCAATTTGTCTGCGTGCTTTTGGGTTTGCAATTTGAGCCGCCAGCAGCCTTGCGAGTTGCCAGCGACGGGTTCCAGAGTTCCCACTTCCAATCCCCGTCTTCCAATTCTCTGGTTCTTCCCCGATTTCCGACGAGCCAACGAGCGACACCGACACCTCTTCAACGACAAGCCAACGAGCGACATCGACGCCTCTTCAACGACGAGCCGACTTGCGACGCCGACACCACTTCAGCGACGACGGGTTCCAGGCTTCCAACTTCCCGGCGACGAGTAGTAGGCCTAGCCTGGAGGTACGCCATTAGCAGATTCCGGATTACATAGATAGGTTCCTAATCCATCGGATTCCCGCCGTATACTGGATAATCGCCGGAAACAATTTGCCTCTCCGGCCAGTAGTAAGCCATAGGCGTGGTAGTCACCGACGTAGAATTCTGTTTCAGATCTTCCAATTAGGTTTCATATCTTCCAATTCGGTTTTGAATGGATCGGGTCCATTGCGGTCCAAATTCGGTTCGGTTCACGTTTGGATCGGGTCACAAATCGGGTTTTCGATTCATTTGGATCACAAAAAAAATCCAATTTACCAAGTTCCGTCCATTCGGGCAAGAACCGAATCCAAACCGAAAAAACCGAAACCGAACCGAACCGATCCAGTCCATTTCGGGTCGGTTTTCGGTTCCAGCTTTTGTCGAGTTCGGTTCTCGGGTTCGGTTCGGTTTTTTCGGTTCGGGTTGGTTTTTGTCCAATGAACAGCCCTACGAACGACCATGTCTTCTTCCGGAGTCACACGAACTCCTAATCGTCATCAACTCGGGTTGGAACAAGTAGTCGAGGTCAGCTTGAGGCTCAAGAGGCGGACCCGAACACTTGCCACGTTCGAACCGACGTGCTCGAACCGCGGTGCGTCGTCCGTTTCATGTTGACCATGGAGCTCCTCAAGATCATCGTCTGCGTCCGCGTGGGGCAGGTTGCACCTGCGGCGGCCGAGGTGATCACGAAGATCCTCGGCCTGCGCGATTTCCGCGACCGTGGGGCTCGATCCCGCGCCCGCGGTTTCTTGCCCGCGCCTGCGATCGTGCGGGGTTTCGCGAGTCTCCTCGCGATCGCCGGTGGCGTCCTCGGCGGCATGGGCGGCAATCGACCCCGGGCTAGTGCTGCCGTTGGTGGGGGCGACCTGGTGGCCGGTGCGGTTGGCCCGATCGCCGGCGTTGCCCCCTGCGCCTAGGGTTCCGGAATAGATCCTGAAGTCATCTTTGTTCTTTTCAGTGGGAAACGTTCTTGGATCCATAATCAACAAGAAAAACGTTCAATTTTCCCCACGGACAACGCCAAATGTTAGTACACAAAATATGACGGTGTACAGGTTTCAACTCCCTCTTCAATAATCTTGATCTCCACGCGCCTCTTCGTCTTCAATGACCTGCAAAACAATGGACCTAGGGGCGAGCGACCCCTAATCCACCTCCGATACTTAAGTCAATAAGTGTAATGTCGAGAAAGGCGTCAGGTAGAGCGAATAGGCTAGGCTTACTAGGCACATGGCGAATACATGTGTATTTATAGGGAAGGGGGACAGGCGAAAGGGGGGCTCTCCCCTATGGGCCGATCGGCCTGGGCTAGGGTTAGGGCAAGTTAGTTGCTTGCTCCCCAAGTCACCCTATATCTTATCCCATCTAAGGATAAGATCTTCCTCCATAAATATCCCTAGTCTAGAATAACTTCCCTAATAAATAAATAAAAGGATATACCATAATAAATATGGATAGGCACAATTAATAAGATATGGAAATAAATACGATATGCTAACTAATTGATATCGGAATCAATACCCGCCCACATTAATTAACAAAACAAGAAGGGAAATAACTGGATTACAAAGAAACATAGAACTAGGCATCCAACGGCTTAGCCAATCCGCTGCTCGATTGGCCTCCCGACGGATATATGGCCAATGGCATTCAGCAAGATCAGTGCTCGTCTCTAGGATGCGAGTAAGAATGAACCCCAGCTAAGAGTTAGGTAAGACTCGATTCCAAAGCTTGCTAACAATGTTGATGTAGTCCGATTCCACTCTTACCCGCACATATCCTTGTGCCACAGCCCTTTGGAGACCCCACTAAATTGCCTCTGCTTCAACTTGCTCTGCTTGCAGCCCATCTTGGACAGCCTTAGATCTAGCAAACAGAACAACATCGGAGTCGTCTCTTGCAATAATCCCAATCCCACACCGAGCACCCATCACTGAGCTCCCGCTCAGATTTCAGCTGGGATCGGTTGTAATCGGCAGCAGCCCGGCACGCCCAATCGATGATCGACTCTGAATGGCCTTCCACGCCTTTAAATATTCGCTGGTTTTGGCTCCTCCACAGCCCCCAAACCACCGCAACCCATAATGCCAACAGATCAATCAACAACACCTTTCTTGCATTCATGAACCACTACACCAAAGAATTGCATCCCTTTCTGGCTTCCTTCAATTCTGAGAACACTTCCATACTTGTTTGGGCAATAGACAATCTCTCAAGCAATGGAGCACTGATTCGGGTCTCCTACACACATCGCGGTTGTCATCCTCCACAATCCTTCGTTTCAGTAGGTTTTCCTTGCATGGTAGAAGGTTTTTCCCCGCCATCTTTTTTTTTGAAAAAAAAAAAAAAAAAAAGAACGGAATGATTCATATGGAGTTTGAGTAGGATTTGCACATTCCCCTTTTGATGAGAAAAGAACGGATTCTTAGAACAGTGTGAACTCCCCAAATGTTTTTCCAAAGCATGTCCCCTCTCCCATCTGACGATTGCCCCACACCACTTGAGTCCTCTTCTGTCTTCAATAACATCATGTATGTAGAGGGAACAATGAAATACCCTGAATTGGAGAAGAGCCACACCAACCGATCTAAACATTGTGCATCAACTAGGTGTATTCTGATCGGTCCGGGATCGGAGGGTCTCACAATGTAAATTTATAAAAACCGAACCTCAATTGTAGTAAAGAGGTAGGGTGTCAAACACACGGGAGTTCGTGCGTCGAGAGTACCCGAAAAGACTACGAAAAGATGGAAGAAAGGCAAAACAAAGGAAAACAAAAGAGATCACCTCGGACCGACACAAGTCACTTCGGTCCGAGGGTGGATCGAGGTTGAGTTAGGCCAAGACCGACACACACTACGTCGGGCCCGACTTGCTGGGTAACTCGGTCTTGCACAAATAGTAGATCGGTCTTGGGTTTTTGGGTTCCACCCCTAACTAGACTTGGATATTCTTCCCCAATTCAGCCAATAAGAGTTTGATCCTTGTGAGATCGAGGTTGCTAGCCCCGGATCCCTCCACTCTACACCTCGACCCAAGGGAGTTTTCACTCACCTTCGATTCTAGGAACTTGTGATGGGATCGAGATTGCTTTCGCTTACTCTTACCAATCTCAAGCCCTTTATCCCTTGTTTTCACAAGAGAATTGAAGCTCAATGTAGAGAGGATTCACAAATCAAGCACTCAAGGCTATGGAATTGGGGTTTTCTATCCAATCCTAGCTAGGGGATTTCCCCACAAGACTATGGAATCTACTCCATAAGGTAAGAGAAAAACACAATCAAAATGGAAATCAAGCAAATCTCAATCATCAACATCCAATCAAACTCCAATTGCATTCAAATTCAAAGTGTCAACAAAATCCAAGTCTCAATTCTACTAGATCAAAGCAAAACAAAGTACAAAACTCACTAATCCTCTACTCTTCTCCACCGATCTTCTCTTCTCTTCCTCCTCCTCTCTTCTCCTTGCCCTCCAAGTCTTCCTTTGAGCCTTTAGAGAGTGATTTGGGTTGTGGGTGTCTGTGTTCTATCTCCTAATCACCTCTAATTATCCTACTCTATTGATTGGGGACCAAGGAATTCCCAATTTAGAAAAGGGCAAATGTGGAAAGTTACTAAAAATATGCCTTGGGAAACAATCCTCTCAAATGCCGACTTGGACCGATACGCTCGGGACCTCGGGCCCGACGTGGTGGTACTCGGTCCTGGGCCTCGATCCTTGTCTTCTTCTTGGGTTTCCTTCGGTTCCACTTCATTCTTGGCTTGGCTCTTGCATTCCTTGATTTGGCTCCTTCATTAGCTCCTCCAAAATGTCCTCATTCTTGCCATTTTTCCTACAAAACAAAGCAAACTCGCATAGTTTCCGAATCTCAAAGAAAACCGGGAACTAAGCTAAGAAGGAACGAAACTAACAAAGAAAGGAATGAAAAACACATATTTACAATGGAAATTAACTACTAAAACACCTCCAAAATGAGAGACATCAGAATACCCCATACTTAAACTTGCTTGTCCTCAAGCAATAACAATGTAAGCAAGACCGGAGCACAATCTTCAAGTAAAGCCTCATATGAAAACACAAGTAAGAACAAGTGATAGACATGCTAGCAAGATTACATCATCACACATGATCAAATGTTCAAGGAAATAAAGTCTAATGCAACAAAGCCTCACTTTAGGGATATGAAAATGTGTATCACTCATCATGTGTTTAGGTTTAGCAATGAACACTCATACTCAACAATCATGCAAGTAAAGACTTTACCATTGAAGCTAATATCACCAATTCCTCCACCTAGAGATGCCTATCACAATGCACACAAAGAATATGAACTTGGCTCAATGGAGGTCCTCAAAGAGGTTCCATTCGGCCGGGTTGTAATGGGGCTTTTGGTATTTCTCAAGGTGGGAATCATTTTGGTCTTGTGGTGCTTACAATTTGGATTGAACTTTCTAGTCTCTCACCAAACTTCACCAAATTATTCCACTTTCACTTTCACTCTCCCAAAAGACTTTGATTTTCTTCTTTTCTTCTTTTCTCAACCCACTTTTCACTAAACATTCCACTTCATCTTTGCACTACAATTTTTGTTGGATTTTTCACACTTTTGCACTACGATCGACTTGCACTACAACTCGGGCCCGATGTGCACTTTAACTCGGTCGGTGCCCATTTTCTTTCACTTAAGCACTTACTTTCAATCCACTATTTTTTCCAACTTTTCTTTCTTTCTTCTCAACAAAGATGCACTACCCACTTGATTTTGCAACTCCATTTTTTGCCCTTTACCAAAGAGAATCTCAACTCTCCAAATATTCTTCCAAAACCTCTCACTAAAGTCCAATCCCATAAGGGTCAAGTCATATAGGCTAGGAATCATATTTTTGAGGAGTTTCAAACAAAGGTCTAAGGCTAAAACGGGACTACAAGCAACGGTTTATCTTCAAGGTAGGATATGGAACATTTTGTGACTAAATGAAATAAAGTCCAAATCAATGTGACAATGCATAGAACAAATCTCATATTGGTCTTGGAAAATAGATAAACACTCAATAACAAGTTTTACTAAGCATGCATGAGCTAATTCACACAAGAAAATGAGGGGTATGCAATATGAACAAACATCCCTAAAATGGCCAAAAATCATCTCACAAGGTTCACTCTAGCTTAGTTGCATCATACTCGTCCAAGAACTCATGGGCTCAATAAAAACATGCAAGACATCTCATCACATTAAAAGCAACATCCATTTAGAGGCTAAACTATCCAAAAATATACAAAGGAATTTACATGCTCACATCATCATTAGCCTTCATATGGACATCTAAGATGGGATTTCCTAGTCCAAAATCAAAATCTTTTTGTTCTTTTCACACAATTTTCGAATTTTTAAGATTTTTGCAAAAAAATTTCTCAAACAAAAAACAAACTCATCCATTCATACCATATCAAACATCATCACCATTCATGCAACATCCTTCATCATGCCACTATCCAAAATGAAACATCCCATAAACAAACACAAACTCAAACACACTAAACATGGAACTATGAGTTACTAACCCACCCCATACTTAAAATTTTGATGTCCTCATCAAAAGAAATCAAAACTCAAAAGTAAAGAGAAGAGTAGAGAAAGCTCACAATTTCCTTATTTTTGAATGGCTTTTGGAGGCTTAGGTGGGAGGGTGGCCACGGCGTTGTCTCCTTTGGAGCCGGGCGTGCCGCTCACGATCATACACATGGTCGTGGAAAGGGTCTTGACTTGGCGGTTGGATTGGTGGGGCGGGACGCATCCATTGGTCTTCACGGGATGAGAAATTCCCGGACATCCACTCATTGAAACTCTCTTGGACGGTCCACCTTTGATCCTCGGCCGCCCTTAAGTCATCCACATCACGTCTCATGTAGGCCATGTTGCGGTTCACCTCATCAAATTGCTCTTGGAAGTCTTCTTGGTGGTGGAAGAGTTGTTGTTGTTGGAAGTTGAGGTTTTGTTGTTGAAGGTTGATTTGATGTGCCTCTTGAAGCATTGTAGATTGTTGTAGTTGGAGATGCGCCATTTGGTTGGCCAAAAAGTTCATATCCACCGATTGGTTCGGCTCGGGGAACACCATTCCGGGGCCATACCATTGGGCATACCCCTCATATCCTCCATAGCTTGGTGGTGCTTGATGTGCTCCACTTCCCTCACCCCTCTCAAATCGGCTCGGGACCGGATCGGGCAAGTATGCCTCGGACCAACGTTGATGGATATCGGGCCCGACTTGTGAAGCACCTCGGTCCAAGAGTGTTGGGGCGTGATCGGTGAGCAAATTGTGGTAACCACCATCTTCTTCTTCTTCTTCACCTCTAGGCAAGTCCACCTCCATGTCGTCTCGCCTCACGAACTCATATTGGTTAGGCTCCTCTTCTTCGGTGTCCGGGGAAACTTGAGGAGAAGTAAAGCGGTTGTGTTGAGGTTGTCTCCTAACCTCAAGTGTCCCCTCCGGCTCTCCAAAAGGATTCACCACTCCCGTCCATACTTGGAACCAATTGTAGTAGTCGGTGAGGTTGAAGAGGCGTGGCTCCAAGGGGATGTGCACATTGTTGAAGTTGGAGTGTGGAGCTAGGTAGGTGGTGGCGCCCGTCACTTGCTTCTCTTTGATAATGTTGGCCTTTTTGAAGT
Source organism: Polygonum maritimum (assembly GCA_963924305.1). Lineage (NCBI taxonomy): Eukaryota > Viridiplantae > Streptophyta > Magnoliopsida > Caryophyllales > Polygonaceae > Polygonum > Polygonum maritimum. The sequence goes on along the minus strand of OZ002733.1, from coordinate 32,658,889 downwards.
ACTTCAAGTCCATGAGCTCCACACCATTTGGGGCCGGCGTGTAGGTAGACAAGTCCACCTCAAGACGGTGAGCTAGTCGGGCAATCATGCCTCCAAAGTAGATCCATGAGGAACTTTGGAAATCCCTCACCATCTTCACCCATTCCCAAGCAAGGCTCATTGGCTTCTCATTCTCAAACAACATCTCGTAGAGTAGCATGGCCTCCTCCTTCATCGGCTTGCTCAATTCATGTCTAGCAAAGATAGAACACCCCAAAGCTCGGATCATGACTCGGAAGAGTGGGTTTGCTATCTCGTTTGTCGATGCTCCTTTCCTCATCTCACATCTCCCGGCTACGAACTTCCAAAGGTAGTCCACCTTCTCATTATCAACATAGGCCTCCTCTCTTGCAAATGGGAACCCAAAATAATTTGCCAAGTTCCGAAGAGAGACCTCATGCAACTCGTTGCCCATTTGGAAAGAGATCATGCCTTCACTCTCGACCCCTTCATAGGTGCACTTGAATGTCGCCATGAACTCGGACGTCAAGGCGGGATAATGAGTGTTGTTCCACCTTAGCAAGACGTTGAGCCCAATGTGGTTATAGCACCGAGCAAGAGCCTCATCCATGCTCATCTTTTGAATTGACTCCCAATCCAACCACCGAGTGTGGTGAGATAGACCCATGAGTCGCTCATACTCTCTAGCCACATCCTCATCCTCAAAACGCACATCATCCATCCGTTGGACCCTCTTGGACGACTTCTTGGACTTTCTAGTTGCTTTCTCCATCCTTGAAGAAGATGCTCGGGTAGACATGGTACCTACACACAATCAAAACCAAAGAACTCCAAGATAAAATCTATACAATCACAACAAGAGTACAAGCTTCCATCACAAACAACTCATCATACAAAGAGATGACCCCATACTTGCACTTAACACACTCACTTCACAAAATCCAATCATGTATGAACAAGGAATCACATATCAATGGTCAAGCTACAAGATATATCATGATAAACATGCTATAACCAACAATCAAGCTCATGAATCCCTAAATTCACACAAGAGAAACTCGAAAAGCATAGGATCGACATGCAAAAGACAACGGGTCCGAGGTTGGGGACATCGGTCCGAGTTTCTGGACCGACATGCAACATCGGTCCGAGGATCTGGGTACCTCGGTCCGATTGGATTTCGACTTCTCTACTTCAAAACACCCATAAAACACACTATCATGCTCCTAAAACTCAAATTCAACCAATTCTCATCACCAATCGAAGTTCTAAGTGGGATTTTTCAACAAGTAAGCACAAATTTCACAATGCATGCAAACCACCATGGATGCTCAAAGTCCAAGCTCACTCAATCATGGCATATCTCAAATCTAGCAATGAAAGCATGAAATTCACAAGGAATCAAGTAGAGATTGAGATTCACATACCAAATGTTGAAGAAACAAAGACTTCTAGCAAACAACTTCTTAGAACCCAAATTTCTCTTCTAGATCTAGAATAAGGATGAAGATCTATGGGTTTTTGGTTGGGATTTTGGCTTGAGGATCAATGTTTTAGGGTTGCTAGGGGTTGGATCGAGATCTTGTGGTGAAATGGCTTAAGGTTCGAGTATGGTGGAGAATGGGGATCGAATTTGGAGTTTTTGAAGGGATTGGTATTTTGGGAAGGTAGTTATGGAGGTAAGGGGTGTTAGGTAAGGGAAAGGGGGCTTAAATGGGGTAGAAGACAAAGGTAGGTCAGAAGGGCAAAGTAGGAATTTCCACCAAAATCAAGGCCAAGGTAATCGGCAAGCTTGGACCGACGTTGGAACCTCGGGCCCGAGGTACTGGGTACCTCGGTCCTACCCGTTTTGGCTTCCTAAAATTCCCTCGGCTTGGTATTTTCTACCCACAAGTTATTGCATCATTTCCACACATACCACACATGATCATGAAGCTCACATAACACATTCATCCACAAGATACATGCTAAAGAAGAGATTAGGAAGAATCTAAGCTAAAGCAAAGAAAGACAAACTAGAAACTACGAAGATGAATCTACTAAACCCGGGTTGCCTCCCGAGGAGCGCTTCTTTTAAGTGACTAGCTTGACTTCTAACCTCTACCCTGCAAGGAGGGTGAAACACGGTGAATTGATCCTCCTCGTCATATGCACCTCCATTCTCCTCATAGCCAAAGTGCCACCATTTGTGTTTGATGAAAGAGTGGCCTCCAAATTCTCCATCATTCTTTTCCTTCAAAGTGTTGGTGGGTATCTCTTGCATCTTCCCAACTTGCTCTTCATCACCTACATCACAAAAGTCTAAAGAATTTCTAGGGGACTCAATGACATTATAGCTCAAGTCTTCTTGCAAATCACTTAAGCAAAGGTAATCATCCTCTAGATCCTCTTTCAAATCACTTAAACAAATGTAAGAATCTCCCACATCAAAAGGATATAGATTAGGATACTCTTCATGGCTTGGTGGGCTATCTCCATCCCTTGACTCTTCATGGATTCGATCATTGACCATGTCATGGTCCCTCAATGGTACTTCTTCCTCTCTTGTGGGTTCCAACTCCTCCCTCTTGCGTTTGGCATTTTCCTCTAGCTTCAAAATCGCCAATGCATCCGGTTCATTAAGGGCCTTGTTGAAATGGAACTCCACTTTTTCCTCTCCAATCTCGAAAGTGACCTTCCCATTCCTCATATCAAACTTGGCACCCGCCGTAGCTAGAAACGGCCTCCCGAGAATAATGGGCACCATCGGATCTTCTTTCATGTCTAAGATCACGAAATCGTTGGGCACAAAATATCTTCCAACTCTAACCGGGATGTCATCTAGAATTCCGGTGGCTTTTGTTGATGAACCATCGGCCATGGTAAGACTCATATCAACCGGTTCCATATCTCCGAGGTTATCCCTTCTCCATATGCTCATGGGCATAACCGATATGCTTGCTCCCAAATCACAAAGAGCCTTGAATTGTTGGGATCCAATTCCCATGGTGGTGGCAAATCTTCCGGGATCACCTAGCTTTTGAGGTAGCTCCAAGATCTTCACCTCATCTTGCATCTCAACAATTGACCACTTCTTACTCAAGATTTCCTTCAAGAACTTTGCATAAGATGGCATCTCACTTAGAGCATCGGTGAATGGAATAGTGATGTTCAAGCCTTGCAAAAGCTTCAAGAACCGCTTGAACTTGCCCTCAACAATCTCCTTGGGCTTCTTCATAGGATATGGAAGAGTAGTGGCACCTTGCTTCTTGCTTGGATCCACTTCCTTGGATCGATCTTGGCTTCTCTCCACGATCTCAGCCTGGACCGACTTAGGATCGACGTCGGGCATCTCGGACCGGGGGCAGAGTGCATCTGGGCACGTCGAGCCATCTTCAGGGCAAGTCGGTCCGACTTCAGGGCAAGTCGGGCCCGAGTTGCTGGGTATCTCGGTCCACTTCAGGGGACTTCCTTCGTTCACCGGATCGATGTCTGGGCACGTCGGGCCCGAGGTGCTGGGAACCTCGGTCCGACTCTCTTCTCTTGTTCTTGGAACTTGTGGCTCGGGCAAACTCCGTCCACTCCTCAATCCTATGGCACGAACTTCATTTTGTTGTTGTGGGGCACGAGGATTCTCCTCGGGTCGGCCCGGGAGTCTCCCTTCCTCTCGTGGAAGTTGATTTGCCATATGAACAATTTGGCTGTCCACTTGTCTCCTCAAACACCCAACTCCTTGAATTGATCATCAAATTTCCTCTCCATGTTGATGACGTGATTCTTCAAATCTTGAGCCCATGGTGGTGTTTGCTCATAGAATCCGGGAGGTCGGTAGGGTGGTTGTTGGGCCCTTGGCTCGTTTTGGTTGAATTTGTTGTTGTAGCCACTAGCTTGGCCTTGGTTCCACCTTCCTCCATTGTTGTTGAAGTTGGTTCTCCCTCCGAAGTTTCTTTGAACATAGTTGGCCTCCTCAATTTGCTCGGCCAACCGGACTTGGCGCTCATTTGGGCACTCTTGGGCTCCATGCTTCAAAGAACCACACTCTTCACATGCTCTTGTGTTTTGTTGGAGATGACCCATCTTCCTCCTCATCTTGTTCAACTCATCCTCCAAGAATTGGATCTTCACATCTTTGTCCACCTCTTCACCTTTGGGATCGTAGAGCCTCTTCGGACCTTCTCCATGGATTCTCACTTCCTTGCTCACTTGATTGACACCATACATAGCTTCATAATCCGAGAGCTTGTCTAGCAACTCCCATGCTTGCTCCGGAGGCAAGTCAATGAACCCACAATCGGTATGGAGGTTCAATTTATCCTTGGTGGCGGGGTTGATTCCATGGAAGAAAATGTCTTGAAGGACATAAGGTTGTTGCCCATGTGTTGGACACGCCCTCAACATCTCTTTGAACCTATCCCACGCCTCGAAAAGTGGCTCGTGAGCTCCTTGTTGGAAACTAGCAATCTTCCTTCTAAGCTCCGTCGTCTTGGTGGGCGGGAAGAACTTCATCAAGAATGAGTCGTTGAGAGCCCTCCATGATATGATAGAACGAGGTGCTTGGCTCTCCAACCAATGCAAAGCTTTGCCTCCCAAAGACCACTTGAAGGCCTTGAGTAGCACATACTCAAGTGTCTCGTCGTCCGTCGAGATGGCCTCACATAGATCTTTGAATTTCTTGACATGCTCGATCGGGCACTCGTTCGGTCTCCCTTGGAATTGCTCTCTCTTGATGAGTGAGATAAATTGAGTTTTTATCTCAAAATTCTTTGACACCTCCGGCAAGACGATGGCCGGTTCGGGCACCTTCAACTCTGGATGCATGTATTGTCTAGCATTCCGGGGTTGAGTGTTGATTTGAGCCTCCAATCTCATCCTTTGCTCCCTCTCTCTACGGGCCTCGGCATCTCGGTTCGCCATTTCAATTTGCATTCGAGCCATGTCGGCTCTCATCCTCTCAAACTCCTCATCTCGGGCTTGGTCCGCCATCCTCTTCTTCTTTCGAGCTTGCTTTAGAATACTCTCCGGGTCACACACAAAGTCGAGCTCAAGAGTTCCTCGGGCGGAACTACCTTGCATGCACCTACAACCAAAGACACAAACAAAAACCGAATCAAAACAAACAAGGGGTTTGGGATAGTCCCTCACCCAAATCACTACAAAAATCAAAGACTCAACAAAGAGGGTACCTCGAACAAATAGAACTCCCCGGCAACGGAGCCAAAATTCTGATCGGTCCGGGATCGGAGGGTCTCACAATTTAAATTTATAAAAACCGAACCTCAATTGTAGTAAAGAGGTAGGGTGTCGAACACACGGGAGTTCGTGTGTCGAGAGTACCCGAAAAGACTAAGAAAAGATGGAAGAAAGGCAAAACAAAGGAAAACAAAAGAGATCACCTCGGACCGACACAAGTCACTTCGGTCCGAGGGTGGATCGAGGTTGAGTTAGGCCAGGACCGACACACACTACGTCGGGCCCGACTTGCTGGGTAACTCGGTCTTGCACAAATAGTAGATCGGTCTTGGGTTTTTGGGTTCCACCCCTAACTAGACTTGGATATTCTTCCCCAATTCAGCCAATAAGAGTTTGATCCTTGTGAGATCGAGGTTGCTAGCCCCGGATCCCTCCACTCTACACCTCGACCCAAGGGAGTTTTCACTCACCTTCGATGCTAGGAACTTGTGATGGGATCGAGATTGCTTTCGCTTACTCTTACCAATCTCAAGCCCTTTATCCCTTGTTTTCACAAGAGAATTGAAGCTCAATGTAGAGAGGATTCACAAATCAAGCACTCAAGGCTATGGAATTGGGGTTTTCTATCCAATCCTAGCTAGGGGATTTCCCCATAGCCCAAGACTATGGAATCTGCTCCATAAGGTAAGAGAAAAACACAATCAAAATGGAAATCAAGCAAATCTCAATCATCAACATCCAATCAAACTCCAATTGCATTCAAATTCAAAGTGTCAACAAAATCCAAGTCTCAATTCTACTAGATCAAAGTAAAACAAAGTACAAAACTCACTAATCCTCTACTCTTCTCCACCGATCTTCTCTTCTCTTCCTCCTCCTCTCTTCTCCTTGCCCTCCAAGTCTTCCTTTGAGCCTTTAGAGAGTGATTTGGGTTGTGGGTGTCTGTGTTCTATCTCCTAATCACCTCTAATTATCCTACTCTATTGATTGAGGTCCAAGGAATTCCCAATTTAGAAAAGGGCAAATGTGGAAAGTTACTAAAAATATGCCTTGGGGAACAATCCTCTCAAATGCCGACTTGGACCGATACGCTCGGGACCTCGGGCCCGACGTGGTGGTACTCGGTCCTGGGCCTCGATCCTTGTCTTCTTCTTGGGTTTCCTTCGGTTCCACTTCATTCTTGGCTTGGCTCTTGCATTCCTTTATTTGGCTCCTTCATTAGCTCCTCCAAAATGTCCTCATTCTTGCCATTTTTCCTACAAAACAAAGCAAACTCGCATAGTTTCCGAATCTCAAAGAAAACCGGGAACAAAGCTAAGTAGGAACGAAACTAACAAAGAAAGGAATGAAAAACACATATTTACAATGGAAATCAACTACTAAAACACCTCCAAAATGAGAGACATCATATTCCAGATGCGATCAACTCCACTCGGACTTATAATGATTCGGAAAGAAGTTGGACGAGGAATCCAACGATCTCTCCACACTTCATGGATTCACCGTTGCCAACTTGCCAGTAAGATCCCTGCTCAATCACACATCAGGCCGAAAGAAGACTCTTCCACACATAACTCGGACGGAAGCCTAGTTTATCCTGCAAGAGTGTCTAGGAAAATATCGAGCTTTCAAGAGTTTTGCAGCAAGCGATTCCAATTCCTAGATCAGTCTCCAGCATTGTTTTGCTAGCAAAGACGGCTTAAATATCTCCAAATCCCTAAAGTCCAGGCCACCACTCCACTTCGGTTTGCTCAGCTGCTTCAAACTAGCCCAATGAGTACTCTTGCTCTTTGACGAGTCACCCTAGAAAAATGAACACATAATCTGCTCAATCTCTTTGCATAGTCCCTGCGGCAAATTGAAGCAAGACATCATATATGTCGGAATTGCTTAAAGAACCGATTTGATTAAAATCTCCTTGCCCGCCCGAGATAGCGACGTTGATTATCATCCCTGAACTCATCTCTAGACATAGTCTTTCACTCCCTCAAAGATAACTTTCTTAGATCGCCCAATCATGGTCGGCAAGCCCAAGTACCTCTCATGTTTTTCCACCCCGCGCATCCTCAAAATATCATGTAAAGTCAACCTCTGAACGTCTCCCACATTTGAACTAAACGAGATCTCAGATTTTGCAAAGTTGACTTGGTGTCTTGATGCTTCTCCGTACGAATGGAGGATATCCACAATTTCGTGTGTTTGTTGACAAGTAGCTTTTGCAAAAACTATGCTGCCATCCGTAAAGAACAAATGTGAGATGATCGGGGCTGACCTTGCTATTCGGATCCCCGCGAGATCGACTTCAGCCTCACTCTTCCTTATCATAGATTATGATCCTTCCGCACATAACAGGAAAAGATAAGGAGATAGAGGATCTCCCTACCTAAGACCCCAACTTGGAACGAATTCCTCTGACGGGAAACCATCCATCAACACTGAAAAGGAGACACTGGATAGGCACTTCATGACTAGACGGATCCAATCTTCCCCAAAACCCAAACCTCTTATGCTTTTCTCAAAGAAATCCCATTCCATGCACCCTGTCATACGCCTGTGCCATGTCCAGTTTCAATGCCATATACCCTACCTGCCCCGACCTCTTTTGCTTCATGTAGTGAAACACCTCAAACGCAGCTAAAACATTATCCGTGATGAACCTTCACGGGACAAAAGCACTCTGGGTCCTCGCTGATGTCGGCGTTTTTAGGTAGATTTTTAGGGTTTAGATAGGTTAGTTTGAGTTGTGTTTCGTAGTTGACTCTTGTGTTTTTGAGTCTTTTTGCATGAGTTTTCGTATTTCCTTGAGATTCGGAAACTACGCGCTTTTGTGTCGTGTTGTAGGTGTTTTGAAGTTTGGAAACGAGTTTAGAGCGAAGCTAGGAGAGGATGGACGAGCTAGGAGGAAGATTCAAGTGGAAGAGCCAAGGAGAGGAACTAAAGAGGAGCTAAGTCAAGAAAAGAAGTGAAGAAATCGACCCCAAGATCGAGCCCAAGGAGGTCGACCTCGAGCCACTTGACCAAACTTGGAATGCAAGGAATAAGAGTCTCAGGATCGACCCTGAAGGGGTCGGTATCGACCCTATGGGGGGTCGAACGCGCGTGACCGACTTCCTTCTATCCGGATTACATGTGAAGTTTCCAAATCTGTATTTTAGGAAGGTGTTTTGTTTGTGTTTCCTAGTTAGATTAGGACTCCTTTTTGTCTATAAAAGGAGGTTGAACCTATAGTTTTTAGGCATGCTATGCTTTTGATGCTTTTGATTCAATCAAGACTTGGAGAATTGGGAGAGGACTTGGAGAACAAGTTTGAACCTTTGTGTAAGATTGATCTTTTGCTTAATTTGAATTTTAGTTTGGTTTTGATCATGTCTTCTTCTTCTTCCTTGTCTCTCTTTGCTATGTGTGAGTAGTTTTCTTAAGTTCTAGGGTTGGGCAAAAACCCAACACAATCATGCATGTTTAAAACTTGAATTCATGACTTGAGTGCTTAAGGATCATATCTAACCTATCTTGTGCTTAATCCTTGGTGAAAATTGAGGCATGTCTTGTAATTAACCCTAGCGAAAGTGAAAAGTTAATTACTTGATTATATCTAATAGGATTATTTGCGAAAGTTGATATTCCTAGGTTGAAGGATAGGTAGAAAGTTGTTTAATTTGCGAAAGTTGATTGAATAACTTGAATTCTTTGCGAAAGTTAAACTTTTCTATGATCTAGATGGCATGATAGTTGTGAATTCTTGTTGAGAGCATGTATGGTTGTTGTTGTGGTAGCCCTAGCCCTAGGATTTGCCTTTTATATTGATTGAAATTTGTGTCTTTTGCCTTGATCCCGACTCCCTCCGTCGTGTTCGAGTTGTTGTTTGTGTTCTCTCGTGTGTTCGTGTGTGATTGATCTCAGGTTCGACCTTCTAAGGGTCGAGATCGACCATCCTCTGGTCGATCCTGACTCTGTTTGTTTGCGTTTCTTTTGCTCTTTCGTAGTTATCGATTAAACTTAGCACTACTCTCGCTCCCGTGGACGATCCTAACTTCGCTATACTCAGCCGGTCTTGACTAAAAATTTATTTGTTCAAGAAACCCTTCAACAAATTGGCGCCGTTGCCGGGGAGTGTGCAATAGTGCCGAGTTTAGCTGATATTTGGGTTTGGGAATAGCCCATACCCCTTGTGTGTTACTGATTCGTTTACTTGTGTTTGTGATTGCAGGTGTATGCCCTCTAGTTCACGATGGAAAATCGACTATTTTCCCTTTGATCCTGAAATAGAGAGAACCCTTCATCACAGGCTACGAGAACGACGAGCAATGGCCGACGCTGAGGCTCTTTCTCAACAGATGGAACAACTCCGTGCTCAGATGGAGCGTATGCAAATGGAGCGTGCTGCTCAAGATGCTACTTTGCATCGAGAAAGAGAGGTTGCTGCCCAAGAGAGAGAGGCCGCTGCCCGTCTCCAACAACAACTAGATGCTATTCCGAGGAACGCTAAGCAATACATGCATCCGGAGCTTAGAGTTCCCGAGTCCGCTATAGTGCTCCCGGCGATTGAGCGTGCCTTTGAGATCAAGTCCCACTTCATCACTCTCATCAAGAGGTCTCAATATGAAGGCAAGACATCCGAATGCCCTATGGAGCACATCAAAAACTTCACCGACCTTTGTGACACCATCGCCGCCGATGGCGTGTCACTTGAATATGTGCTCCTCAAGGCGTTCAAGTGGTCTCTAACCGGGAAGGCACTTCATTGGCTCGAAAGTCTACCCGCTAGGTCCATCACTACATGGAAGGCTTTGCACGACTTGTTCATGACGAAGTTCTTTCCACCGGCCAAGACTACCGAGCTTAGGAAGCGCATTACTTCTTATCATCAACTTCCTAACGAGACTTTTGTTGAGACTTGGGAGAGATTCAAGGAGCTTCTTCGGCAATGTCCTACTCATGGACAACCTCCTTATGTTCTTCAAGAGATATTCTTCCAAGGGATCAACGCCGCTACAAAGGACCGCATCAATCTTCACACCGATTGCGGTTTTATTGAGATGGATCCCGATGAGGCATGGGCTCTACTGGACAAACTCACCAACTATGATGCCATGTATGGAACCCAACAACCCATCCGGATTCAATCAAAGAAGCTTTATGATCCGAATAGTGAGCCAATTGATCAAGATGTGAAGTTTCAATTCTTGCAAGATAAGATCAACCGGCTCGAGAAGCAAGTGAGTTACTACAAGTCCGCTGCCCCCCCTTGTCAAGAATGTGGTTCTCAATCTCATACCACCGCTTCTTGCACAAATGTGAAGCAAGTTCGGGCTGCCGAGGCATATGCGGAGGCCAACTATATGCGAGGACCCTACCGAGGCCAAAACAATGCTTATGCGGGGAGGAACAACAACAACTATTCTCAATGGAATAACAATGGTCAAGGCCAAAGTTATCCACCTCCTCCACAAGAGCAAAGGGCCCCTCCTTATAGACCTCCCGGTTATCAAGAAGAACCACCGGCTTGGGCTCAAGGTTTCTTTGAAAGATTCGACCGCAAACTTGATGGCGTTCAAGGCCAATTGGGAAACTTAGATGCATGGAGGAAGAATGTTGATTCCCAACTTGGTAATCTAGCGGCTCAAATCCCACGACCTCAAGGACAACTTCCGGGCCGACCCGAGGAGAATCCTAGAGGCCGAGCAAGTAATGGTGAAGTCCGAGCCATGAACCTTCGGAGTGGCAAAGCATTACCCGATCCACCAAAGCAATTGGCGAAAGAAGCAGTCTCAGGATCGACCCCACCTGGGTCGATCTCGACCCCCTCCTTGGTCGAGCCTGAGACCGCTAATGATGAGGATGAAGGGGCGATCGACCCCACTGAGGTCGAGCTCGCCCACCCTGCACCCGGAACGTCTTCCAACCCTTCTCCGCCTATCATTCCGGATCCTACTCCTTCCTCTTTCCATTCTAAGATACTTCCTTACCCTTCGAAGAAGCCCAAGGACGCGACGGAAGGAAAGTTTAAGCGCTTTGTTAAGTTGCTTCAAGGCTTGAATCTTTCTATTCCTTTCGCCGAGGCCTTGAATGAAATGCCCGCTTACACCAAGTTCTTGAAGGAGATTCTATCTAGGAAGCGATCTATGTCGGAACTCACGGATGAGGTGAGGTTGTTGGACCTCCCCGAGAAGCTCGGTGATCCCGTAAAGTTTGCTATTACAATCGGTATTGGAGCGTATCGTTTCAAGGCATTGTGTGATCTTGGTGCTAGTGCTAGCTTGCTTCCACTCTCAATTTGGTCCAAGACCAACATGGGGCCACTAGTACCGGTGAACATGAGGTTATACATGGCGGATGGATCGTGTGTTCAGCCCACGGGTGTAGTTGATGATTTTCCCGTTCAAGTGGGGAAGTTCTTTGTGCCTAATGATTTCATAGTCATGGAGATGCCCGAGGATCCGGTCGTTCCCATCATACTCGGACGACCCTTCTTAGCCACCGCGGGCGCGGTCATTGATGTCAAGAGTGGACTTCTTACTTTCAAGATTGGTGAAGAAGTGGTCGAGTTCCGGTTCAATCCAGCATTGAAGGAATCAAGTCATGAGGAGGTCAAGATGCTCTACACACACTCCGACTACATCGAGTGCAACAACCCGACGGGACGATTTTTGACATGGGAACCTCTACCACCAAGTTCGAGGCTCTCAGGATCGACCCCCATTGGGTCGAGCACGACCCCCCTGGATGATGGCGAGGAGTCCTTCCTTGTCTTGGATGCACTCAAGGCGGAGCACGAGGATTAAGTTAGCTTGCCCGAGCCCACTCCCGAGCTCAAGGAGCTTCCCGATTCTTTGAGGTACGCTTTTCTTGGTCCAAATTCTTCTCTCCCCGTCATTATTAATGCTAATTTGAGTGAGGACGAGGAGAACAAATTGCTTGAGGTGCTTAGGACCCATAGGAAAGCCATAGGATATTCTCTAGAGGAACTTAGTGGTATTTCACCATCATTGTGCATGCATAGGATATATATGGAGGATGACTATAAACCCACTATTGAGTACCAACGTAGGCTAAACCCTAACATGAAAGAGGTAGTGAAGAAAGAAATCCTTAGAATGCTAGATGCCGGTATCATATTTCCTATCTCCGATAGTAAGTGGGTTAGCCCCGTACATGTGGTTCCTAAGAAAGGGGGGATGACGGTTGTAGAGAATGAGAAGGGAGAGTTGATTCCTACTAGGACTACCACCAAGTGGAGGATGTGCATAGACTATAGGAAACTTAATAGTGCCACTAGGAAGGATCACTTCCCGCTCCCCTTCATTGACCAAGTTTTGGAACGTTTAGCTCAACATGATTACTTTTGCTATTTGGATGGCTATAGTGGTTTTTGGCAGATTCCCATTCACCCCGATGATCAAGAGAAGACCACATTCACTTGTCCTTATGGGACATTCGCTTACAAGAGAATGCCGTTTGGGCTTTGCAATGCCCCGGCCACTTTTCAAAGGTGTATGATGGCCATCTTCTCCGACATGATTGAGGAGATAATGGAGGTGTTTATGGATGATTTCTCGGTTTATGGTTCCTCTTTTGATTCATGTCTTGTTAACCTTTCTAGGGTTCTTAAAAGATGAGAGGAAACGAACCTTATGCTTAATTGGGAAAAGTGTCATTTCATGGTTAGAGAAGGAATTGTCTTAGGTCATCTAGTGTCTAAGCGAGGGATTGAGGTGGACAAAGCAAAAATTGAGCTTATTGAAAAATTGCCCCCTCCATCTTCCGTGAAAGACGTTAGGAGTTTCTTGGGGCATGCGGGGTTCTATAGGCGCTTCATTCAAGACTTTTCTAAAATTGCTAAGCCTTTGACTCACTTACTAGTGAAAGATGTAGAGTTTAGCATGTCCTCGGATTGTCTTGAAGCATTTTACAGGTTGAGAAGAGCTCTCGTGACAGCCCCCATCATGCAATCACCGGATTGGATACTTCCCTTTGAAATCATGTGTGATGCTAGTGACTATGCCATTGGTGCGGTTCTTGGGCAGCGGAAGGACAAGAAGCTTTATGCCATCTACTATGCAAGTAAGACTCTTGATGAAGCTCAAAGTAAGTACACTACCACCGAGAAAGAGTTTATTGCCGTAGTATTTGCATTTGAAAAATTCCGTTCCTATCTAGTAGGCTCTAAGGTGATTGTTTATACCGATCATGCCGCGATAAGATTTCTAATGGCAAAAAAGGACGCCAAGCCTAGGTTGCTTCGTTGGATGCTTTTGTTGCAGGAATTTGATCATGAAATCCGAGACAAGAAGGGAGCGGAGAATCTAGTGGCGGATCACCTATCTAGACTACCCCTTGAGCACATCATGGAGTCCGGCGGATCGATTCCCATCGATGATACACGCCCGGATGAGACCCTTATGCTAGGCAACAAAGATCACCATAAAGACATTGGAGGAGATGCTGCTGAGCTCTCAGGTTCGACCCCCCTAGGGTCGAGATCGACCTCCATCAGGGAAGACGAGCTCTCAAGATCGACCCCCATGGGGCCGATCACGACCCTTCCCTTGGGTCGAACTTGTACGTCCTCTTCTCCTTCTTCGGGTCCTTCAAGTTCTAGTGTTCTTCCGTCTCCATCTTCTTCCCCTCCCCCTTCTATACTTGCTATACGTGGGTCGAAGACTCCTTGGTTTGCGGATTTTGCTAACTATGTTGTCGGAGGCATTATTCCGGAAGGATTGACGTCCCAAGCTAAGAAGAAGTTCCTCCACGACGTCAAACGCTATTATTGGGATGATCCTTACTTGTTCAAGCAAGGGAGTGATCACATCTTTCGACGTTGTGTGCCGGACGATGAGATAGAGGGAGTCATCCGACATTGTCATACTCTACCCACGGGAGGCCATGCTAAGGGCTTCAAGACAACCGCTAAGATCCTTCAAAGCGGACTCTATTGGCCAACTCTCTTTAAAGATGTGCAAGCATATGTGACCACTTGTGATGAGTGTCAACGGTCGGGGAAAATTACATGGAGGAACGAGAACCCACTCACCGGTATCTTGGAAGTTGAGCTTTTTGATGTTTGGGGTATTGACTTCATGGGACCCTTCCCCTCTTCGGGTCCTTACAAGTACATACTCGTGGCGGTTGACTATGTTTCCAAGTGGGTTGAGGCCATAGCTACAAGGACGAATGATGCTCGAGTAGTGGCCAAGTTCATGAAGTCCAACATCTTTCCCCGCTTTGGTGTCCCTCGTGTCCTCATTAGTGATGGAGGCTCTCATTTCATTGAGCGGAGCTTTGAGGCGCTTTTGACCAAGTATGGGGTGTCTCACAAGGTGGCCACACCTTATCATCCTCAAACTAGCGGTCAAGTAGAAGTTTCAAACCGGCAAATCAAGAGCATTCTAGAGAAGACGGTGTCCCACTCAAGAAAAGATTGGTCTTCCAAGCTTGATGAAGCTCTATGGGCCTACCACACCGCCTACAAAACACCACTCCGCACCACTCCTTTCAATCTAGTGTATGGCAAGTCTTGTCATTTGCCCGTTGAGCTCGAACACAAGGCTTTATGGGCTCTCAAGAAGCTCAACATGGATCTCGATGCGGCCGGGGAGAAGCGGTTCATGGAATTGCAAGAACTTGAAGAGTTGAGGCTCAAGGCATATGAGAACTCAAAAATTTACAAGGAGAGGACCAAGAAGTGGCACGATAGCAAGCTTGTGCCAAAAACCATCAAGGCCGGTGACCAAGTGCTCTTATTCAACTCAAGACTCCGACTCTTCCCCGGAAAGCTACGGACCCGATGGAGCGGACCATTCACGGTTCACCATATTTACTTGCACGGGGCGGCCGATCTTATAGATGAGAATGGTGGGATTTTCAAAGTCAATGGGCATCGTTTGAAGAAGTACAATGCTAGGAAGGAACCTGACGAAGAGATCCGAGCCACTTGGGCTCTCACCACCTCGGACTAAGCTACAACACCCATCGTCAAGCTCATGACGTTAAAAAAGCGCTTACGGGAGGCAACCCGGTTTTTAGATTAGATTTTTCTTTTTATTTTTTTCATTCTTTTTGATTTTCCAATTTCTAGACTAGATTTTTGTTTTTATTTTCTAACCTTCCTTAGATTAGATTAGAATATATTTTGCTTGGGATAGGATTTTTGTGATGTTTTTGCAGGTCTCTTAATTGCATAACACGAGCCCAAAAAGACGGGACAAGACGATCTTACACAAGGATCAAAACGGCGAAAAATCAACCCAGATGGGTCGTGATCGACCCCCAGGGGGTCGTGATCGACCCTAGGTGCGAAATACCGACTCTACCCCTTGGTGTAAGGTATGTCTTTTTACCCAAAATTAATTCAAAAATCCTCCTCCCCCTTCACAACTTCAGCAGCCCGACCCCCCCCCCATTGTTTTTCCCCCCCTCTTTGTTCGACCTTCACTCCTCTCGCCCCTCCTCCCTCGCACTCACCGGAATCCGCCGCCCCACCGCCACTTCGGACACCACCGCACCTCAGCCGCACCACCACCTACCACCACCCTGTGTTGCTGCTCAAAAACCGCCCCCCCATAGCCCCAAAACTCAGCCCATACGCCCCTTCCTAGATCTAGCTCGAGATCGACCCAAATTTCTACTTCTTTCACTCCTTACAAGGCAATTTCGGTATGGCTTCTCACCCTCTACTCTCAATTTTGCTTAAAGCTTGAGTGAAATTGGATTTTTGGGTTGAATGTGCATATTTGGGGGTTTTTGACCTAGGTTGATGAATCTTGCAAATTGCTTGCTTGAATGTGTTGTTGTTGAAGTTTGCATGCTTGAGTATGTTTAGACTTGATCTTCATGAGCTAATTTTGGAAGAAAATTGTGGATTGGTGCCAATGGGTTCCATACCCAAAATTTCGGTTGAGGCATAAGGTAGAAGACGACTTGGAAGCTCAGGATCGACCCCCCTGGTCGTGATCGACCCCCCCCCCAGGGTCGAACCTGAACTTGTGTTTTTGGCCGATTTTGTTGATTTGCTCAGGATCGACCCCTATGGGGTCGAGGGCGACCCTCCATGGGTCGTTCCTAGGTACTATTTGCTCTTGTTTGGGTGTGTTTCTTTGGGCTTAGGTTGCATGATAGGATGAGATATGGATTTGTGCTTCATGTTTCATTATTATAAATCCTCTCCTATCCATGTATGAAGTGTTTTGGTTGAGATTCTTGCCTTTGTTTAAGTGTGGGGTGGATTGTGTGTATTATGTGGTTTTGGTGTTTGAATTGATGTAGGTACTATGTCGTCTTCGGGTTCTAAACCGTCAAAGAGAGCAAAGAGGAGTGACAAGTCCGCTCTAGATGATTACCACATTAACTCCAAGTATCTTGACGACTTCAATACCTTCCTTGAGATGAAACACAAGACAAGGTGGTATGATGAGGCGGATGGGCAAAGATTGCGTATTCATGAAGATGTCAAGGAGGCTTTCTCCTACATCGGAGCCAAGCACATATTAGAGTAGGACAATCATCATTATCCCATTCTCACTTGTGAGTTCATGGCGACCTTCTCCTCCGACATTAAGAGCCCGGATTCCAACAAGAAGATGGAGTTTCAATTGGGCAACAAATGGTTCAAGCTCACTTTGAAGCAACTCAATGACGCCTTTGGCTTCCTCAATCCGACGGAGGACGACCCAAGCCCCATTCCGATCTTCAACACATGGAGCTATCTTACCGGGAAGGTGGTGCCCTCTTGCCATAACATGCAAGTCTCCAATCTTGCTAGTCCTCTCTTCCGGATCATCCTGCGCATTCTAGGGAGCGTCCTCTTCCCGAGAACCGAGCTCAACCGTACTTCTAGAAGGGAGATGATTGTGCTAAGAACCATGCTCTTCACCTCTCCGGCTCCCGTCAATCTTGGCTACGAGTGGATGAAGAGCATTGAGGATTTCAAGGGCGGTTCGGGTGCTATCTACTTTGGTGGAATGATAGCCCGACTTGCAATGAGTCTTGGAATGAACTTGAGGGCGTACACCGCTGAGAAGCCCATCTTTGTGGATATCCCATACATCCCCAACGCCAAGCTAATTGACAAACCTTCCAAAGGCGCTTCCACCTTCTACTCCACCTATAACGGGAAGCAAGTTGCTATTACTCGGGAGCGAGTTGACTTGCTCCATCTCCCGAATTGGTACGAGGTATGGTCTCCCAACAAGTTTCCTTTGAGAATTCGGCCCACACAAGATGAGTCTTTGAGACGCCGCCCACGTCGGTACCCAAGCCCCGACCCTCAAGCTACCAATTACCTTGCTCTGCCCCCACCTTCGGACAGCCCCAGGATCGACCCTATGGGGGTCGACCTCGACCCCTCTGGGTCGATCCCGCCATGCTTTCCTCCTTCTACCGGGCCTTACTTCGAGTTTGGGGCGTCTTCGGGAGCTCACTCCGGCCCTTCCTACACCGAGCCACCACCTCATGAGGCCCCACCGACATATGACATGGCTTACTTAGCCAACGAGATGGCCCCCATGCGCGTCTCTCAAAAGGAGCACTATGATGAGATTATGAGGGGTGAAGCGGCCCTCATGGAGTACCAAACTCAGACCCGAGAGATGATGACTCAACAACACCAACAATTCCAACAATTTCAAGGGTACTTCTATGCTCAACAAGAAGTGGACGATTACCGGTGGGCTCAAATGGAGGACTACATGCGATGGAACCAAGGCAACTTCCCCGATCGTGATGCATGGGCTCCCCCGGAGCAACCTCCTTTCCGCCCACGTCGACCACCTCCTCCTCCATGAGGAACTCCATCTCCAACCAAGCTTCCAAGAGTTTTTGTGAGTCTTCTTCTTCTTTTCTCTTTACTTTGTCATATGTTTTCATGCATGGGGACATTGCATGATTTAAGTATGGGGTGGGGAAGAAGAAATCTCACATGTTGTATATAATTGAGCCTTTGCTTTGTTTGTTTGTTTGATAGTTTGCCTTGTTGAGAAAAGTCTTGAAAAAATCCAAAAAAATGTCGAAAAAACCAAAAATATTTGTGTATTTTGTTTTAGGATGAAAAATGCTCCATCTTAGATGTCCTATGATGAAAACTAATCTTTATGCTTGTCATGTAATTCCTTTGGCATAATTGGATAGTGCAGCCTAAGTTTATGAAAAATTGCTTTTGATTGTGAATGAGACTTGTGATGAAATTGAGCATATGTGTTTTGAGTGAAAGTAATTGCAATCCAACAAATTTTTACCTAGTGAGAATTTTGGCCTAAAAGGAAGAACATCATTAATTCCCTCTTCTTCATATGTG
Source organism: Polygonum maritimum (assembly GCA_963924305.1). Taxonomy (NCBI): domain Eukaryota; kingdom Viridiplantae; phylum Streptophyta; class Magnoliopsida; order Caryophyllales; family Polygonaceae; genus Polygonum; species Polygonum maritimum. The sequence goes on along the minus strand of OZ002733.1, from coordinate 32,640,432 downwards.
TGATTTGCTCTCTTTATGCATATGTCTCTTGTCATTGATATGGTTATCTATTTCTTGAAACCATTATGAGATTGTTCATGCATGTTGATTGTGATTAAGAACTTGTATTTTTAGCCCATATTATTCCATGTCTACCTTGAATTATCTTTGCTTGAAACCCCATTCTAGCCTTAGCCTTTTGTTTGAAACTCCACAAAAAATTATCCCTAGCCCATATTAGCTTGACCCTATTCCGGGAATTGAATTTAGATGATTTGTGTTGGGAATAACTTTTGTTGAGTGACATTTGTGTTGGGTTTGAAAGAGGTGACATTGTTAAAGGGTAGAAAACAACTTGTTGAAGTATAGTGTAATAGGATTCTTGGCTTGGATTGCACATTGTTGAAAAGATGAAGAAAAGAAGAGAAAAAGAAGTAAAGAAGCTCGACCAAAAGCTCTCAGGATCGACCCCCATATGGGTCGATCTCGGCCCCCGGTGAAGAAAAGTAGCTCTCAGGATCGACCCCCCCAGGGGTCGACCTCGACCCTCTCCAAGCTCGAGCTAGAAAAAAAAAGACAAAGAAAAGAAAAGAAAGAAAAATGTTTAAGTGCAAAGCCAAGAATTCCTAGTATTTCTAAGTTGTATTATGGGAGTTTGGGTTAGAAATTGATGGGTATGAGTGTCATTGATGAAGTGTTCGGTTAAGAGTTGAAAAGAAGAGTGAGAGAGTTGTTTTGGTTTGAAGTGTTGTATTTAGGAGTTTGATTCCCGGATTTAGCACCACATGGCCAAATAACTCCCTACCTTATGTTATTACCAAGCCCCATTACAACCCGGCCGAATGAGTCTTCTATGAAGATTTCATTGAGCCTAAGTTCTTATGAAGATTGATGTGTTTTGACTTCTCTAGGTAGAGAGATTGGTGATATAAGTCTCAATGATAAAGTAGATGTTGCATAAAGGTTGAGATGAGAGTTAATTTGATAGCCTAAACACATGAGAGTTGAGAGAAACACATTATTATCCCTTGTGAGGTTGGATTGTGATTGCTTAGCTTAAAGACTTATACATATGTGATGACGTTAAAGTCGCTTGTCTTCTTTTTCACATGTGATTAAAATGTTTTTGACAAGGGCTATGCTTGAAGATGGTGTTATTGGTCTTGATATGCATGATTATTGCTTGAGGACAAGCAAGTCTAAGTATGGGGTGTTTTGATGTCCGCGTTTTTAGGTAGATTTTTAGGGTTTAGATAGGTTAGTTTGAGTTGTGTTTCGTAGTTGAGTCTTGTGTTTTTGAGTCTTTTTGCATGAGTTTTCGTATTTCCTTGAGATTCGGAAACTACGCGCTTTTGTGTCGTGTTGTAGGTGTTTTGAAGCTTGGAGACGAGTTTAGAGCGAAGTTAGGAGAGGATGGACGAGCTAGGAGGAAGATTCAAGTGGAAGAGCCAAGGAGAGGAACTAAAGAGGAGCTAAGTCAAGAAAAGAAGTGAAGAAATCGACCCCAAGATCGAGCCCAAGGAGGTCGACCTCGAGCCACTTGACCAAACTTGGAATGCAAGGAATAAGAGTCTCAGGATCGACCCTGAAGGGGTCGGTATCGACCCTATGGGGGGTCGAACGCGCGTGACCAACTTCCTTCTATCCGGATTACATGTGAAGTTTCCAAATCTGTATTTTAGGAAGGTGTTTTGTTTGTGTTTCCTAGTTAGATTAGGACTCCTTTTTGTCTATAAAAGGAGGTTGAACCTATAGTTTTTAGGCATGCTATGCTTTGGATGCTTTTGATTCAATCAAGACTTGGAGAATTGGGAGAAGACTTGGAGAACAAGTTTGAACCTTTGTGTAAGATTGATCTTTTGCTTAATTTGAATTTTAGTTTGGTTTTGATCATGTCTTCTTCTTCTTCCTTGTCTCTCTTTGCTATGTGTGAGTAGTTTTCTTAAGTTCTAGGGTTGGGCAAAAACCCAACACAATCATGCATGTTTAAAACTTGAATTCATGACTTGAGTGCTTAAGGATCATATCTAACCTATCTTGTGCTTAATCCTTGGTGAAAATTGAGGCATGTCTTGTAATTAACCCTAGCGAAAGTGAAAAGTTAATTACTTGATTATATCTAATAGGATTATTTGCGAAAGTTGATATTCCTAGGTTGAAGGATAGGTAGAAAGTTGTTTAATTTGCGAAAGTTGATTGAATAACTTGAATTGTTTGCGAAAGTTAAACTTTTCTATGATCTAGATGGCATGATAGTTGTGAATTCTTGTTGAGAGCATGTATGGTTGTTGTTGTGGTAGCCCTAGCCCTAGGATTTGCCTTTTATATTGATTGAAATTCGTGTCTTTTGCCTTGATCCCGACTCCCTCCGTCGTGTTCGAGTTGTTGTTTGTGTTCTCTCGTATGTTCGTGTGTGATTGATCTCAGGTTCGACCTTCTAAGGGTCGAGATCGACCATCCTCTAGTCGATCCTGACTCTGTTTGTTTGCGTTTCTTTTGCTCTTTCGTAGTTATCGATTAAACTTAGCACTACTCTCGCTCCTGTGGACGATCCTGACTTCGCTATACTCAACGGGGTCTTGACTAAAAATTTATTTGTTCAAGAAACCCTTCAACACTCGCCACCACCTTGTTGAGAACCTCTTTCAACCTGTTTGCTATTACCTTTGACGCAATCTTGTAAAGCACTTTACACAAACTAATAGGTCTCAAATCTCGCATTTTATAAGGATCACTCACTTTCGGAATCAAAGATATATATATATGTATGGTTAAGGGAAAGCGGTAGATCATCACCATTTAGGATTTGAGGAACAAAGGAAATTCATGACTTCCGTTCTGACAATATGCCAGTGTTATTGGAAGAACAAAGCCGACATACCATCGGGCCCAGGAGCTTTAGTTGGATGCATATAAAAAAGTATCGAACGTACCTCTTCTCCCATGAATGGCCGGAGGAGCTAAGAGTTATCCTCGTCCGTCAATATAGGTGAGAGTCCTTGAGGAGCCATATTAGAAGGTGTACTGAGTTCGGTTTTAAAGAGAGCACGGAAGTATTCAACCGCCACCTTCGACTTATTTTCACTTCTGCACCAAATCATTCCATTTTCGTCAATAAGACGACGGATCTTACTCCTCTTCCTCCTGGAATTTACTTTACTGTGGAAGAAAGAAGAATTTCAGTCCCCCCATTTAAGATTATGCTCTTTAGCCCATTGGAACCATATGAGTTCTTCTTTTTCCATAAGATCCTCCTCCTCCCTTTCCAACCTCCTCCTTTTGTACATCAGACTGCCATGCATTCCGCCTTTATTTAGCTGGCGGAGCTCCTCACGAACTGCATGTAATTTATGCATGACATTTCCAAATTCCTTTTTGCAGGGCAGTCCAATGGATTTCGGGGCCCTGTTCGAACTTTTTTACATGTTAAGATTTACACTTTAGTTGACTATTTTTTATTAATTTTCTTTCTCAATCATCATACTAATGCTTTCATGGAAATTGGTTTTAACATGTTAAGAATTTATGTGTTGGAGTATTCAAATAAAAGACATTTAACTATTGTAACAAACTGTAATCAAATTATGTGAAATATACACATGAATTCAAGTACCTGCGATCTCATAAACTCATTTTCAACTATTAGTTGCGCCAATTCGGCGTTAGTTCTGGAGGTTTCGGCTTTGAATTCATCAAAGTTATTTTGGAAGGAATCTAGACGGGCAAAAAGTTCGTCCATGGAAAACGGTCGGAGTTTGACGGAAGGATGATCGTTTTTCCTTTAGCTATCGGCCCCACGGTGGGCGCCAAATTGTTTTGGACGAAAAATGCACAAAGCACTCAAACGTCCTTTGGAGGAGGCCAATAGCCAAAGGTTTACGATCGGTTTCGGTTGTCGGGAGATCGAGTAGAAAATAGCAATAGAAAGCGGTAGAAACTTAATGTAAATCGAATGAAAGAACTAAACAAATAAGGAAAATTGCTTATCTCCTTTTATTATAAATGATCGACTAATTACAATCGATAGCTTTGGATTTCGGATCCGGAAGCCTCCGGGCTGATGTTCAGAAAGTTGTCGGACGGCGGCGGTCGGTGGCGGTCGGCGGCGGTCGGCGGTGGCCGGCGATGGCGATCTTAGCCACGAGGGCTATGAATTACAAGCTATAGAGAGAAATACAAATAAAAGTCGTGGCTATTGTGATCTTGTGTGTTCACCCCCGTTTCTATGGCCTAAGGACTCTATTTATATGGTTACAAGATAGAGAAAGTGGGTATAACCACCCTAGAAAATAGGCACGATAGTAGTTCATCCATTTGAATATGACTTTTGACTTGTTCCTCCTTGAAAATAGCTCTTAAAGGTTGAGGAAAACGTGGTCAAAGTTGTTGAGGTGGTTTCCGGAAATCTAGGGATCTCGTTTGACCCGCTGGAGGCGTCAGCCATCGGTTTCTGCAGGAGCTTTCTGCTGGCACTTTCTGGCAGAGCTTTCGGGAGCTTTCTGGGACTATAGTCTGCAGCGATAGCCTTTGAAACCTTGTTTTTCACTGAGATTCTCATGAGATAGGCTAGAATCAAGGGGTGAATTTAGGGTCCAACAATACCCCAAATTCATCTTGGTCGTCGAGGCAAGGAGACGGGCGAGATGAATTTCATTCTTTTCGCCGGATGATTCATCATTTGCAAGAGTACCCCGTTGATGGAAGAAATAGAGTTTCTGGTCAACTAGCGCCTTTATGAAGGAAGCCGTTAGCCAAGAGCATGGACTCAATCGGAGTCGTCAACTAAAAGCACGGACCCGACCGAAGTTGTTTGCCGGCAGCGTTGGTTTGATCGAAGTCGTGTAGCCTCGGGCGTTTAACTTGATGAAAACCGTTAGCGTCAGGCGTTAACTTGAACAAAGTCGCTAGCTTATAGCTAAGACTCGACCGAAGCCGCTAGCCAAGGGTTTAGACTTGCCGTCATATGAAGGTGGTGCCCCGGAAACTGAGGTTTTGTCTCGGAAACTGAGGTTTCGTCTCGGAAACTGAGAGGTTTCGTCTCGGAAACTGAGGTTTCGTCTCGGAAACTGAGAGATTTCGTCTCGGAAACTGAGAGGTTTCGTCTCGGAAACTAAGAGTCTATGCCTCGAAACTGAGGGTCTATGCCTCGAAACTGAGGGTCTAGGCCTCGAAACTGAGGGTATATGCTCCGAAAACTGGAGGCTTGGACACGAAACCTTTGCAGAAAGTGCTTGCGATGGTTTCTAGGGAGGATTGCCTTTAGATCATGATCAGACCGTGATCGTAGCTGGCGGTCAGCGCCTCGTGTGCTTTCTACAAGACAAGTAGCTAGAAGGGCTGGTCGTAGGTTTCTCCAATGACCCTTCGATGCTCAAGTTAGTAGCGTATGCCAACGAAATCATAAAGAGAATGTATAGTGCAAAATAATATAAGATCCTTAGTGACGATACGGATGAAACCTGTGTTCCTTGTGATCACGAGCGATTGGACCATGACCGTGACTTTCTTGGTCGTCGTCGCTATCATCGGCAGAGCTTTCTTGGGCAGATTCGCTATCTTCCGCGGTTTGGTCACTAGATTCAGGTTTCTGGAAGTCATGTTCCGGAATCCTCCGAGTAGCCTTATCTTCGTCGAGGAGGATGTGGGCCATTGCTTTCGCTTGGACATCCTCGAAAGTTGTACACGGGTTCATAGTCAATTCATCATAAAGTTCGTTGCTCGTTTGAAGGCCTTGGCGGAATGCTTCGATGGACGTCAAAACATTGCAATTGGGAATCTTGACTTTCTCGTGAACAAAACGGTTCAAGTAATCTCTGAGAGTTTCGTCATACCCCTGCGTAATTCGATATAAATCATTAGAATACTTCTCAAGACGTCGACTACTTATGAATTGAACTTTAAATAAATCAATAAGATTTGCGAATGATTCCACGGATCCCTGTGGTAAACCAAGGAACCATCTTAGGGTTGGGCCCTCAAGAGTAGCCCCAAAACACTTGCACATGATGGCTTCACGGTCCTTTCTAGGGATGGAAACCGTCATCATCTTTTGCTTGAAGATCGAGACATGATCGTTGGGATCATCGGTGCCATCGTAGCGTGATATATCGGGAACGGTGAACCCCTTAGGAAACTCGACCCCAGCTATGGTTTCCACAAAGGGAGAAGCCTCATAGCCGTTGTCGGGTTCTTTCTCCATGGGAGGCGGAATCCCAGGGATCGTCGCAATCTGCTCGTAAAGAGCCTTAAGTTGCTTTTGGACCTCTCGCTTGACGACGTCTTTGATGTCGTGAAGAGTATGAGCGACCCCAACATCTTTCGTGGGTTGATGCCTAGGAAAGACAGCTGCAGTAGTATCTTGACCTGTGACACTTTCCGGTAGAAAAGCTCCTACGGTGGTCGTGGAAACTTCTCAGAAAGCTACTGCTGGAGGCATGTTCCTGTCCGTCGGTACCTGCGATCTCACAAACTCATTTTCAACTATTAGTTGCGCCAATTCGGCGTTAGTTCTGGAGGTTTCGGCTTTGAATTCATCAAAGTTATTTTGGAAGGCATCTAGACGGGCAAAAAGTTCGTCCATGGAAAACGGTCGGAGTTTGACGGAAGGATGATCGTTTTTCCTTTAGCTATCGGCCCCACGGTGGGCGCCAAATTGTTTTGGACGAAAAATGCACAAAGCACTCAAACGTCCTTTGGAGGAGGCCAATAGCCAAAGGTTTACGATCGGTTTCGGTTGTCGGGAGATCGAGTAGAAAATAGCAATAGAAAGCGGTAGAAACTTAATGTAAATCGAATAAAAGAACTAAACAAATAAGGAAAATTGCTTATCTCCTTTTTATTATAAATGATCGACTAATTACAATTGATAGCTTTGGATTTCGGATCCGGAAGCCTCCGGGCTGATGTTCAGAAAGCTGTCGGACGGCGGCGGTCGGTGGCGGTCGGCGGCGGTGGCGATCTTAGCCACGAGGGCTATGAATTACAAGCTATAGAGAGAAATACAAATAAAAGTCGTGGCTATTGTGATCTTGTGTGTTCACCCCCGTTTCTATGACCTAAGGACTCTATTTATATGGTTACAAGATAGAGAAAGTGGGTATAACCACCCTAGAAAATAGGCACGATAGTAGTTCATCCATTTGAATATGACATTTGACTTGTTCCTCCTTGAAAATAGCTCTTAAAGGTTGAGGAAAACGTGGTCAAAGTTGTTGAAGTGGTTTCCGGAAATCTAGGGATCTCGTTTGACCCGCTGGAGGCGTCAGCCGTCGGTTCTGCAGGAGCTTTCTGCTGGCACTTTCTGGCAGAGCTTTCGGGAGCTTTCTGGGACTATAGTCTGCAGTGATAGCCTTAGAAACCTTGTTTTTCACTGAGATTCTCATGAGATAGGCTAGAATCAAGGGGTGAATTTAGGGTCCAACAATAATGATCTGGAATCCGGTTGATTTATAATTATCGGTGGGCGTTTTGAATGATGGTTATATAGTTTGTCAAAGATTTAATAATGATTTTAGACTTTCGTTGTAACGATATTTCGGTGGCCTTCGGCCAAGATTTTCAAAAGGTTTTCTACTAGAAAGACGTTCATATATATGCATAGTATATGCTGGTAAAATTTCATAGTAATTGGAGCTATATGGTGAAAGTTATAATGCATCTTGGCATGTCATTGCATTTAGGGTTAGAGTTTGTAAGAGTTTATAGGCTAAAAGTGCATTGGGTTATTATATAGGAGCACGAGGGATAACTCGTGATCAGGAGAAAGAGTCCGCATCAAGAAGTCTTTCCTAACAGGTGAGTATAGACCGGAGATTCAACCTTATGTGTTATATGATGTGCTACCATGTGTGTATATATATACTATGTGCTATATATGCTATATGGATATATGTGTGATATATGTTTTCCCTGGAATGTCCATGATTGTTTGCATAGACTGTGCAATTGCAAATGATACATGATATATGATGCGTTTGAGCATATCACATTGGCATGAGATTAAAGGCTCTGTGCTGTCTTGCCCTGAATTTGTAATCACAGGAGACCTAAAAAAAAGGTCTAAACACATGGGACCTATAAGGTCAAATCACAGGAGGCCTAAAAGGCCAATTCATATGAGACCTACGGGTCTAAATCACATGGGACCAAAAGAGTCCATTCACAGGAAACCCGGGGCAAATTCAGGCTTGCACAGTTCACAGAATAATAATTGGACACATGAGCATTTGCATATGCATAAGTTTATTCATATGAAATATAGATATGTGTATGTATATGTACAAGGATTGATTAATTGGATTGGCTATGAGTGAAATAATTGATGATGGTTTATATTCACTGAGTATGCGACTCACATAAATCGCAAACCTATTTTTCAGGTCAACTAGTTCTACAAGCTTGTTTCTCTTAGATGTTACATATGCACAGGTCGGCCGGCTAATGCCTTATGCAACCTTCTCCTCCTCATTTTGCATCATAGACATATGTATTGTAATAGAAGTCAGAGAGTTGTTTTAGTACAAGAAGTAACTAGATACAAGTGTGTGTATCTGTGTGTTTTAACTTATTGTTGCTAAGTTTTGTTATATGTTTATGTGATCAGATGCGAAATTATGTGAATTATATGTTTGTGTAATAAGTAAGATATTTATAGCGTACGTCAGAGGGGTGTGAGGGTGTCACAACGAGGAGGAGGCGATCGGCAACGCAAAATCGGCGGTGCAGGCGGTTATTCCCCTTCCGGCGCCGGGCGTGGGTGTGGGCGTGGAGGCAGGCGTCCTACGGTGGCGGGACTGGGCGACGACGCACAACAGACCAGCAGGCTAGGGCGTGGAGGCAGTCCGCCGGCAATGACCTGCACAATTCCGGAAACCAGCGGGCGTGCGGGGCAGGGGTTGAAGCCGGCGGTCGGGGTCGGGAATCCAGCGGGGGCTGGTGCTGAGGCCGACGTGCAAGTAGGGGAAGTCGCAAAGGGTGGTAGTGGCGGTGATGCGGTGGCCAGTGATCAAGCAGGTTCTCGTACGCCGATGGTGGTCCCTCCCGGGACGAGTTTCGGTCACACGATAACGGTATTTTGAAAATATTATATTTTTATTTATTGTATTATATTATTTATAATGTTGTCTTGATTTATAAATTTCAGCCTTAATTTCTTTTATATATTTGCTATTTAGGATTAATTTAGCTCATTTACAATTTATTGTAGGAATATTTTAATGATTTATTCAAAATTTTCGAATTAACGAATTTTAAAACGCTCTATTAATACGAATGATGTACGAGGATGTTTTAGAGAGTTATTATAATTGAAATTGTTAATTGTTAAGTTTTAGAGAAATTTTGAAGTTTTAAAGAATGAAATCAATATTATTAAGTATGAGGACGTTTTAGATAATTAACGATTTTTCAATATATAAAATTCTAGAGAAATTATTATAATTGAAAATATTATATAGTTAAGTTTTAGAGAAATTTTGAAGTTTTAAAGATTGAAATCAATATTATTAAGTATGCGGACGTTTTAGATAACTAACGATTTTTTAATATATAAAATTCTAGAGAAATTATTATAATTGAAAATATTATATTGTTAAGTTTTAGAGAAATTTTGAAATTTTAAAGATTGAAATCAATATTATTAAGTATGCGGACGTTTTAGATAACTAACGATTTTTTAATATATAAAATTCTAGAGAAATTATTATAATTGAAAATATTATAAAGTTAAAAACAATTTAAGATAATTAAAATAAGTTATTAGGCGATATGAAATATTAAAATACGTACAAATTACGGCTATTAGATAATATGAAATATCGATGTGGATTTAGGCCGTTAGGGATCGTCTTGAGAATGCTCGGAAGGAGAAGAGGAAAGAGCATCCTGCGGTCTCTCCCATTCGGAGGAACGTTCACGCCGAGTTCAGTGTGGAAGCCGTAGGCACTAGTGATTCTTCCACGCCGATATCGGTGACCATCCCGCCACGGCCTGTAGATATTCCAGTTGTTCTGACTTCGGGTCGTTCGAGACCGTCTACATCAGTCCCACCAGAGGACCACCACGTAGAGGCTGATGGCGACGCCTCTCCAGCACCGCATGTGTACGGCGGTGGGCCTGAGATCACGGACCTTCTAGTGAGTTACGGGACTCACCGGTCGATCCATGTATGGGAGGAGATTAGTGCAGAGAGGGATCGAGCACAGCGTGTAGGCAAGGAGTTCGAGTCTGATAGATTGGTTAGTAGCCTCGAAATCATATTCTTTTTTAGGTTATTAGGGTAAACATATATAATATGATAACAACTCAATAAAGCATATATATTTTCTTTCAGGACATTAGGCCGTTGAAATCCTACACCCGTAGTGCAGGTCACCTTAGGCGTTTGATAGACATGTATTCTCCGCCATTTGCGCATGAGAATGAGGAGGGTTGGCATGACATCGCCAGACAGAGCGGTCTTGTTTCCTTAAAGGAGATGGATTGGGGGCAGATAGACCATCCATTGGTTCAGGCTTTCGTCGAGCGTTGGTTTCCAGAAACCAACTCGTTCCACTTTAGCTGGGGAGAGATGACTATTATGCTTCATGACGTATTCGAGCTCGTGTCCCTTCAGATCGACGGTGTTGGCGTATCCAATGTCCCGTTGTCGGTGTCGTCCCTAACCTTATCATTCCCCTTTCCTAGTCGACGCATCATGTGCTCAAGAGCTGTTGGATCCCTCCTTGAGTATTTGAGGGTGCTCTTTGGCCTTCCATTCTCTTTACACAGTGATGGCTCTTCCGCCTTTGTTCGACTTGGCATCTCGATGTCTTCGTGAAACGAAATGAGCCGGTTTGCATGATCTTGACTCATTCGTCTACTCCTTCATTGCTCATCAATTGCATTCCATTTCAAGTCGTTCTCACTAATGGATCGTTCCGCATTTACTTCAGAAGAAGCATCTTTGTACCCTTCCCATGTCAATTGCTTCCAGAAGAGATGAATCTCATTCAATTCAATGGGGTTGTCTTCAACGATAGCAGCAGCAACTCTGTGGATGCACGGAATCCCAAAGCAATCCTTCCACCAATGATCGACGCACATTTCATGGTAGTTGCCATTGACCACATCAAAGTACATTGCTAACAATAATTGAAAGCATACATGCGACACTTTATGGAGGAGTGGGACGAATAAGTGCTCCAAACCTTCCATAACTTCGGACATCTTGTTTCGAATCTTTATGCGATCCGATTCCATCATCTCCCTCACGGTTCGAATCTGCGTTCCCAAGTGATCGTGAATCTTTTGTATCATTATGTTGAAGCTAAGACTGGGTGAGTCCAAAACATCCTTCAAAACCTTGTGCATTCCCTCCACCCTGTCAAGTTTTACAATGTATTAACAAGTTAGTTTTATCATCGTATATAAAGTATCATCGTTGTGAACATATGATACTTCTTACCTACTTGTCGTTCTTGTGAAGAAGTGAAGTCGGTTGTCAGTCCAAGCTCTAACTATGTTTCTCTTATAAGGTATGAGCCATGTATCATCAATATAACTGACGAGCCCCGAATGCCAATTCTTCAGGATCTGGCGGCGTTTGGCTTCGTAGCTCCCCTCGGTAGTTGACATGAACAAATCCCAAAATCTATGAGAAAAAATTGTAGCCAAAGTATCATCTTTAAAGACGTCAAGCGCATGCTTTTTGATATTGGAAGTAATGTGCACCCAACACAATAAATGTTGCACTTCGTCTTCAGTGAAAATCTCGTGAATTGCATTTATTAGTGCTTGTTCTCGATCCGTCATAATGGCTGTCGGCATCACACCCATTTCTTCATATAGTTTTCTCAAGTGACCTAAAACCCATGCGAAATGTGGTTGATCTTCCTTAGACATGAATGCGAAACCTATGTTGAATGTGTGATTCGTGCAGGTCATACCAACTATCTCCAGCAAAAACATGTTATACCTACACATTATTGAAACATTTAAGCCCAACCGCTAACAATATTCAAAAAACATTATTTGGATTGAATAAATGGGAGGAAACAAACCTGTTTGTCTTGTAAGTGGCATCCATAACAATCAAGTGTTGGATCGTAAGTCTGTTAATGAAGGCGTGCTTAACTGGGTTAAGGGCGTCCTTAGGTGCAGCGGAAATTAGACTTAACAGGAAACGCAATGAGATAATGGACACAAGTATTTATAGATGAACCCCACTAAGACCAACTAGTCTTATGGGTAAACCTTTACCTCCGCTTGGAGGATTTTCAATAGCCGTCCTTATCTTATTAAGAGAGAGTCCTTACAACTTAGGCGAGTCGTTACACTTCACTGAGCTAAGCGTCCATCCTTAGCCTCACTAGTAACACTCCTTTCCACCTAACAAAGTAACCTAACTTTCTTAGCTATAAGGAAGCTATCACACACGTCTCTCACGGTTCGTTGTGAGAGACAAACTACAACTCTAACTATTTTGTGGTTTGTTTTGGATTTGATGTGGTTGGACTTTCTTTCTCTTGCTTCAAGCTCACTTGATCTTCTTGATCTTCATTCGTGTTCTTGAATGCTTCGGGAGAGCTTGAGAGAAAGTCTTCAAAGTCCACACCGCTATGGATACCCTTGGGGGGGTATTTATAGCGGAAGTGGTTCTTGTCCTCTAGCGTCCTCTGAGGCTTTGCAGGATCCTTGATCTTCCATCAACGGTGCGATGAGCCTCTTGAGGAAGTCAACTCTGTTGACGCTTGGGAAGCCTCCGCGTGGATAGGGGACCATTGCTGGGAAAGCGACATCTTTGGAATTGTCTACACGTGCCCAGACAAGGGAAGCTTTCTTCTGAGGACTGCGGCCGAGTATGATGTAATCATGTTAGGGCGGCCTTGATTTGAATTTGAACTTCGTCCGTATTTTGGCGCGCGTCCCTTCTTGATGAGGACGCCGTCCTATCTGCGCAGGGACTTTGCCAACTATGTTTAGTTCTGGAAGTTCTGATGATGTGCGTCCCTACAGAGTTAGGGACTGCCGTTCACTTGTTGTCCTTTTCGCTCATTTGCGTCCAATGGACTTACCTGAGATCAACACTCGGACAACTTATTAAATACATTTGAGTTTGTCATTATCAAAACAAGGGACGATCATTATTGGTTTAGATATTAATGACTGGCGTCCTTAATATCATCCCAACATCAAGTAAGGGAACAACTTCATCAGGTGGAGTGAATCCGGGTGGACAAAGAACAAGATATCTAACTCGTTCGTTTCCGATTTAGTTAATGTCCGCACTCTATATCCCTTGTTGTGCAAGAACACCAATGTTTGTTGACATACCGTCAAATTGCCACGATCATTCAGTAATACCTTATACTTGAAGTTTGAAATTTGCTTTCTAGAAGTCACATTTTTCGGATTATTCTTCACCGACATTTGCGAAATCTCCTTCGGTTTTTTGAACACTCCGCATGCAATGACACTATCCTTTTCCTTGGGGGTCAAGCGACCAAGATACGGATGTCCAAGCGAGGTTGTTCCAATCTCATGATTGTGCATGCCGAACTTCACCTTCAAAGTCCATTTTACAAACCTCGATCGACGACCGACCAACTCAAAAGGACATTCACACTTCCTTGACCCTCCTTTATTTACTATAGCTCTAGACACTCCGCCTTGATCGCATATTAGTTTGACATATCTATCATTTGAGTTACTAATGAGGATTGCAATATTGAAAGGTCGACCGATTTCTCTAGCCCACTCAATCATCTCTTTCATGTCATCCCACTAATATTCATTTGCAAATTCGGATGTGAAAGCTCGACCAAATGGCTATACAAACATTAAACTCGTATCAAATTAAGATTAAATACGAAGATTACTCCTTATTCCTAAAAGACTATGTTGCATTCTAAACAACTACGAAATTGACATAAGTAATCGAGTTCAATGAGAATGCATGATACTTACCCGTAGCCATTTGCTTGGTTGAAACCGTCTATTTGCATTTTCTTGCTCTTCTACTAATTCCTCTCCTTGCAATTCTGGCGAGTCTTCGTACTCATCATTTAGCTCGTCTTCCCAACCATAATACAAATTTTGACTAGTATACGACATTGTTTGATTGAGATTTGAGCATAGATCTATAGTTTCAAGTTGGTACAACTATTGACAAAATGAATGAAGAACCGAGCATTTTATAAGGCAAATAATATAGCCGTTGATATATAGCCGTTGATATAGCCGTTGGTCCAACGGTCGAATTTTCAAATTAATAGTCGACACCGCCACGCCTCCAGACGGCGCCCCACCACGCCGACGAACGGCGCCATACCACGCCAACGAACGGCGACATACCACGCCGACGAACGGCGCCCCACCACGCCGACTAACGGCGCCTTACCACGCCGTACCACGCCACGTTTTTTTCGCGTTTCTGTTTTCCAGCAATTTTATTAATATAATATTCGGATGCCTTTAAATGGTGACGCCTCCTGATGGCGTGGTGCAAAAAGTCATTTTTTGGTGTGCAACCAAAAAAACCGCGGCGAGAAAAAAGGTTTCCTCGTTCAGGAAAGAAATTCAATTTGGTTTTGTTTTTATGGAAAAAAATCTGAAATAAGAGGAGATCATGCTTTGATGGGGCCACTAAAAGTATTTCCAAAAAATTAACACGGTTTTAAACCCGGACTCTTCAACTATCTTGTACAGTCAATTACCGCTGGACTACATGGGCTTTTGGGTAATTGCATTTCTTCACATAAAATATGAGGCCCTCCTAAAAGTGGAGGCCCTCCAAACAGCCCGATGGACGGCCCTGTCTTTTTGTTCCATTCTTTTAATCGGTCATGCAACTCGATAATTTGTCAATCACCCCCTCTCATCGGACCACCTGGGCTAATTTGGCTTCTTAATTACTAAAAGACATCTGATCAAATGGGATCAATATATACCTCGTTTAGGAGTGTCGAACCAAATTCCAAATAATAAGTATATGGGCCTGATAATGAATGCAATTTTTCTGGGCCAGTCCAATCCAGTCCAGTCTAAGCCTATTTATCGCATTAACGTTTCACTAGGCCCATCAAATTAAGCTTCTACTTTTTGCACCAAGGCCTCAAATGTAGCCAGTTCCTCTCCTTTTCATAACAACAATCATGACGAATTGTGATCATCTCTCACCAGACCCAGAGGCTGTAAGCACGAAAAAAAGTAACCATTGTAAACTCAACTCAAGTGTACATATCTAAAAGTTGACTGCTCAACCTTGCAATAAAAACGCCTATAAACGTAGTAGTTACACAAGAGTTTGGAAACTACCTACACAACCTTTATTAGAGAACTTTGTAGTGAAAAGAACTACTGCATGTATTATTATGAAGACCATCCAAAAGTTTAAACCGGAATAATTTTGTAGTGAAAAGAGAACTTTTTTTAATTGATTTTGAACTTTATGACCAAAAGAGAACATGCTCTATTCTATGATAATAAAGGTCCATCAAAAGACAAACATCCTACGTTCATCACTTTTCTCATCTGTTAATTTCGGTGCAAAAAGCATATGCTTGCCAGCTCTTCACTCATTTGGGCCGCCGCTGTCTAATTTTTCCTTATTTGGTAAGACTTTCTATTGCTTCAAACCACCTAATTACAAGGTGTTTGCTCCTAAAATTCTTAATGCCCCCATTACCTTGTGAATCTGTGATTGTACCACCTAAACCTTTGACTCTTTCGTGCAAATTAGGGTCGTTCAAAATCAGGGCAACGCTCCAAGTCCAACCAACCATCCACTACGCATAATACTCAGCCTTGAATTTCAAAATCCAGCAAGTTCTCCACCAAATTTACTTTCCTGATGAATGTTATTTGACATTGGTCATTTAACTGAACACTTACTTGCATGATACCTATCTATCATGGCTTAAAACATACGTAGCCCCCCGAACTTACACAAATTTGCCACTTAGACACCCCACCTTTGATTTGGACCTATTGAGTACTCGGACTTGTGTTTTTTGACCTATTAAACACCTGTTTGCTGAGGTGTGCAAAAAAATTTGCCAACATGGCGCCACATGTATACCATGTTTATACCACCTCATCACTTTTATTAAAAAAAATAAGAAAAATAAGAAAAATTAAGTTCCATGGCATTTTGATAATTAACGTAATTTTTTTGTCATAAGAAAATAGAAAAAAAAATGATAAAGAAATCTAAATCCAACCACCCCATCCCGATGGACCCAGTCCTTTGCGACTGAACCATCCGCCGTTGCCGCCGCCCCTTCCGCCGCCGCCTCAACCAGTCAAACTCCATCGTCGTCCCACCTCGTCTCCTCCGCCAACGACGTCGTTGTCTCGTCCTCCCCCTCTTTCACTGTGCCGTCGTCCAACCCCCAGATCCGACCTCGTTCGAGCCGTCGCCGCCCGTCTCTCACCAGATCCGACCACCCAAAGTCGAGACCGACCTCGCTCGAGCCGCCGCCGCCCATCTCTCTCCAGATCCCGCTCGACCTCGCCCAGCGCTCCTCCAGATCCGTCTCTCTCTTGTTTGTTCTGGCGCGTCTCCGGCCTCGTCGATGCCGGGCGCCGTAGTCGATCTTGGTGCGCTGAGCCGGAGGAATCTTCAATCCTCACTCCATAGCGTACAACCGACCTGTTTGAAGATCACCAAAGTGACAAAACAGACTCCATCGCGTAGGCTTCGTTCGCCATGGATATGCCGTCCTTTTGCTGTGATCTGGTTCAGAGAGGAAAGCCGGAAAGGGGATAGAAAGAAGGCAGGAAAGTGGCTTATTTTTCTTTTTCTTATTTTTCTTATTGTTTTTCTTTTATTTAATAAAGAGTAATGAGGTGGCATACATATGATATATATGTGGGGCCAAGTTGGCAATCTTTTTTACACACATCAGCAAATAGGTGTTCAATAGGTCAAAAAATATAAGTTCAGGTACTCAATAGGTTCAAATCAAAGGTGAGGTGTCTAAGTGATAAATTTGTGTAAGTTTGGAGGGGCTAAATATGTTTTAAGCCTATCTATCTTCATGGCATGTCACATGTGTGAGAATAATTTGTCCTGTTGTACTAAAACCACCAAAATAACGAAGCCACATGTGATAGGCCGCCCGATAAGGTGGCCGGGTCTGGGCCCATATTCTTTTTTTTTTTTGAGCAACTGGGCCCATATTACTTCGTCCATATTCCGACTAAAAATTGGCCAACATTTAAATTCAAATGGAAATGAAAAGACCAGATTGTCATTGTAACGTACACAAGTTTATGTTGGTTGGCTGCAGTCCACCGGTCACCACCTGTCCACCACTCACAAATTTAAAAAAAAAAAAAAAGATGAAAGGTTTTTTTAAACTTAAACGGGTCGGATTGGTTCGGTCGTTATTTGTCCGGTCTGGTTTAATTTAGGGTTGGACCACTTCTCCGCGTATATATTATTATCTTGTATACAAGTCAAGTCTCACTCACATGCCTCCATGTTCGTTCATCCGAGTCCTCTCTTCCTATATCTTATTGTAACTTTCCAAGTTTCTGATAAACAAGTGTTAGGTAGAGTAATTCCTGGAACAAACATTTGCTCTGTTTGGATATTGTTAAATAGTATTAACTTCAACCACAAAACAATTTTTATATAGAAAACGAGTGTGCAATTTCTATCTATTAGATCATAGTAGAATCAGCGGTACGTAAAAATTGAAAATATACTAAATTAAAGAAATAAATAGAGGGGTCCGCCTGATTAATTTCAAAAACGGACAAAAATTATTCATTGTTATATTACTTCCCTACTTTATATACATAATCCTAGTCCGCATTATATACATGGTTATTACAAATCCCGTACCATGTGCGATAAAGTAAATATAAATCCGACATATATGATCCGAGATCGAGTTTTGACCCAAGCTTGATTTCTACTTCATAATGTCCCAAATAATTCATGTTTTATCTATAAAGAAATCAATTCAATCAATTTTGATTAAGATTACTTTCCCAAGTAATATCTATTGAAACAAATTTTTTATATTATTTTATTAATATTTTCATTTATATTTAATAATATGGTTATTTGTATTTTATCAATAAATATATAAAATATAATCACTTCAATTATGGAATTCATTATTTTAATTAGTTATCTAGAACTAGAATCTTGATAACAATAATTTAAGTTTTATCTTTTAACTAAAATGAAAAGAGTTTTAATTATTCAAATGGAAATTATATTTTCTTAAGATAACAAAATTTGGTAAGATATCAAATATATCAAAAAATGAATAAGATATCAAGTAAGAATAAAGATTATTTTTGTAGGATAAAATTAAAATAATTATGTCATTATTTTATTCTATCGCGATGACGTGGCAAACAAATTTTAACAAAGACTTGGATTCCGCCTTATACTATATTTAGGTGTACCCGCCATGCCATGCACGAATGACTCACGCTTCACATTTTAAAATTATTTTTGTTATAAATAAGATATTAATAAGTGAAAACATATAATGAATATTTTAGCATATGAAAATGATATTTTTTTAGACGAAAAATATTATTTTTCAGATTTGTTGTACCGCACGTACGAGATTATATAAACATAAAACATATTCTAATTATAAAACAATTTAATAAATAAATTTAATTACTTTTTCATCCTTCAAAATTTGTCTCCAATGGTTAATATATTTTATTGTCCCTATTATCACAATTTTGAGACATTATAAGCCAATATAATATAAAATGAGATGTTTTAATCGATTATTTTGGTTTGATCTTTTTTTTTAATACTATAATTTATTAGTATGAGACATAATTACTATGAACTTTTATTTAATTAAAATTATTTAAATATAACATCAAAATTTAGAAATATAAAATGAGTCCAATATGATTCTAATGACTTTATATATTGAAATAAATAAAATATATTAATAAATAGTTATTTTATTATTATAGATATAATTACTGTGAATTGATATAAGCTAAGTTAATTAACATGTATCTTTTATAGAAGAAAATTTTGAAGATAAATAATATTGTTTCAAAGATAGATATTACATCCGTAAGAAAAATGATAAACATAAAGATAAGATAATTAAGAAAATGTTAAAGATAAATAGTATGCCTTCAAAGATAGATATTAGATGGGTACGAAAAAAAATATTTTTAAATATTAGATAATTAAGAAACATAAAACATATAAAATTATTAATAATATGGGGCAAGAATCAACGGGGTGGCTCGAAAACGGCCGGCTTTTATATCTCTAACAGCTTTCCCATTTTTCAAATTTGGAGAATATTGAGGTGTTTTAAGGTTAAACAGTTTCCCTATCCTATTTTCCAAGATAGAGATAGAGAAGAAAAAGAGGTAGTCTTTCCCCAAATTAGGAGAAAAGTCTTCATTCCCCAAAAGTAAAATACTTCTTATATTTCAATAAAAATTAACAAAAGTAGTACATAATCTTTTTTTGCTTCAATATATAATTAAATGCATATTCCTTTTTAGGTTTGATGGATCTCTATAATGGAAAAACTATTGGAATTTAAGCATAAAATTTTTAGAGATTTTGAACTTTGATTCTCCATTTTGAAAAAATTTTAGAGACTCTGTTGGAGACGCTCTTAGGCTTAAAGTTGGTAAATTTATGTAAGTACATCAAATAATAAAGTGATAAATTTAGTTTTTCTATTAAATATGATGTGGGGGTCAAAATCAATAGTAAAAAGATAAGTGATATATTAAAAAGATAGAATATCTTATCAAAATCCAAAATTTTGATCATATCTTTTAGATGAAGAGATAATAAGTGCTTGTTTGGTTCACTTTCAAAATCATGGGAATTGAAAAAACCCAGGAATTGACTTTAAACTCCTGTGTTTGGTTATATTTGTTTCACACCAAAACCATGGGAAATTAAATTCTCATGATTTGCACTTCCTCCAAAATGAAGGAATTGCAATTACCATGGAAGGGGTGGGTAAGATTCAATTCCTCCATATATTAAGAATAATTATTTTTTATTTAAATTATAAATTTCATTTTTGCCCTTAATTTACATTACAGTTTTTAATGGATAAAGGTTATTGTGGTAATTTTAAACAAATTCTCATGATTTTGCACTTCCCACCAAACAAATTGTAGGAATTCAATTACTGGGTAATTGAATATAACCAAACACTTTTTCTCAAATCATGTGAAAATGAATATATAGGAATTAACTTCATGTGATTTAACTTCCCGTGAATTTTAATTCCTACATTTAACCAAACGAGCACTAAGGAGTTTAATCAAATAAAAAAAATAACATAAATAAAACTGTTTTTTATTGAATATGTATTGGGGTCAGAACCAACATGGTGGTTCAAAAATAGCCGGCTTTTATAATATATATTGATTATATTACCTTATACACATGTCGCTTTTACATAATGGATAAATATATATACTCATGATTTTAATATTAACTTATGCAAATTCCGTTTTATTGACCGAACAAATATAGTTACATGATTATTATATGTTATATATAGAAGTTCAGTGTATATACATGATTATAATACATGATTATAATACCTTACATATATGCCGGTTTATTGATAATGTACTATAATTATGTAAACATATTTTATCAACTCAATAAATTGATATGTATATAAGGGATTATAATCATATATATAGCGTATTTTAATCATGTATTTATATTTATCAAGTCAATAAAACGGCATATATATAAGTACTAAAATTATGTGATTAAGTATTATAATAATGTATATATATTTGTCCATTCAATACAACAACACATATATAAATACTATAATCATGTATATTAGTGGTATATGTTTATGTATATCATGTATTATAATCATTTATAATATTTGTCTACTTGTTCTCTATATAAATGGTGTTCATTATTGAACCCACATCTTGTTAGATATATATCTTTACTCCTTAGGGCTGGTTATACTTGTGTGATAAAAATACTTTTTTGTAAAAAAATATACTTGTTGTATCTCAATATAAAAAAAATTAGGTTATTTGTTACAAATTGTGAGGTAAAACTGTACATTTTACGACAACAAAAAAGTACATTTTAAATTAAAATGTACCAAACTTTTAATGCCGTCAAGAATTTGTTTGTGATGAATAATTTATTGTAATATTTGAGTACAATGTTTAGCTTACGGATGATGTCCTATTTCTCAATAGTAGAAATGTGAATATAGTCCTCATCCTCATCCTCATCCTCATCCGTGATGGATACTCTAAACCAACACCTTAACAATCCTTAAATGACTTTCTCTAACAATACTACCCCTAACATCATTTTTTTTAAAGGGAAAAAAAATTCGGAGTACCAAAAAGAATTGGTTGTCCGATGATCGTTAAAAAATGGCAGTCATGAATGGCTAAGCTGGTCAAACATATGGGCCCCAAAGGCTGTAGAATTGACTAGGGTTGTGCAAATCATCGAAAAGAAAGAGCATGAAACTAGATTGGAATCGTGTGAGTAAAACACTAAGAAATAGCATTACAAGCGACAAATCAACCCATCCAGGGTGTGTGTAAACGTCAGTTAATGTTCCCCCCACCGAGATAAAGGATCTTCAGAAGTCTCGGAACACCAAGTGACTTGACCTTATGCAACTCAGTCTGATTCCAACCCCATATTCAACTCTTCGAAAGTAGAGTAACAAATAAGAACGAGTCATCATACCAAGAAAAAGATTTTAACCTTGCACCGCAAGTAAAAGTACTTACAGTTCAAGTAACTCAAGCTTGAAGCACAAGTAAGTCATACTTGCAATATAACGCAAGTAGAACTCGACTTGGTCTAGAAGTAGAACTCGACTTGTCCCACAAGTAATGTAAGACTTGCCCCAAAAATAAATTTGTCAAACTTATTTCCCCAACAATGCCTCAAGAGGAAGATTGTCGACGGCGAGGGTCAGTAGTTAAAACGACAAGCACCATATGACTTAGCCTAAAGCAAGACAAGGAATGTCGAAACGACATCAAGGTCCCATAATTCCAACTCTTCTTCTTTGCCTTGCTTTGAAAAAAAATAGTTTTTTCTTTATTTTTTTCCTTTTCCTTTCCCTCCAACCAAAGACTTGTTTTTACTATTTTTTATTTTTGTTTCATTGTTCAGTCTGGTAGTAGTGGAGAAAGGCTAGATTGGAAGGACATTGTTAGTGACAGGATATAACCATCAAACTATTAGACCCCAATCAACTACAACCTCTACCACACACCAGAATTGCTCTATTGTTTCAAATACTCCTAGTGATGCAGACCAAGCACCAATGACTCCGCAAGAGATCGAGGACCTAACCCGAGTCTCCTTCGATGGACCAATCACTAGAGATCGAGCTAAGAATCTAAGGAAAGCCACGAGAGTCCTTTTGGCACGCATTCCAGCTACGCTCGAGTCACATGGGTCACAATGGACCACCCTTTCTAGATTTAGAAAGATTTGCTATTTCTAGATTTAGAAAGGTTTGCTATTTTGGGCACTTGCCCTTTCTTTTTCTCTATTTTTCTAAGTATACCGACGGATGCCGAGCCACCCTAGGGCGCGCGTGTAACACACCCCTCCCACACGGGAACTGGGCTGTCAGGTCCGCAGCCCAATACACTCCAACCCATCACCTAAGAGGCCCCAAGCCCCAAATAGGTAGGTTGTTGCCATGGGTCCTCGAATCCATGACCTTTGGCATAACTTCTCACATGGGAGAGATATGTCAACCAAGTGTACTGCAGTGCACTTGGTTGACATATCTCTCCCATGTGAGACCCGAGGCCTTAGAAGCGCTATCCCATGCCAACCCGAGAACTTCCCAGGAGGTCACCCATCCTGGTACTACTCTCGCCCTAGCACGCTTAACTTCATAGTTCTTTTGGCCTCTTGAACCATGAAAAGGAAGAGCTCTTATTGGCATGGGGAGCATCTGAATCCCTTATAAATTCTCGGGGTGTTACAATCTCCCCCACTTAAGCACTTGACGACCTCGTCAAGGCCCAAGGACCGCCCCCTGGGTCGAGAGACCGCCCTCTGGCCAAGCCAACTCGTAACCCAGAGTCGGCTCTGATACCATTTGTAAGACCCGAGGCCTTAGAAGCGCTATCCCATGCCAACCCGAGAACTTCCCAGGAGGTCACCCATCCTGGTACTACTCTCGCCCTAGCACGCTTAACTTCATAGTTCTTTTGACCTCTCGAACCATGAAAAGGAAGAGCTCTTATTGGCATGGGGAGCATCTGAATCCCTTATAAATTCTCGGGGTGTTACAGCGCGCCCTCGCGGCACACACACATGGCACACACTCGGCATGGCCGAACAAGGATTGGGCGCGGGATTGCCCTTACTTGGGCCACAAGTTGGGTGTATTTTAGATAGATAGAGTTTGTTGTTTTTCACTAGTTAGTTTGTTAGTTTAACTAGTTACTTTGTTAGTTTAACTAGTTAATTTGTCAGTGTGTTATTTTTAGGCTAAATAGCTGAAAACCACCCCTATAATATGCCATATTCTCAGTAACCACCCCTTTAAAGCGATATTCCTGAGAACCACCCCTTTAATCAGATCCGTTAAAAACTCACACCCCTCGTCACCTTTCCGTTTGAAACCGTTAGAAACCGGTGACGTGGCATGTTTTTTTAATGTCTTCGCTTATGTGGCATACACATGTCGGACATAATTCAATTATCCACAAATTAGGTCAAAGTTGGCATAAATTGGTCAAAATTGGCACCCCCAAATTAAGTCAAAATTGGTCAAATTAAGCACCACATTCATTTCACTCGATCAATTTCTCCGGCTCCGGCATCTTCATCGTCGTGACCCTCCAAAGTCCCAACGAGCTCTTGGCCGCCGCCTAATCCTCCGCCTCTCCCACTGCCCCGTCCCCGCCGTCCGCCTCCCCCCTGAGCTCGCCTCCTCCCTCCGCTCCTTCTCCTGCGTCTCCTCCCTCCGCCGCCTCTCCAACCTATTTCGATCTCATCATCTCCGGCGTTCCCATCTCCGCCAGCGGCCCTCTAGCCTCACGCTCCTCACCTCTATCACCATCTCCGACACCATCTCCGACACCAACCTCACCGCCAACATCCACCCCTCCCGCACCTCCCTCGACTCCCTCACCTCCCTTGATCTCTCCTCCAGAACGGCTTGCCGATGTCTCCGCTGGCGATGTGGGCAATTACCAACAGCGATGGGTTCAGGTGTATAGCAATTACCAGATCTGAGCGAAAAAGGCCGGCGCGAGGCGGTGGCGGTTTCTTGTGGCTGAGCCGGTGGCGTGGCGGAGGTCGACGCGAGACAGAGGATGGAGAAACCAGATCTGAGCGCCCGTGGTCGGTGGTGGTTGCGGTTTGATGGCGGAGGAGCTCGGGTTCGCCAGCGGCGTGGCGGAGGCGGAGGCGTGGAGGAGGAAGTGGCATGGCGGAGGCGGTGGTGTGGCAGACATGGGCAGGACGGGGATGGGCAATTTCGCCCCAAATTTTGACCTAATTTTGCCCCAAATTGTAATCTGGTGAAGAGGGGTGGTAAAAATTAAGGGGTAAGTTAATGAGCTTATGTGGAGCCTAGGTGGAGATATTTATGTATGCCACGTAAGCAACGCAAGCCAAAAAAACGAAAAAAACAAGCCACGTCAGATATTCCTAACGGTTTCAAACGGAAAGGTGACGAGGGTTGGTGAGTTTTTAACGGAGCTGGTTAAAGAAGTTGTTAGTTTCCACAACTTCTTTTACAAACAAAATTCTATCCTAGGATCTTGTTAGAGATAGAGTTTTGGCTCCTAGGTTGTCTATATAAACGCATTTTATTCATTCAATAAAGGAGATTTGATTCCTTGGAAATTAACTTGATTAAGTTGATTTCCTAGAAGAATAACCCAACCGATTATATTCTGACTTGGAGTATTTCACACCTTTGTTATTGTGCTCAGCCGAATCATCAGCAACAACATCAATCCAATTTCATTCGTTCATCAACAACATCATCGTCCATCATCAACATCCAGCCGAGAAGGATTGTCCTTCGGCAATCCCTTCTCCCTCTCGCGCCACTCTCTCTTCTCTCCTCTCGTCTCTCTTTAATTCGATTCAACAATTGCATGACTAAATCAAACATCAACCTACATAAATTCATTAGCAATCGTGAAATTCATTCAACTAAAATTGGTGTTCATCGTGTTGTGCGCAATTGGGCGCAAGTTTACCAATCGTCCCTATCTCCATACCGTCAAGGTTTGAACCCTTGTTGGATCTTCCAATCCAAGGGCGAGACTCCAGATTGTTAGGAGCGAGCGAGATTGAGCAAGGGCAGCATGCGAAATATCTCTCGATCCTGCGCACTCTCATCCTTGGCTTCCGCACACGAGATTGTGGCAACGACGCCGGCAATCACGTATCACGTACCTAACATCATTGATGCTTCTATGTTTTGATCTCTTCCCCTTCTCGGATGGCCCTAGAATGGTGGCTTGTCATATAACGCATCCCTCATTCAGTGGGATCTCACTATTAAAGTTTAACAAAGACCTGATTAATTAGTATTAAAAGTTTAACAAAGACTTCATTCATTCGAGCCCATCCCTCATTCGAATGAATGCTCTTACTATAAGGTAAGAATGTACATAATAAGATGTTACCAAAGATATTTTCCATAATTTTATAATTTCACTAATACCCCCCTCCCCACAAGGTGATGGACGAACGAGGACCATTAGCTTGAAATGATTGACACCAAATGTACGATCTATATAGCTTTAAGGAAGAAGTCCGCTACTTGAGCATTGGTTGAAATACGACGAACAACTAACTCCTTCAAGTGTACAAGTTCTTGGGAAAAATGAAAATACAATGCTTGGATTTATTTGTGATGACAATATTATTGGCCAAAAATGGAGTTAAGAGACTATCACAAAACAAGAGAGGGGTACCTAAAATGGGTTGTCAAATCTCAATAAGGAGTTATCTTAGCCAAACGAGTTCAAGAGTAGAAAAGGAGAGTGACCATATTCCGCCTCATCGAACACCATCTTCATTAGGTGTGAATTTGTGATGATTGCTTTAAACCAACGGTCTTCATCATCCTTTTCTCGCGTTCTCTCTCTATTTGTGCGTGAAAGATTGAATGCATATGAATGATGTTTCTCTAGGTTTGAATAGGAGATAAATGGTATAAAATTAAAGTCCATTTAGATCCAAAATTAGACATGTACCCTAGTTTGAGAACGTATAACGACCCTGAATTCTACATGTGAATTGAATTTGTGGGAAAGCTTAGCTTAAGAATTTCAGAAGTAATTTAATCAATTTGCTTTCCTTAAACCCTAAACAATTTGAATTGTAACAACAATTGTTACGTTTACGGTTATGTTTCAACTAATACATCAAACGGGGTCTAAATCTACGTAAGCATAGAATAGCTCAATGTAAATGTATTCAGGGCAATATGAATTTGTTGTAATATTCTTTTTCCGGCATATATTCAACTTCTATTGGTAAAATTGTTACTTTTTTTAATTCTCAGATGTAACTTTGCCCCAAAATTTAATAGAGGACGTTAATACTGGTTGTGAAACATTTTGGCCCCTGAGGTTCTCTTGACAACTCAATTAATAGAGCTAACTTTGCACATTTAATCAATTGGTGCTGATCGTGAGATATTTGCATAGATGATGGTCCCAGACATAGGAAGTTACTTGTGAATTAGACGGACAGTATGATGAAAGCTTCTAAGATATTAAAAAGGCCAAACTTTCGGGTTTTGGGGAGGCAAAAATCGCGTGATGCTAGGGACCCAACATCCATTTTCTTCTCTAGCTTGTTTCGTCATCTTAAAGCATTTGCTTGTTTTTTAAACCCTTCCCTTCTACAGTACTGTGTAAAGCTAGGCTAATTCCAAGTCGTCCTTCCTGAAAGCAAAACCTTAATTGTGACGTCAGAGTATCACTGAGGAGCATTTACTGTGATTGGTGGTGAATTTTTGCAAATTTTATCCTATTGCGCTTTCAATACTGCTAGTACGTGCTTGAATGCAGATATTTTGGTTGTTTAAATTGCTAAATGAAGTGACTTATGGGGAAGAAACACCATTGTCCACACTCCACAAACAATGATTATTTGGGTTTGGTGCACATGAGATGAATTACTACTGGAGTACTACTGTATATTTTATGTTTGAAAAAGAAACAAAAGAAATAACCCACAAGTTAATTTGCCAGCTGCGCTCAACTGATGATACACACTTGCAATATCAAATTTATACCGTCAATCAGGGTGAAGTTGCTCCCATAAATAAATAAATAATTGCAATTTTTTTTTTAGGTTTTGGTTGGGGGAGGGGGGCAAAATCTAATAGAACACTGGGAACCAGGAAAATGTTGGTTGTACACAAGAAATGATCCCCTGATACAAAGCAACGTGTATCTACACCCACTCACTCACTACCCACTCACAAAATTGAAATGAAAATCAATCAATCAAGATTAGAAGAAAATCAGAGCGGGTCGCTAAGAACAAGTGGGTTTCCTGTGAGGAGCTTCGCTGGTGGTGGTGGTGACGACTGAAGTTGGAGAAGAAGGCAGGGGAATTACCTGAGCAGAGGAGCTCGAATGGAAACTAAAATTACCACTTCCGTTACCAACAATGATCCTAATAAAGGACCCATTCCGCAATTCCCTTTCTTCTTCATCATCATCATCATGAGATTGAGTAGTCGTAGTAGTAGTAGTAGGCTTGTTGTGAGCAGCCTCTAGCAGCAGCCTCCTGTAGAGCTTCTCCTCGGCATCCCTCAAGAACTTGAACTTGGGGGGCGGGGACGACGACGAAGACGACTCGAACAGAGGGTTGAACCTACAGCCGTCCAACGAGTGAGGAGTCTCCACGGCCAGGATGAGATCGCTGAGGCTCCTGCCCCTGCTGGCCTTGTTGGACTTGGCGTCGTCGGACTCGAGGTCCTCCCTGGTCTCCTCCTTGATGGTGAAGAGCAGCCTGTTCTGCAGCCTCAGCAGCTCCGCCTCCACGCCGCCCAAGTCCTTCGTGGGCCCCGCCTCCTCCGCGTCCTTGGTGTTGAGCTCGGCTTCTGGGTCTGTTTGCGGGGTGTTGCCCCTCGCCTTCTTCCACCAGAGCAGGTAGTAGAGCTCTGCGATTAGGGCCAGGAGCAGGCATCCGAACACCAGGCTCAATATTATGCCTAGCCCACTTCCCAGAATCATCATCTCTTCTTTCGTTTTGTGTGTTGCTGCCCAGCTTCAACTCAAACCCTAAGGTTTCTGCTTCCTGTTGCTGTTGTGTTGAGGATTGGAAAGAGGGAGGACCACAAAAGGAAATGGGCCTCTAGAGAGAATAAGAGGCGGAGAAGAGATTTTGGGTTTTTAAGATTTTATATATCTGGCGATGTGCCAAACAAGAAGAATAAGAAGAAGTTTGTGTGGTGTTTTGGTGAATATGTTTGGAGAGGAAAAGAGGAAAAAGGATGAAGAGGAAGACGGTGTGATTCGATTGTGTACAAAAAGGGGGAGTTTGCTCACATGGCGGACCAAAAGCGTGACTCATCTACAGATGATAACTCACTTTAAACCTGGTGATGATGGAGGAAGCTTAATTTGAACCATTAAAGATCATTGTATAAAAAGGTGATTAACTGGTTACCAAAAGTTGTCCCTTTCTTTCTCCTTTCTCATGAGAAGGGAGTCGCAGCCGCGTAGGGCATAGTGATGGGTTAGGATTCGGGATTATTTATATGTCAATAATAATGGGCTAAGCCAATTTCTTTTTTTTTATTTTTTTATTATAGAGGGACGAAATTGGTATGTTATCTAACACACTAGCTTTGACATGTTTCATCCCTAATCATAACATAACACTTCGAATAAAAATGCACCACGCCTAACTCAAACTCCATTTTTGATCAAAAAAAAACTCAAACTCCATTTAGATGCTTCTTAGCTAATTAATGAAAAGGTGACTATGAATCGGTTAAATTGATAGGATTAGAAAATATGGAGTTTGGTATCTTCTCTAAGCAGAAGCCAATTTTACAATGACCTAATTATAGCAAAATCCTTATGACTATTTCGAGACAGAGGAAGACGATTTATGAACGGTTAAAGTTATTAACAAAAGTGGAGATTATGATGGTAAATATTAGACATGTGAATAATTGGTGTAATGGTGTGGTAGATGAAATTGTTAAAACCTTACGTTGAAGTGTCGCAATTGTACGAGATAATATGTCATGTTGGTGGGCGGGTATTAAACGAGTAGGATTTTAACCATTTTACATATAGATTTCTCTACCCCCACTTGACTTGTCTTCGACTCTTACACTACTTCTGTCTGATCGATGCCATCAACAATGTTCCAAGCTATCCACGGAGATCATTGGTTCGAATGTCTTGCGCAAGCTCTCCATCTTGTATTCCAAAAGTATCAATTCTTCTATCAAGAAAATCATCAAAATCTTTTTTAGAGTCTCTTACTTAATAATATTGGCGGTTTAAAGATATCTTGGAGTAACCATGTCTGACTTTAGATAAGAAAAGTGAATGTGTGTAGATATCTCTTTATTTTAAATTCATAGACATGGACAATGGGTTTTACCCTCTATTGTTAAGGTTGATATCTAATCAAGTTGCATCTTTTGGGCCATGGCAATCAAGTTGGATCTATTTCTGGGATTTGCAGCTTGCGGACTTAAGATATCTTAATTTTATGGAAAATGGGAATTAAGAAACTATGCATCTCACCCGAAAGATGCACCAAACCTTAACATGTTGTGAGTTAAGAAATCAGAAATGTAACCTGTAACATCACTTTAATTTAGATGGGGACTGGTTACCATAAGTAAATTATTAAATCAATCCATTAAACTGATGCATCTAAAATTCAAATTGTTACATTTTAATGGTGTCTCGTAAGCTCGTTGGGTATCGTAATAAAAGTACTGTGCTCTGGAGATTATGGAATCGTGACTCCCAAGGCGCATCAAAATTCAGATTTCGGTTCAAAAATAGCAACGCCACAGAATGGAGGAAGGACAAATAAGATGAAATAAAGCCAGTTCGTTTCAAATACTGAAAATCGTTCAAATCGGTTTAATAGTACTAATCATTTTGGGCCCAAATTCTTGGACAAAACTATAATCACGTGGGTCCAAGCTATTGGGCCCAACATGTCAATGGCATACAAGCTTCCGGGCCCAGATCCGTTAACAAGCCAGATTTTAATCGCCGAAACGACTCTACGTGTATTTGCTTTTTCAGCTAAAGAATGCAACACGTTTAGCTAAACAAATTGGAGTTCAACTTTATACTTCTTCTATACTCAAAATTAGCAGTAAATTAGATCTCGTACTATATTTGGACTGAACTACGACAGGAAACAGCTTTTCATACTAACTTGAATTCGCCGGAATATAGGCACTGATCCAAGTTTCATACGGAGTATTGTATTTATTGTTCGACATGACAAAGTTGCATCATAAAATCAGATAATACAAGCAAATAAAAAACCATATTTTTTTTTCTAAATCAATCTACAAAGCACCAATTCAGTTGAAATTCCAAATCATCCAATTCGCCAAAGTTTATTACTCAATTGATAGAGTTGATGCGCTTCCCAGGCCAATGTACGATCCAGAAATTCGATAGAACAGAAATCAAAACAATAAAATCCAGAATCCAACAAAGATTTTCACGAAATTGAGACTTGCATTGATTGCGAGACGCAATAGAGACGAAAGCAACACAATATTACTTCAATTACAGAGCCTAATTTTGAAACCCTAGAAAGCTATTCCGAACAGGATTTTAAACACAGAAATCAACCTCCGAAACCGTACAAGGTCCTACCCTGCCTCTTGAGCGCGTAGACCACATCCATGGCGGTGACCGTCTTCCTCCTGGCGTGCTCGGTATAGGTGACGGCGTCACGGATGACGTTCTCGAGGAAGATCTTGAGAACGCCTCTGGTCTCCTCGTAGATGAGGCCGCTGATTCGCTTGACTCCCCCTCTCCTGGCGAGACGGCGGATCGCAGGCTTGGTGATCCCCTGGATGTTGTCCCTCAGAACCTTCCTGTGCCTCTTGGCCCCTCCCTTTCCTAGCCCCTTGCCTCCCTTTCCACGGCCCGACATCTTTGAAGAGAATGGAGTATTGCGAGGGAGAGAAACAGAATTGCAAACTGATGAATGAGAAGAGTGAAGCTGTTGATAGATCTGGGGGTGGAGAATTTATAGGCGGGCTGGGGCTGGGTGGATGTTTAAGTGTGCGGAGTACGCTTTTTTCATTAGCCGTCGGATGTTAGGGGTTTGTTTATGATCAGACGGATAGGATTGAGGATCCGAGCGCAAGATAAGTTTCATTCCTGTCCGTTGATGAATTTGAATGGACGGTGGGGATTGATTGGGAAGTAGAGACGCGGATTCTAGTGGCGGATTCTAATTCTAAACCCTACTAAAGTGCGGGGGCAATTTTCTCGTCAAATTTTTCAATTCGGAGAGGCCCGCCTCGTTGTCACAACACAAAATCTCCCTCTATATATTAATTGGATAGAAATGTCACTAAAGAAATTTGTACCATGATATACACCTCACACAAAACCTCGTAAGGACGCCTCACTCAAGGATGTCTTTACCTAAGTAAAGGACGTCCCCCTTTCATACTAACGATCCAACAAAGCCTCTTTGCTTAGACAGACAATTGAAGTGTTCGTTTTGATTCAGTTGTGAGATTTCTATTTCTTTATCGATTGCATGGATTTAATCTTTTCTCTTGCTTGAATTGCTATTGACTTGTTTCAATAATTTCTAGCCTGATCATCTAGGATTTATTGTTATTAGGTTATTGCTAGATTTAGACTATTTCTGGTTGAGCATCTCTAATTCATAAGTAGCAACTGCATTGTGCTAATATCTGGTGTGTTAGTTGTGTGTATAAGAGAATTGATTTGCATTCTAGGGTAAAAGCTGGTTGTTTTATTTTAGTTTGTATCCAATTATATTCTTATGTTGAATGCTGCTAGTTAGATTGAATCTTGATAGTTTCATGATTATTTATCTAGTTAGGGTTAATAGTATCTGGTTGTGCTATTAATTACTTTTGAAAATGAATTGGAATTTCCAAGATTTTGAATGAAATCAATGATCAACTTGTCAATCGAATGCGGATATTCGTTTGTCTAAGTGTTTCCAAATACTGATTAATAAACTCTTGAATTCATATGATTTGCATGGTAGTGTGTGAATTAATCTAAAAAACCCCCTTGTTACTTCTGTTTGACACAAACTTCACTACTAAAGATAACCTGTCTCCCTATGGAATCGACCCTTACTTGCTTTATACTTTGGTTTAAGTTAGTTTGATTTTCTTTGCATAATTGTGGTTTAAAACGACTAAATCATCGTTATCATACCACGTGGCTACATAATTAACAAATAAGTGGCCCAATAGGATTTAAGCTACATGATAGAAGCGTTAGTTATACACGTGATAAATTGCTTAGCTGATAAGAACCCCAAACTAATACATGTCATCTTCTACCCATGTTTGAGTAGATCTAGGAAAATAACTAATAAATGACTCGCATCTAGTACAGGGTGTTTTTTGTTTATATTATCTTGTAAATGAATTCAATGTAATAGTTACAAATATTAACATGTGTCAAATTTCTTTTTAAAAGGCGCGTATCTTTTAGACTATAAATTAACAAAATTCTCACATATCATGAAATATTTATATAGAAAGTATTGTATTTATATATTAATTTTTATGCACACAAAACATATATAAATTAAGGAAGAATGCAATAAGATGAGATGCATTATTAAATTTTATGAAAAATTGATAAAAATCTTTTGAACTTTTTTTAAATGATTTAAAATATAGAGAAAATTTAATATGATAAAAAAATAAAACCAAATTATCTTATATATATGTTACTATGTCGTAAAAATAATTAAATAAGAAGTATATAATATCAAATAACAATATTAACGAATCATTATCTTAATAAGAAGTTTATCTTTTTATTAATATTGTTATTGGATTTCAATATGATACGATAGAAAAAATATTTAATATATTACTTTAATAAAAAAAGATATGGCGTAAATATATATAGTGGTAGAATTTTGTACTAATGATGATTTTTAGAAAGTTTTAAAACAAAATTCCGGAATTAATAATAATAATGATATTAATTAATATAACATTTACCTTTCTGGGTAAAAATTATTATTTTTTTAATAAAAAATTTAGGATAAATCAGTTTATTAACAAAATGAGTAACCATATAATGATAAGATTGAGATTTATACATTGGGATAGAATTACTTAACTAACTCAAAATTTATGATATAACTAATATTTTAATTAAATATGTATAAGATTAAGATCATATATTACAATAAAACTAAGATTGATAAGATAACTTTTTAATAAGGGGGTGATATGGCGCAACCTGGTGGCGGAATTTGCTTCCGCTTTAGTATATAGATAGATAACTAGCTACACTTCTACCTTTAAATTCAACGATGAATTTGATGAACTTGCTCTACTCTCTCTTTGATAACTGTTTTGCTCCCTTTGAGCTCTCTCACTCTTCGCTGCTTTGAAATTCATCCCGCCTGCTCCACACCAGCACCATCACGGCGGCCACCACCACCACCAGCTCGTGAGCCGCCATCGACACCACCAACGCCCTCACGTTCACCAACCCCACCTCCATCTCTCCCTTTCCTGCTCCATTAATCAAATTAGATAGTCAAGGAAAGAGCTCAACCAAACTTGGTAAAGTGAACATTTGTTGACCACATAAGCTTCAAATTTAAGCAAATTCACAATATAGATGAATAATGCGAAAATGGAAGAGCTTAACCAATGTTCCATAGTATGATAAGTATCGTAGATCAATTCCCCTACCCAATAAGAAAGCTAATAGTTTCTTATAATGTCTATTTTATATATGAAATCTCATGCTAATCAGACCAAAGTATAACGGGGCATTTGGTAGTCACAACTTTTACTTTCTCTACACTTGACCATCCTTTGAAGAAGCTTTCTTCCTTCCTGCAGTATCGTCAAGAGACGAGGAACCCGTGTACTCAAAGCTTACTCCCAAACCTCCTGCCCAATTCCTGTCTACAAGCAGCATATAGTCGAAGCCCACCTTCCCATATATACCAATGTTAATTCACAACCTTCCATTCTTGACCTCAACAAAAGAAAGAACCGTCTAAACGAATGAATCAACTGTGTCCTAGTTGCTCTTAACGGTCCAATTGTTAACTCGGCTAAAGTTGTCGTGCCAAAATTAAAGATAAATAACCCAAAATTACAAATTAGTATAGTAAGTAACTAGTATTAATATTTCTACCAACTAAAGATAATAGGGGGATTTAAGAGAAAGATCTAAACTAAACTAATCTAGGAACCAAATAACAAACAATCAAATAAGGGAAACAAGTTTATTCAATAGATCCACTCTGAAATAATTATTCGATCATAGATTTATCCACTGTTTCCTTTTACACCTATGGTTAATTCCTATCTTGATCATTAGCAATCACAAGTCCATCGTCCAAGCAATCCTTTAACCCTAGGCAAGGACGCTTAACCTAGAATTAGCATAGAGAACAAGGATACGCAGGATACATGCAAAAGCAATCAAGCTACGAGTCAATTGCAGAAACATATAATCAATTCTCTTCTTAAACCCTAGTTGCATAAACAACAGGTCTAGGTTCTAAGTTGTTTTCACATAACAAGTTTGTCCACGATCCAAACCTAATCCAACAATAGAAAATCAATCAATTTAACAAGTTGGCCAAACAAGTAGAAATCAGTCAATAATCATCATGTGAAGCACAAGAGAATCAATATTAACCAAAATCTCATGAGTTCATACATCAGAGCTTCTCCCTTGAACAAACCCTAGGAGACTAGATCTCCATAATACAGACTAAAATAAAGAATTATTTTAAGGAATATTGGACAGCTAAAACCTAAGGCAAGCATCTCCTTATATAGAACTCGGAAGATGATGACAGGCCCGATGTGCTATACCAATTCTAAGGATAGGGCCCCGGGTCAATCAACAAAAAGTATTTGTATCACGACTCCGTTGTAGTACGGTGGTCGAGGTCGATCACAAGGAATTATTTCATGCGCGTTTGAACGGTTGATTGTCTAACACAAACACAATGGGGAGAGAAGACACGAAGCAACTCGGGACCGAGGTTGTCAATCTCGGGACCGAGGTAGCTAGGCACAAACAAAGTCGGGCTCGAGGCTAGGGGACTCGGGCTCGACACAGCAATCAATAAAAAGGAAGAAACCAGCTAGGCTAAGGGGATCTCGGGCCTTGGGTTCCTTCTCTAGCTAGATATGGATAATTCCACCCCAATTCAAGCAATAAGTGTTGATCCTCGTGAGATCGAGGTTGTTCGCCTTCGATCCCTCCACTCTACACATCGACCATGGGAGGCTTTCACTCTCCCTTCGATGCTAGGTCAAGTGTTGGGTTTGAGACCACTTTCGCTAACTCTTACCAATCACAAGCCCTAGATCCCTTGTTCTCACTAAAGGATTGAAGCTCATGTAGAGAGGATTCTTAGATCAAGCACTCAAGGCTATGGAATTGGGGGTTCACACCCAATCCTAGCTAGGGGTTTCCCCCATAGCCCAAGATCAAGCTATCTACTCACTAATCATGGATTTCAAACTAGCAATCATCAAGGACCAAAGATAAATCATGAATCATGCAAGTCAAATTCCACAATCAACGACACAAACACAAGATCAAAGCAAACTTGAATTAAACTAAGAAGAGGAATTCTTACAATCTCTACTCCCGCTCCAAGCCTAAGAGTTTCTTTCTTCTCCAAGGAAAGGAATTCACCCAAATCCTCCTCTAGATCTTGGGTTTCTTCCCTCCCTTGGAGAAGAGTCCACCCCCTTCTTCCTTCTACTCTCTCAAACGTCCCTCTCTACTCACTCCCAAAGTGTATGTGATTCTAGGATCCTCCTCTAATGAGAGATTACAAGGGCTTAAATAGAGATTATTCCCCTTACTACAAAGACTAGATTACCCCTCTAAACTCCTTGGGCTCCAAGGCTTGTCCTTGACCTCCAAGGCTTCTAGAACTCCTTGATCTCCAAGGCTTCTAGACTCCTTGATCTCCAGGGAAGCAAATGCAATTATGGGAATTAACAAGAAAATCCCAAAAAGAAAGGAATCCGGAGCCACGACCGACATGGATCGACACGGAGGAACCTTGGGCCCGACTTGCTTCAACCTCGGTCCAAAGGCATACGTTCCAGAGACCTCGGGAGGACATGCACACCTCGGACCACCATGGTACCTCGGGCCTGACATGCTGGGTACCTCGGTCCTAAGGCACTTTTCAGCTTGTTTCGCTCCATTCTCTCTCGTTTTAGCTCCGATTGACTCGATTCTTTCGCCATTCTCTTTGTCTTCACCTGAGGCTTCTTTCCATGCATTGTTAGCTCCATTTTGGCTCCTTTTCCATCCTTGAATTCCTCCATCACTCCATGCTCCAAACTCCATGATTCTTGCTCCGAAATGCCTACAAAACACACAAAACGCGCATAGTCTCCGAATCTCATAGAAAATCGGAATCTAAGCTAAAAAGGGGACAAAACACACAAGAAAAGAAGGAATAAGGACTAAAACTACCAAGGAAAACACACTTAAAACACTACCAAAATGAGAGACATCAGAAGACATCCCAATCGAGCCCAAAAAGATAGAGGAAAGATTAGAAAAAGGAAAGAAGATAGAAAATCGGCGTTTCACACTATAACCAAACCACGCTCGCGCCAGGTGTGCCACACTCGCGATCCAACGTCGGGTCAAAGGCTTCATAATCGGGTTCTACCGTGCACGCACCAGAATATCCGCGCTCACGGCCTTCTGAAGATAGAATAATCCGGTCTGGGCAGCCACAACGCCCGCGGCTAGAGTACCGCGCCCGCGGTTTCAGTGCAGTGGCGAACTTCTCTTTGTAACTTTGTCTCGGAAACTCTCGTATCTTGAATCCTTGTGTCTTCGTTCTTTATATTACAATTACACTCAAAACACTAACCTAAAACACTCAATACAGTCCTAAAGTACAAGAGGTAACCTATACTAAAGAGAGCATATCAAATTCCCTCAGACTTAGATTTTGCTCGTCCTCGAGTAAGCTCAAACTAAATATGACAATTAACACATCAAAGATCACAAGAAATACAAGGGAAGACAAAAACATTGAACTCTCAACCCGAACCCAGAATAATAACAAGTGATCATGGAACAATTAGATCAAAGCATACATCTCACAACAATGATAAAACACTCAATCTCTAAAAAGTGTAGAGCAACCTAGGTGATATACCCTAAATCTAATATGTAAACCCCAAATCCCAAGCAAGAATGATCCTAAAACGCTCAAAATTTTCCTCTCAATTCTGCTTAGGCGCCCTTTCGGGTTTTCACCTAACTGCTCTTTTCATTTTTCAATAGGTGTGCTCACTGATAGTTAATATAGGAAATAGGTTATAGAGCATGGTTTATTTGGTTTTGAATGCATTTTAGGTAGATTTGCCTTTGTTTCCTAGTGTAGTTTATTTCTCCCTTGTAGTTCGGTATCTACGCTCTCTTGTGTTGATTTGCAAGATGACGTTGAGCTTAGAGTGTAGCCGTGGCGATGCATGGTAGTTGCACTTGGAGAGGAACAAAGGCCCGAGCCCAAGAGGTGATGCAAAAAGAACACTTGAATCCAGACTATGCATTAGAGTTGTTGTTTAGACACACCTATCTTTCAATGCTTGTTTCGGGAGATATGATAGTCGGATGGAGGTGAATTTGGTGTCATTAGAAAGCTGATTCAAAGAGCTACAATTTGTATTTTTACTCCGAGTCCAAATTCCAACACGAAGTGTGTCAAAATAGCCTCCGAAGTGTCACTTGAATCCAGATCCGAGTCAAAGCGCGAGATGTGCCGGATAATCGCGGTCGCGCATTGCCTGTTATTCCCGCGCCTTGGTGGTTTGGCCTCAGTTGGAGAAGCGCGGGAAGTGTCCCCTATGGCGCGGCCGCGCCTTGGCCACCCTTGGCCGCTCTTTGGCCCCGTGCCGCGAGACGTGATTGGGCCGCCTTTGCTTCGGACTTGTTGAGATGAGATCTTTTAAGATAGAATTATTTCCTTTTCCTAGGATGTTTTTGTTCTATAAATACATTGGTATTTCTTTAGGTTAGATATCATCTTATGCTTTTGGATTATCGTGGAGAAGAAGAAAAAGGGATTTTGTAAGTTTTCTCAATGAAGTTTTCTAGATAATTCTCTTAATCCAATTAATTTGTTGAAGTTATTGAATTGAATCATTGTGAGGTTTGATTATTTATTTTGAACCTTGATTAGGTTGCCTTTGTGCGTAATTGAATCAAGTTTAACCTAGGGTTTTGTTAGATTGGCCACCTAATTGAACTTCTATGTTGAACTATTCTTAGATCTCTTTGATTGCAGTTTG
This sequence comes from Polygonum maritimum, assembly GCA_963924305.1. NCBI lineage: Eukaryota > Viridiplantae > Streptophyta > Magnoliopsida > Caryophyllales > Polygonaceae > Polygonum > Polygonum maritimum. The sequence continues at coordinate 32,601,928 of OZ002733.1, read as the reverse complement.
GAATTGATTAGATCATAAGTGGGAATATTTAACCCTTTTAGAATCGATTGAACTAATTGAATTAAAGAGGAATTTCAACCACAATCCATATGAATGTCTGATTGCTTTAGATGTGTTGTTTCTATTGATACTTGTTGCTCTTTGCTATTGCTAAATCGAGTCTAAGAGATCTTCTAGAACATGTAGTGATAAAGGTTGGTAGCGCCGATCGGTTCTATTGACTAGACTAGGTTCGAAGTTTGGTTTAAGATTTCATGTAGTTGAGTCTTATAATGCCACAATATATTAATCAAGGTGAAAAGAGAATGATGATAATCAGTGATCAATGACCAACTCAATAACGGATACAAGTTAATTGGATGCTTCTCTCTACTTGATTTTCAACAATTTGCTTTCTTTGTTTCATAGTTTAGTTAGATCTTAGATAACTCTTTTCAAATCCCCCTCTTACATTACTAATACTAAATAAATGCAAGGAATCCGAGTCTCTATGGTACGACCCTTACTTTCACTATACTTGTTTTCTTGAAAGTTAGGATTTTCTTTGACACGCTCTTACCGCGACATAAAAGTGATCATCAAATTTGGCGCCGTTGCCGGGGACTCGGCTATTACTTATGTTTGTTTCGTGTTACTTTTGGTGTTGTGAACCTATCTTACGGTTCATAACACCCGTGCTACTAATCTATGGCGTTGTTCGAATGTAAACAGTTTCAAGATGAGCAGTTTCATTGGTAATTCATTAGATTCCAAGATTATATGGATGGACTTGGTTCTTTGGGACTTCATATTAATATTGGAAGCATTTGCATGGGCATTATCGAGGGTATGAATCATGAAACTCTAGAGTTGGCCGAATACATGAGCAATGGACGAATTCTATGTATGGAACCTATGGAGTGCTAGAATTGTTTTTGTTATATGGGCCGTCAGTGTTTGTTGGTCGAGTCATCTTCATCAATACTCCAATCGGATGAGGCTCTTGACATTTCAAGAGCCCTTGAATTAGACACTCAAATGCAAGTGAAGGTGTAATATCCACAAATTTTATAAAAAGGATAATGAAATTCTCCTTAGTTTTAAGACTCAAATTTGTTTTTGGAACGACAAGAGAAAGGGCAAAGGTCATCCGATTAACCGAATAGCGTTGGATAACGCTAAACGGATACCTTAACTTCAAAAATTCATAAAACCTTCGTTACAGCTCGGAATCGAGTGGTTCCAACGTCTAATGGTAGATAAAGGATTCTAGTTTCATCTCTCAAAATTTGAGCCAATTCCGATAAGTATCAAAAACGTTATGCCAATTTTACCAAAACGTGCCTAGTCCCCAGAAGGCAGCGAACGCCGCCACAATGGCAGCGACCGCCGGTTTGCTGCAGACGCAAGTGGCTCGACGGGACGTTTTCCTTGTGGGCGCCGGGGTTTTGAGGTTTGTTGTAGTATTGTTCGGAGAGCAATCCTAACACCTTTTGGGCAATGTCAACTATGCAATTGTCAACCCCTCTTGGATTGTTAGGCTAGAAGTCCACTCTTCTTTTTGGATTATTAGGGAGTTGAACACTATAAATAGGGGTGTGTTGATGAAGGAAGAACACCCACAAATCTCTCCTCTCTCCCTCTGAAACCTCTTCCATTACAAAGTTCAAGTGTTCTTCTTGCTACTGTTGGCAAAAGCTCGTCGGAAGGTGGCCGGAGACGATCGGAGGAAGCATGCGAAATCACGTCGTCGACACATACAGGGGCAGCGACCGCCGCCAAGGCGCAGCGCCCGCCGCTAGTGTCCTTGCTTGTGTTTTGTCCCGGGCCGTTGCCTAGCCGTTGCTCGGGCCATACCTTGCCTTTGCCTTGCATCTTGCCTTGCTTAGGCCTTATCTAGGGCCTTGCTAGCCTCGACTCCACGCCTCGATTAACGTTTTTAAAAACGTCTTAAGGCAAGTGGATGGTTCTTCATTTCCTTACTCGATAATCGTGAAATTGCTTTCCGTTATCAAAATAATCGTTGGGAACAAACTTGTTTGCTAATAATTTGATTAGGATTATTATGCTTAGAAATAATGACCATTGTTATTATTTATTATTATTATTATCGAATATTAGACTTGGACTTAGGACTCCAATGATGTGTGGACTTTGAATGTTTCAAGTCTCTTTTCGAGACTTTGCTCTGGATTAGCTTAAGTTAGGGATTGCCGGTTTAGTGATCCGTTGTCTCTTTATAACGTATTAGGAGGTATATTTCGTTATCGGCTCCTGATACTGGGTCATGACTCTGCCTCTCTCCGAATAGAGAGGTGAACACTCTTGCAAAGTGTTGAGGATTAGGTTCCTCACTTTGGTTCGTCCCTCATTAGGGCCTGCCTATCTCTAAAAGTCACTAAGTGAAGTGCATTGATTTATAACTAATGAAAGATTAGTGCTTCGTGCATAGTAATTAATGAACGCGGGGTGATTAGTACAACTTGGAAAATCACTCCGGGTCCACATTATTGACAATCGCCTATCCAATCTGAATGCATGACTCGAGTTGTTAAAACGCCTATTCAATCTGGGTTCAGGTGTTTAAGCGTCCTTGTGGCCACCTCCCTGTCGGCATCTTCGAGTTGTGATGAGGTTGGTACGATTCGATTTATGTTGGATACTTTGTAACTCTTGAATGATTAAAGTTCCCAACAAATCAATAAACACATTTGTTTCTTAGGCGTTATCTCCTAATAACGTCTTATTCCCGAGAACACTCTATCTTCTCTTCGTACATCGTACCAAACACCTGAAAGCCTCTTGCTCAGATTGCTGCTTCGCTATCGTCATGTTGAACCTCGACTACCGCGCACCTACCAGTTATCATATGGTTAAGGATTGCCGTTATGTCCGACCTTTTCTCAGAACCGAAATATTATTCTTCCACTTGTTTAGTCTCGCGTTAGACTAACATCCCTTCTTTCTTTCCCAACTTTGTTGGCTGGTATTCCTTGCTTTTATGGGGATATCAGATAGGAAAGGGAAGGCTATCTAAGAATAACCGAAGACCTAGGATGGAAGGAAGGAAGGAAGGAAACAAGGATGCAAGACGTTTTAAAATATTTTGTTTACTTTATGGTTTCCACATGCTTTCGTCTCTCTTTGAGACTTGTATTTCCGCTGCAAAACTCTTTACTCTTGCATCATTAAACAATTAAGGACGTATGAGCCTTTGTAACCGAATTCATCTTTTGTTATAAATATATGATTTGGTTTTGTTATTATCGTGTTATGTTACCCAAAAGCCTTAAAAGGCTTCGGACCGTGAAATCCGAGGTCGTTGGCGGTAATACCCTTATGCTTGTGAAATCGGGGTGTTACAGAAGGAGCAATTCCCTACACATGAGTTGGGTAAAGCTTGTGACTTTGATGTTCCATGTGATACTACTCATCTCGAGGAGACCATAGATGCGCCTTATGACGTCTGTATTGATAAAGAAGAGGCCACTGAACTCAATGAGCCTACTACACTCCTTCCTATCACTTATTCACCCGAAGAACCAAGTTTGGATTATAATGAAGAATCTAAGGATTTCTCAGAGTTCATCTTGATTAAAAGTGGTATTTTTGGTAAGAGCTTTGATTCATTTCATACATATTTTGAAAAGCCACCACTTGATTCGCATTGGTTTGAGCATATGCCATCTTATGAAACTTGGGCTAAAAGGTTTGATAAGTTGAAACGGTGTTTGAATGGCATGTTATTTAATTTCAACTTATTCTTGTGTTATTTATGTTTCTTTAAGATGAGCTCGCATGTCAGGTTATTAAGGGCATTGACGATGTCCGATCTTGTAAGTTAACAACAAAGCGTCGAGCTAATGATGTTAAACAAGCACTTCTTGGGAGGCAACCCAAGGTTTAGATAGATTTTTAGATAGCTTAGAAGTTTGTTTTGGTTTTTGTTTTGTTTTGTGTTTTGTGTCTCGTGTTCCAGGTCGAGGTTGTCTCAATTGGCAAAGCGCGAGGAAGACGGGCAAAGCGCGGTCGCGCTTTGATTCCCTTGGGTGCGCTTTGTGCTTTAGTCGACGAAGTGAATTTGTCCCTTCCCCATGTCCATTTCCGGTGTGTCTGCCACCACTACCACTCGAGGAGTAGATGTCTTATGACAAGGTTAGTTTCGTTTTCTCTACGCTCTTATTTTGTACTTTGGAGGCAAAGTAGTATTTAAGCATGGGGGAGGGAATTCTTTGTCTTGTCATAAGTGCTTAGTTTAGATCATGTAGTTGCATATGCATGTTTAATTTTAATTCTTTGTTTTGCATTGATTAAAACATGAAAATCCAAAAAAAAATTGAAAAAAATCATAAAAAATTCTAAAAAACTATTGCATGTTTAGGATTCAAATTCCCTTGGAACCACTTGTTTGTTGAGTAAGCATGATTTCATATCCCATGACTTGTTTGTTTTAATGAAAGTTCTACAAAATTGCTTGATTAAGGATGACCATGCATAGAAAGTGGAGAAATTGAGTTGTTTTTGAAGTTTCAGCCATTGATTACCTTGTGAGATTTTAGAGCCTTTCTAATGCTACATTTGCATGATTTTCTTTAGTGTATTCCTTTGTTTTGCTTAAACTCTAGAACTTGCATTAAGACTCTTTTTCAAGATCATATTATATGTTTTAGATGCATGATGTAAAGATGATTGACGCATGATTTTATTTAGCTCATATTATTCCTTATCTACCTTACGATATACCTTTCTTTTGTAGCCCCTTTGTTTGAGCCTTACCCTTGTTTCTAGCTCCACAAAATGTTCCTAGCCAATTAAGCTTGACCCTTATCCGGGAATTAGGTTTTGACTAGGAAGTTCTTGTGAGGTTAATTGATGTACTTTGGGGATTGTGGAGAAGTCAAGGAGTGTATTTGAAGAAAAGAATGAAAAGAAGATAAGGTGTTGGGAAAAGAAACAAAAAAATCAAAAGTGGATGAAAAGGAAAGATATGATTGATTGAGGAGAATTGTGTTTTAAATAAAGACTAAAGAAAAAACCTCAATGGTTAGTGGCAAGAAAATAAAAAAAAAATGAGCAAAAGAGTTGATGGAAAAAGTGATGGGAAAAGGTGTAAGAAGTTGGTGGTATATGGATATAAGTGTTTTTTTTTGTAATTTGGGTTTTTACTAGCACTAGTTCTCGGATTTTAGCACCATAAGACCAAAAAAAACTCCCTATCTACTTGTTCATTACCTTGGCCCCATTACAACCTTGAAAATACCTCATGATTTATGCTATGTATTTAAACTTTCGTGGTGGGGATTGAGGACGTTGATGCAAGCTTATGGTAGTTGGCATTCAAAAATGAGTTTTCGAGTGAAACACATATCCTTAAACACTTTGAGTGATGAGTGCAAACACATATCTTGGTGAGGGTTTGAATGGATGAATGACTCGCTTTTTGAAGCTTTCATATTATGTATGCAATGATTTCTTGGTTGAGTTTGAATCACATTTGAATTGGAATCTTGATTTACTTGTTCGTGGTGTGATTTATCTTATATCTTGCTTGAGCACAAGCAAGGTTCAAGCATGGGGGAATTTGATAGTTCATATAGGATGTAAGTTATAGAGCATGTTTTAATTGGTTTTGAATGCATTTTAGGTAGATTTGCCTTTGTTTCCTAGTATAGTTTAGTTCTCCCTTGTAGTTCGGTATCTACACTCTCTTGTGTTGATTTGTAGGATGATGTTGCGCTTAAAGCGTAGCCGTGCCGATACAGTAGTTGAAGTTGGAGAGGAACAAAGGCCCGAGCTCAAGAGGTGATGCGAAAAGAACACTTGAATCCGGACTATGTATTAGAGTTGTTGTTTAGACACACCTATTTTGAAATGCTACTTTCAGGAGCTACGATGGTCCGATGGAGGTGAACTTGGTGTCATTAGAAAGCGCATTCGAAGAGCTACAATTCATGTATTTAATCCGTGTCCAAATTCTAACTTGAAGTGTGTCAAAACAGCCTCCAAAGTGTCACTTGAATCCTAACCCGAGTCAAAGCGCGAGATGTGCCGGAGAAGCACGGTTTCACCTTGCCTGCCCAGCGCCTTGGTGGTTTTGGCCTCAGTAAGAAAAGCGCGGGATGTGTCCGCTATGGCGCGGTCGTGCTTTGGCCCCGTGCCGCGAGACGTGATTGGGCCGCCTTTGCTTCGGACTTGTTGACATGAGATCTTTAGGTTAGATATCATCTTATGCTTTTGGATTATCTTGGATAAGAAGAAAGAGAGATTTTGTAAGTTTTCTCAATGAAGTTTTCTAGCTAATTCTCTTAATCCAATTCATTTGTTCAAGTTATTGAATTGAATCATTGCTAGGTTTGATTATTTCTTTTGAACCTTGATTAGGTTGTCTTTCTTGTTCTTAATTGAATCAAGTTTAACATAGGGTTTTGGTAGATTGGCCACCTAATTGAACTTCTAAGTTGAACTATTTTAGATCTCTTTGATTGCCGATTGGAATTGATTAGATCATAAGTAAGAATCATTAATCATTTTAGAGTTGATTGAACTAATTGAATTAAAGAGGAATTTTAACCACAATCCATATGAATGTCTGATTGCTTTATATGTGTTGTTTCTATTGATACTTGATGCTCTTTGCTATTGCTAAATTGAGTCTAGGAGATTTTCTAGAACGTTTAGTGATAAGGGTTGGTAGTGCCGATCGTAACTATTGACTAGACTAAGTTTGAAGTTTGGTTTAAGATTTCATATAGTTGAGTCTTATAATGCCACAATAGATTAATCAATGTGAAAAGGGAATAATGATAATCAATGATCAATGACCAACTTAATAACGGATACAAATTAATTGGATGTTTCTCTCTACTTGATTCTACAACAATTTGCTTGCTTTGTTTCATAATTTAGTTAGATCTTAGATAACTCTTTTCAAATCCCCCTCTTACATTAGTAATACTAAATAAATGCAAGGAATCTGAGTCTCTATGGTGCGACCCTTACTTTCACTATACTTCTTTTCTTGAAAGTTAGGATTTTCTTTCACACGTTTTTATCATTGGAAACTCCATGGAAGGGGGTACGAAGGTCTCTGACGGTGAAGAAGAAATCTCTATAACAGGTTCCATCTCTTCTGGTGATTCGACTTCCATCTCATCATCGGAGAGATCTCCATACTTGAGAAAATACTCCTGTTTTGTCATCACATATTGTTCCTCCTCAGGCCTAGACTCAGAAGCTTAATCTATTAACATCGGTGTTGGGACGATGTTAAGGGCTCTTTTGTACTTAACATTGTGCCCATTACAATCGTCCCTTAGTTTTGCTATGACAAACTCACTTTGATCTAACAAAGTTGTCCAAGTGTTTCAGGAATGCAGGTCATGAAAAGGACAACAAGTGGTGTGACCGTCCCTGAGAAGTAGGGACACCACTTTCCAGAAGTAAGTACCAACTACGTTACTACTTTGTCAAAGACGCAGTCATAAGCAAGTAGGAATGCGAGCTCAACTCTAGAGTCCTTACAAGGCTGCCCAACAAGATGACATCACTCGACAAGCTTTGATCATCTGGGACACGCGGAAGCAGATCCTGTTGATGAGTCCATCACCACGTGGAAGCCGATCCTATAGCCGAGCACTACAGTTGTTGCCAGGAAGCTTCCTTCATCTCCGCCAAGGACACGTGAAAGTCGATCCTGTTGCAATGTACCAGAAGGGCATGATCGTTAGAGGAAAGATGCCCTTCCCCAAACACTATAAATATCCCTCGGGTATTTATTGTGACTCAAGCCTTTCAGAGAATATTCAGAGCATATTGTCACGATCACAAAGAATACCAAGAACTCATCAAGAACACTGAAGAACTAGGTGTTAGATCGAGAGAAAGGCTAAACCCAATCACAAAACAAGTTTGTAAGAAAATACCAAAAAGAGAGAATTGTCCCTTACGAAGAACTGTAATGGACGTGTTGTTTAGCGTCCTTACGTTGTGAGATTAGGTTATCAATCTTAGGCTTGAAGGGGTTTCGCTAGTGAACTTAGGGACGCATACCTTTGTTCAGAGAACTGTGTAAACTCGCCATCAAGGTTGTAAGGACTACTCATATATAAGATAAGAACGGCTATTTGAAAATCCTCCAAGGAGGTAGAGGTTTACTCTCAAGGACTGCTTTAGTCTTGAGAGGTTCCTCTATAAATAACCGAGTTCTTTACTTATCATCAATTACCTGTTAAGTCTTCTGTTTATTTCTGCTGCACAAGGACGCCCTTAACTTGTTAAGGACACCCGTTACAACTGACTTACGGTCCAACAATCGGTGATGAATCCTCCAGTGTAACATCTCGAACCTCCTCTCGCTCCAAACCATCCAGGAATTCACTAAATATGGCCCAATCATCTTCTTCCGTTGTCTATTCATCATGAGTGGATTCTTCCGTCCTCATTGGAACAAGTTTGAGGATCTCCCGTGACTTTGAATAAGGATAATCGAGTTTTATAACATAGCTCAGAACATCGTTGGTGAAGCTTATCCAGGAGATGTTTTTTATTTGCATTCGATCTTGTAGCAATTACCAATGAGGCCTTATCGATTAGTAACTCCTTGCTTCTCGCATCGTACAATCCTCTTCCCGTCGAACATGCTTGTACGGTCCTGGAATATGGGTGTCGGCTCGCAACTCCCAAGTTTGTCTATGAAGAGAAATGATCAAAAGGGCTGTATTTGCCTGTTCAGGGTTCCAAACTCAACGCGGAACAACTTAAGAAAAGAAAAAAATGAGGGTCAGTTCGCTTTCTGCCGCCACTGGCCGGCCGCTTTGTAGCGAAACTGATTACAAAAGAAGGGAACGAAAAATCAACCCAAAAGCAGTATTTCCCGCGGAATCGAACCGCTGACATCCGCTACATGGTAAACCACCGTCTCTCAGGCCCCCGTCGTGGTAGGAGAGGGGTCAGTCAAATCGTCTACAGGCCGGATTTTATTCCCATATGGTAATTCTCTTCTAATTCGTCGATACGAGATGCAAATTGTTGTTAAAGAAAACTGGGGGAAGGGCAGATTTGAGGATTTGCATACTGGCGGAGTCTTCCCGGGGGGTACTGTAGGTATACACGGATATCCTTCTAGAGAGCTTTCAAGGTTGGTCACCGCGTGCACGGTTTTCCTCCAAGGAGAACTCCTCCGCTTTTGTATCCGATCCGAGAGCGTGGTTTTCATCCTGCGGGCGACGATCTTGCTCAGAAAGTCCGTTGGAACTCAGCCTGTCCTGTAGCATCCGACTCTCCTCGCTCATGTCGTAGAAAATATCCCACTGTTCCTCAGGTCTCAAGCTACCAAACCTTATCCTAATAATACGGTTCACCCCAAGTATAGTCTCCAACGTCATTCCGCGATGGCTTTATTGCGAAGTTCCTGTAGACAAATGTAAACTCCACATGCAATTCTGCTAGTTGTCTCATCTCGAACTCATTTGAAATATTCACAAAGTGGTTCACCTTGAAACTATTCAAACTCAAAGGAAGGCATTAGAATATAAAAGTGTGGACTGTAAGATAGGTCCACACAAAGTCAATAAAAATATTAACACTAGAATTGAACCAAAGTTCCTCGGCAACGGCGCCAAAATTTGACTCGGCTAAAGTCGTCGTGCAAAAATCAAAGATAAATAACCCAAAATTACAAACTAGTATAGTAGTAAGTAAGGGGTCGTACCCAAGAGAACTGAGGCTTCTAGTATTACTATTTCTAACAATTAAAGATAATAGGGAAATTTAAGAGAAAGATCTAAACTAAACTAATCTAGGAACCAAATAACAAACAATCAAATAAGGGAAACAAGTTTATTTAATAGATCCACTCTGAAATGATTATTCGATCATAGATTTATCCACTGTTTCCTTTTACTCCTATGGTTAATTCCTATCCTAATCATTAGCAATCACAAGTCCACGGTCCAAGCAATTCTTTAACACTAGGCAAGGACGCTTAACCTAGAATTAGCATAGAGAACAAGGATATCAGGATACATGCAAAAACAATCAAGCTACGAGTCAATTGCAGAAACATATAACAAGTTCTAAGTGGTTTTCACATAACAAGTTTGTCCACGGTCCAAACCCAATCTAACAATAGAAAATCAATCAATTCAACAAGTTGGTCAAACAATTAAAAATCAATCAATAATCATGATATGAAGCACAAGAGAATCAGTATTAACCAAAGGATAGAAATCAATTATCAAAATCTCACGAGTTCATACATTAGAGCTTCTCCCTTGAACAAACCCTAGGAGACTAGCTCTCCATAACACATACTAAACTAAAGTATTATTTTAAGGAATATTGGACACTTAAAACCTAAGGCAAGCCTCTCCTTATATAGAACTCGGAAGACATCCCAACCGAGCCCAAAAAGATAAAGGAAAGATAAGAAAAAGGAAAGAAGAGAGAAAATCGGCGTTTCGGACTGTAACCAAGCCGCGCCCACGCCAGGTGTGCCACATTCGCGGTCAAACGCTGGGTCAAAGGCTTCATAATCAGGTTTTACCCCGCACGCGCTGGGATATCCGCGGTCGCGGCCTTCTGAAGATAGAATAATCCGGTTTGGGCAGCCACAGCGCCCGCGGCTAGAGTAGCGCGCCCGCGGTTTCAAAGTAGTGGCGAAGTTCTCTTTGTAACTTTGTCTCGGAAATTCTCGTATCTTGAATCCTTGTGTCTTCGGTCTTTATATAACACTAACCTAGAACACTCAATAAAGTCATAAAATACAAGAGTTAACCTATACTAAAGAGAGCATATCAAATTCCCCCGTACTTAGATCTTGCTCATCCTCGAGTAAGCTCAAACCAAATATGACAATCAACACATGAAAGATCTCAGGAAATACAAAGGAAGACAAAAACACTCAACTCTCAACCCGAACCCAAAATAATAACAAGTGATCATGGAACAATAAGATCAAAGCACATATCTCACACAATGATAAAAACACTCAAGCTCAAAAAAGTGTAGAGCGACCTAGGTGACATACCCAAACTCTAATATGTAAGCCCCAAATTCCCAAGCAAGAATGATCCTAAAACACTCAGATAAAATTCAAAATACAATATGACATTTCAAATAAACTTTCAACATTCTAAAGTATTATGAATCAGATTGATCCAATGATTTTTGTTTCAATCCAATTGGTTTCGGGTTGAATCTTGTCGGGTTTAAACTTTCATGTTGAGATCTGAGGTTTTTAGATCGGATTGGACTGAATTTACCAATGAAGTTATAACTCTGAGAGGTCACAATGTTAGGAGGGATCCCAGTTTGTATATATATATATATATTTTAAATCTAGATATTGTTCCCATTTATTGTCTTCGTTAATTGTGATTACCACATTTCATATATAATTTACACTGTAATGAATAAAGATGAAATTTCTAGCATGGTGTAGTGGTACTTATTGTTTTTACCTAACTCATAGGTCATGAGTTTAACTCTCCTTGTCACAATGTTTTATAATTTCTTTTCCATTATTGGTCATATTATTTATTAGTTAATATCTTAGAGTTTTTTTATCAAATAATTTAAAACTCTAAAATTATTACAATTCACAAAAAGTTAGATGAGAGTCTAGCTCCCAATTGGGCTCCAACACCCTTAAAAACATCTTATTGGATGTTTTAAAATGATCTTAAATTAATTTAAGAAAGTAAGGCTAATTTATGATGAAATAGTTTTAGTATTTTTTTGACATATAGAAACTAATAGCTTTATTTGTCCTACTTAAATACTTTTTAATACCTAATATTAACAATCTGCAAAGCTACAAATAAGTTGTTTGCATCCTAGCATGATAGTCATGATGTTATTAGCTGTTAGAAAACCGAGTTCGTGTTTTGATGGTTCCAAACCGAAGAGGTTGCCGAGAGGTCGCCGACCTCAGTTCCCAGAAGTGAAGCGCGTGCGGAAATTCAGAAAAGGAAACAGCGTGTTTCTTTGATATGGAAATTGCGTACAGCATCTTCAGCAGTTCGTTTAAGGCAAGGACAAGATCATAAAGATGGAAAATCATCAAGAGATCAAGGAAGATATTGAAGATGATTTTATCATGGCTTAGGATTTCATTTTAGGAAAGATCTTGTAGAGATTGTGTACGATTCATGTCTTAGCCGATTTGGCTGAATCGTGCAACAATATTCTTAGTTCTCTTTATATAGTTTCGTGAGCTTATTGGTAGAACTAAGGAGGAGAGTGCGAACATTGTAATTGTGAGCGAGTGTTGAGTGAGATCGTGAGATTCGGTCTTAGGAGGTTGAGTGTTGAGCGAGATTGTATTGAGTGAGGATTAAGAGAGTCAAGAGTACTTGCTAGAGTGTGTGGGATTCACATCTAGGAGTAGGAACACCGTTGTAATCCGAGAAAGCAATACAAGCGAGCGAAGTGCTCTTCAAGTCCCTCTAGGTTGAAGCTTAGAGGGCAAGTGGTTTTTCTCTATACAAACTAGTTGGTTTGTAGAGAGTTTTCCACTATAACTCCTTGTGTTCAAAGTGGTAACGCATTAATCTTTCTTGTGTCTTTATTCCGCTGCATAACACTAGTTGTTAACTCTGGTCGACGACATCGTAGGTGTCGACGACCTCTGAAGTACTAACGTAGATCCTACAATTGGTATCAGAGCTTTGGCTCTAGATTTTTCTAGTACTTTGCAAGAAAGATGTCTACCACCAACACCGCTATCAATGACTCCTTCTGGAAACCTCCAGTACTCAAGCCCGGAGAGTACGATTGGTGGGTGAAACAAATGCAAACCCACATTTGCTCTCTGGATGGACAACTTTGGAAAGTGATTTCCATTGGTCCTGAGAAGTTCCTTAAAGCTGATGGAAAGGAAAAAGAAGTCACGGAGTATGACGACGCCGACTTCAAAAAGCTTGAGAAGAATGAGCGTGCTAAGAAGGTCCTCCATCACGCTTTGACTAGCAGTGAGATCAAGAAAGTCATAGGCTATGACACTGCTAAGAATATTTGGGATGCTCTCAAACGTCTCCATCAAGGAAATGATGATGTCAAAAAGGACAGAATCATAACCCTTGAGCGAGAATATGAGAATCTATTCCAAGGGAAGAATGAGTCCCTCCATGAGTACCACTCAAGATTCCAATCGGTGGTCAATCAGCTAGAGTTCCTTGGAGAGAAGCTTCCACAATGGAAGCAAACCAACAAGCTGATCTCAAGACTCAACAAGAAGTGCGACGGCATGGCGACTTCTCTCTTGTCTCAAAAGGACACGAAGTCGATGACCGTGGAGGATGTGATTGGTCAACTGACCATGCTCGGAGGTATCCAACAGAGAAGAGAGGATAGATTTGACTCTGAAAAGGTCAAGACTATTGCTCTGAAAGTCGAGAAGGCTTTCGACATCGCTCAAGGACAGGATGATGAAGAGGTCGTTGACGACGACGTTGCTCTCATTTCTAAGGCGATGAAAAGACTTTGGAATCGCAACAAAGCTCCTACCAAAGCCCCTGAAGGTGCAAAAGATCTAAAGGGAGTGATATGCTATCACTGCCACGATAAAGGGCATTTTGCTAAACAATGTCCAAAGAGGGAGGCTAGGAAGAGCATGATGGCGACTTGGGACATGTCTGACGAGGAGGAAGACGAGTCGCCGACCAAGGAAGTCTGCCTTATGGCCTTGGGTGATGACTCCTCAAGTAAGGTTGAAGTGAGTGTCGACAACCCCTGGTTTATCGACAGTGCGTGCTCAGCTCATATGACTGGAAAATCTGAAGATTTTGTCTCACTTCAACAACACAACAGAGGTAATATTACCTTCGGAAACAATAGCAAAGGTGTGGTTTCTGGAATGGGTAAAGTGAAGATCTCAAGTAAGGTTTCAGTGTCTGATGTTAGTCTGGTTGACAACCTTGGTTTTAACTTATTGAGCGTTGCTCAACTGTGTGCTAACGGGAAAAATCAAGTTGTCTTTGATCATAAGCAATGCCAGGTGATTGAAATAAGTACAGGTAGGACGCTTCTGAAGGGATTGTGCAAAAACAATGTTTACAAAGTGGATCCCTACTTCCAACCTGAAGAGAGTTTGTGCTTGAAGTCTGGTGCAGAGGTTGCCGACCTCTGGCATAGTAGATTCTGTCATGCTAGCCCGCATTTATTGATCAAATTGCACAGAGAAGAGCTAGTTCGTGGACTGCCCAAGTTTGATGTCTCAAAGTCTGGTGTATGTGATGCTTGTGTGAAGGGTAAGCAAGTAAGGTCTTCCTTTAAGTCCAAGAAGGAGGTGAGCACCTCCAAGCCTCTTGAGTTGATTCATATGGACTTGTGTGGACCGATGCGCATACAGAGTAGAGGAGGAAATAGATATGTCTTTGTGATTGTTGATGATTATTCACGCTATACTTGGACTATCTTCCTTGCTTCTAAAGATCAGGTTTTTGAAGAGTTCGAGACATGGGCAAAGGCTGTTGAAAAGAAGCTTGGAAATTCTATAGTGGCTATCAGATCCAATCATGGCACAGAGTTTGAGAACTCTGAATTTCTGGAGTATTGCAGGAAGAATGGAGTCAGCCACAATTTCTCGGCGCCTAGAACCCCTCAACAGAATGGCGTGGTCGAGAGAAAGAATCGAGCTTTGGAAGTGATGTCGCGGACCTTGCTCATCTCTAGTAGTCTCCCAAGGAATTTCTTGGGAGAAGCAATTCATGCAGCTTGCTATGTGATGAATAGAGCCATGTTGCGTCCACTACTTGGAAAGACTCCTTATGAGTTCTTGAGAGGAGTTAAGCCTAGTGTCGCCCACCTCCGCGTCTTCGGGTGTAAATGTTATGTTCATAACAATGGGAAGGACAGTCTGGGCAAGTTCGATCCAAGGAGTGATGTTGGCACCTTTGTTGGCTACTCTCCAACAAGCAAAGCTTACAAGGTGTACAACAAGAGGACCAAGAAGATCGAAGAAAGTGTTCATGTGGTGTTCGATGAAAACACCATGGCAGGTTCTCTGATTCAGGATCATGATGATGGTGATCAAGGCTACTTCTTAGGCCTTGAATATGTCTCTGACAAGGACAGTGCTGAAGGTTCGTCCGAGGTCGCCAATAGTGAAAGTGTCGCCGACCCTGATCAAAATGCAGGGACAGGTCAGAATCAGGTTCAGGATTAGGTAGCAGATGCTGTGCAGAATCAGAACGTATCAGAGGCTAGTGGATCAAATCAAGCAGTTCAAAGATCAGATCAGGCAGTTCAAAGTTCTATTCCAGGTAGCTCATCCCAGACTCCAATGGTTGACGACCTGACTCAACTACCTATCAGGAATTATCAGCAGAAAGATGCTCATCCGGTGACCAACATTATTTCTGATTATTCGAAGGGTGTGCAGACGAGATCCTCACTTAATCTCTTTGCATTTAACGCCTTCATCTCTATGTTGGAGCCGAAGAATATCGAGCAAGCATTGAAAGACTCGGATTGGGTCATTGCCATGCAAGAAGAACTTCATCAGTTTGAGCGCAGCAAGGTGTGGCATTTGGTCCCAAGGCCGAAGGTGATGTGATCGCGCCCGGTTCACATCAAGGCACCGACGCTATGGTGCCTCTCGGCTCACCACAAGGCACCGACGCCACAGTGCCTCCCGGCCCACATCAAGGCACCGGCACCCCGATGCCTCCCGGTGCCCCTTCGGGGCCTCACCCCGCAAGCGGCGCCGGTGCGCCCGGTGCCTCCACAAGGCACCCCGCGGGCGGCGTTAAGGTGCGGCCCGAGGCGCAGGCCGGTGCCTCTCCGAGGCACTCCCGAGGCCACCCGCACATAGGTCGGGCACGACCCGCCACTCGGTCGACCATGCCTAAGGAACTAAACCACCCTCCCGGGGCCTTGACTAGGCGACGCGCTAGAATGTTGCAAGAACAACTTCGGGCCCATTTGGCCGACGCCCCACACAACCCACCTAGTCAAGTGTTAGTGTGCCTCCAAGGGCTTGGCCCGAATGAGAACCTTGATAGGCCCGATGCCCAACATCAAGAGAAATATCCAAAGCCCACTTGGGAGGTTGCTTGGCCGCCACTCCTCAACTCCCAGCGCAAATCCTTGGCCGCCAAGTTTGGATCATCAAAGAAGACATGCGTTACTTGGCCGCCAATCTACATCATTAAAGGCCGGCTGATTTGTGCTTGCCTTGGCCACCAATCCACATCACCTCCTCACACCTTAATGATGCTTGGCGCCCACTCTTCTCACACCTCCTCTCGGAAACTTGGCGCCCACTCCAAGATGTTACCTTGGCCGCCAATCCTTCTCCACCTCCTCATGTAGCTTGGTGTCCACTCCAAGCACGCCGCCCCTCCCCTCTACTTGTCCCTATAAAAGCACAAGCAAGCCTTCATTTTTTAGTAGATTTAATTTGAGTAAGAGAGCTTTAAGCCCTACTCATTTGGTCTCTTCTCCCTCAAGGGAGAACGGGCCGAGGGAGTCCCCTTCTTGTCGGCTTCTAGCTCTCGATTCCTTCGTTTGATTTCTTGTTTTCCTTTTCCATATCTTTGTCCCACAAAAACGCTCATACTTGAGTTTGTAATTTCAAACAAATCGCCACCTTTTTCAATACAAGAACCAAGTTTGTATCCCTTACGCTTATAAATCAAGAACGCCTCCACACAAGCTCAATCAAACCCGAGATTCGACCGATCCTGGAAGTGAGATCACATCATCTGGTATCAGAGCCTGTCGGCTTGAGTTTCTCAAGTTGTGGGGGTACGAATTACTATCCTACGAGTCAGGTTTTCAATTGCTCGAAACCCTTTTTGTGACCTACCCCAAACTAGCCTCGTTTTTCCCCTTCCCTTACTTTGGCCGATTTCAATCTCTTTAAAAAAAAAAACGAGCCTAACCTTTTGTTACCATCCTCTTGTCGAGCCCTTTTGTTTTGGCTCTTCGACCTTCGGAAGCTTGATCTTGACGAGGCACAAAATCTTTAAGTGCGCCCGTCTTGTTCAAAAAAAAAAAAAAAATTCAAAGAGAAGGAAACCTTCTCTTGGTCAAGAAGAGTTAGTAACTCTTGTTCAAAAAAAAAAAATCAAGGAGAAGTAGTACTTCTCCTAGCAAAAGAAAACAAAAGAGAGATAGTATCTCTCATTTCACAAAAAAAAAAAAAGTTGCGAAGAAGGTCGAACAAGCAAAGTTCGAAAGGGGCCAGCCAAGACGTGAATTTCATTGGCCTTTACCTTACCTTGATTTAATCCTAACCCCGAGCAACGGGATTCCCGACTTGTGGGGCTAGTAAACACTCGCCCACAAGCTCCGGTCGCTTGTTCTGATTTCCGGATTGGTGTCGCTCTCTCTCAAGCAAGTGGAGGAAAGCGTTGTGTTAAGGACCCTTGATGGCGGAGTAAACGTCTCCAAGTTGAGTGTGTGAGTTTGAGAGCCACACAAAATCGAGTCCAAACACGAGTCAGTCCTCCCCATTTGATTGCTTTCTAAAGAACAAAAAAAAAAGAGTTTTTCGAGTCAAACACAAGTGGGTCGTTGGATTTACCTAACCGTTACCAAGTTCCGTGTTTGTTTCTTTAATCATGTCTCAGGACCCGCCGAAAAACAAGAATCTTCCCGACGACACGGGGGAAGCGGATAACACTTTCACTTGGAAGGTGCTCCGCGGCCTCTTACAAGAGGTCCGAGACGATGCCCGAGCGGACGTTCGGGAGACCTATGAGAAGACCCGTGACGAGCTGCTTTGGGCCATGGATGATAAGATCGAGCAACGCCTTAGCATGTCTCCACGGCATGAGCGTTCGTCGAGCTCTCAATTTGAGGAGGGGCAATATTCGGGGACTCATCATGAGGCCTTGGAGCGAAAGAAGCCCGTCCTTTCGAAGGATGAGTCTCTGAGATTGGAGGCTATTCTTCCTCCCCCTCGGAGGCCACCGGCTGTCCTCCCAGAACACGAGGAGCGGCAGCCTCGGCACCGACAACACCGAGGGCCGCTCGCGGCTCCCCTCGGACCCCGGCGCAACCTTCCGGATCCATACGCGCCGTGGGAAGAGACCCGGTTCCGCGACCGGTTGAATGATCCCGGTCTTAATCCTTCAATGGAACAACCGAGGGACCACCACCACGGAATTAAACTCACGGTGGAACCTTTTGCCGGAACCTCGGATGTTGAGGCCTACCTTGATTGGGAGGCTAAGACCGAGGCGGTCTTTGAATATTACGACTATCCGGATCGCCAACGAGTGGCGATTGCCACCATTCGCTTCACCGATTTTGCCTACTCATGGTGGCAAGAAGAGAAAGAGGATAGGGCGTATCAAGGCGAGGACCCCATCCGCACGTGGGGCCAGCTTAAACGGGCCATGCGTGATCGGTTCGTGCCCGAGGACTATCTTGACCGCATCCAAGTTAAATTGGAGCGGATTAAACGAGGGGCCCGCAGCCCGGATGAGTACTATAAGGAGCTACGGCAGCTTGTCTTCCGGTCCCGAGTTCGATTTCCGGAGAGATATATTATTTCTAAATTCATCGGAGGCCTAAACTCCGAAGTGGCCGCTTATGTTGAGATGCAACGCTTCGGCTCAGAAGCCTCCATTGCCGATGTTCTCCACTACACTAACCAAGTGTACCAAAACTTACAAAAGAGGCAAAGTGGTGGGAGTGGCCGCACTTGGAGCTCGGGCTCTTCGAGCTCTAACCCACCACCCAAGAGGAGTGAGGCCAAAGAGCCGAAGGCCGAGGCTAACCCTCCACCGGTTAGGCGAGACACCGCGCCTACCCCCGCCGCGCCTAAGGACGGCGCCAACCCCCGAACGCGCGACCTCCAATGTTTTAAATGCTTAGGGTGGGGCCATTTTGCTCGCGATTGCCCTAACCAAAAACAAGTGCTCCTCAACCAAGCTGGTGACTATGAGTCGGAAGAGGAGTTGGAGCAAAGCGAAAGCGAGAAGGAAATAGATGTACCCGCCGGTAGTGGTGAGTGCTTTGTTGTTCAACGAGCTCTCTTCACTAATGAACGGCCCTCGGTGCCTTCCCAACGGGAACACATCTTCCACACACGATGCTTTATCCAAGGCAAAGTGTGTAGTGTTATCATAGATGGAGGATCTTGTAGCAACTTAATCGATACTGAGGTGGTCTCTCGATTTAACCTCAAGACGACACCCCGCAAGGTCCATTACTCACTACATTGGCTCAACTCTGATGCACCTGTGATGGTCAAGGAGCAAGCCTTGATTAAGTTCTCCATCGGGCCTTATGAAGATGAGGTCCTATGCAACGTTGTCTCTATGACTGCCTGCCATTTACTCTTGGGCCGACCCTAGCAATATGACCGAGCTGTTATTCACCAAGGGGTTACCAACGAGTACATCTTCCATAGGGACGGTAAGAAGTTCACCTTGCATCCCTTAGCTCCTCATGAAGTAATCGCCGACCAGGAGGCGAGGGAGCTAAGAAAGAAGAGTGTCAAAAAGAAAATGGAGCTTAAGGCCTGTGAAGGCAGTTCCAAACATCTTATGATAGCCTGGGGAAAGGAGGTGAACCGAGCTATCCAAGAGAGGCCGACGTGCCTAATTCCCCTTGATGGACGGTGGGAAAAATGTCTAGCTTTCACAGAGTTCGCCTACAATAAATCCGTTCATCGAGCCATGCGGAGGACACCAATCGCGATTGAGTGCGCGGGCGTTGCACTCGACAAAGAAGATTCGAGGACGAATCCTTCTCAACTGGGGGAGGATGATGTGATCGCGCCCGGTTCACATCAAGGCACCGACGCCATGGTGCCTCTCGGCTCACCACAAGGCACCGACGCCACGGTGCCTCCCGGCCCACATCAAGGCACCGGCGCCCCGGTGCCCCTTCGGGGCCTCACCCCGCAAGCGGCGCCGGTGCGCCCGGTGCCTCCACAAGGCACCCCGCGGGCGGCGTTAAGGTGCGGCCCGAGGTGCAGGCCGGTGCCTCTCCGAGGCACTCCCGAGGCCACCCGCACATAGGTCGGGCACGACCCGCCACTCGGTCGACCATGCCTAAGGAACTAAACCACCCTCCCGGGGCCTTGACTAGGCGACGTGCTAGAATGTTGCAAGAACAACTTCGGGCCCATTTGGCCGACGCCTCACATAACCCACCTAGTCAAGTGTTAGTGTGCCTCCAAGGGCTTGGCCCGAATGAGAACCTTGATAGGCCCGATGCCCAACATCAAGAGAAATATCCAAAGCCCACTTGGGAGGTTGCTTGGCCGCCACTCCTCAACTCCCAGCGCAAATCCTTGGCCGCCAAGTTTGGATCATCAAAGAAGACATGCGTTACTTGGCCGCCAATCTACATCATTAAAGGCCCGCTGATTTGTGCTTGCCTTGGCCACCAATCCACATCACCTCCTCACACCTTAATGATGCTTGGCGCCCACTCTTCTCACACCTCCTCTCGGAAACTTGGCGCCCACTCCAAGATGTTACCTTGGCCGCCAATCCTTCTCCACCTCCTGATGTAGCTTGGTGTCCACTCCAAGCACGCCGCCCCTCCCCTCTACTCGTCCCTATAAAAGCACAAGCAAGCCTTCATTTTTTAGTAGATTGAATTTGAGTAAGAGAGCTTTAAGCCTTACTCATTCGGTCTCTTCTCCCTCAAGGGAGAACGGGCCGAGGGAGTCCCCTTCTTGTCGGCTTCTAGCTCTCGATTCCTTCGTTTGATTTCTTGTTTTCCTTTTCCATATCTTTGTCCCACAAAAACGCTCATACTTGAGTTTGTAATTTCAAACAAATCGCCACCTTTTTCAATACAAGAACCAAGTTTGTATCCCTTACGCTTTTAAATCAAGAACGCCTCCACATAAGCTCAGTCGAACCCGAGATTCGACCGATCCTGGAAGTGAGATCACATCAGAAGGGAAGAACAGTGATTGGAACACGATGGGTGTTCAGGAACAAGCTGGATGATGAAGGAAATGTTGTTAGAAACAAAGCCCGGCTTGTGGTGAAAGGGTACAATCAACAAGAGGGAATCGACTATGATGAAACCTTTTCCCCAGTTGCTCGTCTTGAGGCTATAAGGTTGTTGATTGCTTACTCTACCTTTCATGAATTCAAATTGCAGCAAATGGATGTCAAGACCGCATTTCTTAATGGGTATTTGAAGGAAGAAGTATATGTTGAGCAAACCCCAGGTTTTGAAGATGTCGCCAACCCGGATCATGTGTATAAGCTTGAT